>JAHLSL010000040.1:17918463-17979782 GCA_025920805.1 Petroica traversi | reverse complement strand
CAGCCCATATGGGGGCGGGGGGGACGGCAGGGAGAGACGGAGCGGGGGTGACGGGCGACAACGGGGGGGCACAGGGATATCCCCGGAGGGGCCGTCGTGAAGCTCTTCACGATCCATAAATATGAGTCGCCAGGCAATTTCCTGCCCGCGAGATTAGCTGAGCAAACAGGGCGGCGCTGGCAGGGCGCGGGCCCCGTTTTCCGTGCCTGGGGCGCGCTTTACCTGCGCCCTCCATCTCATCTTCCTCATCCCCGGGGAAGCCGCGTTTCAGAGGGGCCTGCCCTCCGCCCTTCCGAAGCCGAGCGGAGGCGGGTTGCCGTTCCCTGGTTGGGGCGCCCCTGCCACTCACTCAGCCGGGGTCACACCCAGCTGTTGCCTCTGCCTGAGGTGTCCTGAGAGTCAATATTTTCTCTTACCTGACAAAAATACACCCGTGAAAGTGTGTGTGTAATACATGTGTGTATACACACTCTGGGCTCCCAAAGACCCCCGTCCAGTCTGCATGCAGCACGGAAGGATGCAGCTGCCACCACCAGCATTTTGCTGTTCCCAAGGCAGGGAACGGGCTGGTGAGCCCGGCCGGCCCTTGCTGGAGGGGTTTTCACACCAAAGCAATCGTACGAACCAGCACCAGCTCGGCAAAGCGTGTTTGCCAGAGCAGCACGTCTCGCCCGTCCCGTGGCAAGCAGCTGGAGGTGCCAGCCCGGACCCGTCAGGGGTCCTGGCTCAGGAGGCTGCGAAGTGACAGAGACAGCGAGGCCACCGGCGGGGTTGGAGCGGTTACGGGGGGGGGAAGGGGACAAAGCCTCCGGGAAGGAATCGTCCTACGCCCAGAATCACTGGGTGCTGGCAGCCCAGGGCGGATAACCAATCTTCTCTTTCCGAGCGCCTGTGCAGCGTCAACCTGGTAAGGAAGCCCCGGCGGTGGGAGATGCGAGCCGTCCTGGAGGGCTCGGGGCAGTGAGCCAGAGTATCCTGCATAGCGATCTTGTTTCTCGCTGTGTGGCCTCGCCACTGTACCCTTCCACATTTGTTTCCCAAAATGGAAATTCGGGAATAGCAGCACTTACCTGCTGTGCAGGGGTCCTGCAGGATGGGTCGAAGCTCACCCAGCACTCAGCCCAGTAAACTGTGACTGCTGACTGTTACCATGTGCCACGAGGAAATGGAGTTTGCTGTGATACACTTTCTGCCTTACGTATTCCAGGGAATATTTTACTTGGCTAGAACCGTAACTTTACTACAATATAAACTTCATAATAACTCCTTAATACCTGGAATCTCTATAGTGACACCCACATACAGGGGGGAATTTTTTTTTTTTTTTTACTAAGCCCTTGACTGTCCTGGTGTCGACTGTAGTTTACATATAAAAAGACAACCTTTGAAACTAATTGCTCTAAAACGCCAGAACCTAGATGGTCTCTTCTGTGATGCCTCCACAAACATCCCAGTGTTTCATTTTCCACTAACATTAAACTGGCCCTTCTGTTTTGTTCACTGAGGAAGCAAGGAGAAGTACATGCACTTAAAAAATAAAGGCATAAGTGTGTAATAAATGCAGAGTTAAGGACATGCTTACAGTTGGTAGAACTGAAATTACTTTTATTCCTGCCACAGCCAGAACCAAAAGCAGCCAGCATTCCCTTCATCTCACATGATCTTCCTTTTCCTTTTAAGTGGGAAAAACAGTAAGTAATAGTCTGCAAAAATCTCCCTAGGGAATGTGAAGCCTTGGAGTACGGAAAGCTGCAACTTTGCTCTTGTGGTCAAACTGTTGCTCTGAAGGGCTTGTGATATGCTGGCTGAAAAGTTCCTTCACTTAGTTCCTACTCAGTAGGTGAGGAGGCAACAAGGGTAAGGCATACCATATGTTTCCCCTGATGCCTGTATGCTGGGAAAACTTTGTCTAAATCAGTGTAATCTGTTTCTTTTCAGCAAAAGAAATAAAAATACAGAATAGGACTTATTTCTAAAATAGTAATAAGTACTCAAAACCAGCCATAGCTGAGGCACTAAAATAACTTGGTAAGTTGTAATGTTTAACAGGCAAGAGTCTGGCAATATAAAGCAACAACAGAAAATCTCTGTCTTACATTTTATGAGTAGGAAATACTTAAAAATTAGGAAACAAGTGAAGAGCCATAAACTAAAGAGCTGAAACCTCCTGTTGGAGCAAAAGAAGCAAGGGTACTATATATTAAAAAAAAAAAAAAAAGCCAGGAAAAACTATATGGAAACTTGTATGCATGAGAGCTACAAGCCATTGATGGGTTCAACAGTCCCCCTAGCTAGCATTAACTGTTTTCATGGCAATTTCACTTCAACATCAACTGTACTGCAAATCATAGAGGCTTTTAAAATTCTCCACTCCTCAGTATGCAAGCATGCCTGATAAAAGTTTGGTTTCCATGGCAATTCATATAAGTAGAAATCAAATACTGGAATGTTTGCAAGAAGCATGCTTTAATCAGGAGCATTGAAAATGGTAATAAAAATGCCATTTTGTTACCATACTTCAATGCTATGCTTCTATAACATAGGAGAGATCACTTCAGCTGCTTCAGAACTGAAATAATCTCTGAGGAGGTACCTGCAGTCACAACCTCTGTGTTGCCTGGTCCCTTACCTTCACAGATTTTATCCACATCAGGTGTGGACATGACTGCATTTCTGTCTAATGAGGCAGAACCCACAGCTGGGAGTTGGTTCAGGCTTTATGTTACCTGCAGGAGGAGAGGTGATTCCCAGACTGATGAAATTGGTGGAGATAAAGCTTCCAGTTGATGACTGGATGCTGTTACATCCAGCCTTTTCTTTGGTAGCAAAACTGGTCTGGCATCTTCCATTGTGCGTTACCTACTCATTTGGATTCACAATCTATTATTTTTTACATTCTTTGGTGGGGTGATGCAATTATTTATGAAAACCAGATCAAGAAAATTATCCAAGTGGAACCTCTTCCTTCCCAACACCTCTACCTCTTCTGAAAAAGGTCCACAAAGTACTTGCATTGATGGGAAGAGTAACAAATAGATCTGTGCAGTTGCTCTTGAGACTGAACCTCTGTTTCTTGAACAAGCATCACAAACACATCAATGGATTATTAAGTTGCACCCTTTTTGAACAAACCTGTCACAACAAATGAAGTCATAAGGACTCAGTGCTTTCCAGCATGTAAGCAGAGCATTTTGAACCACTTGTTTATAGCTTGAAAATGGTAGCAATGGTCACAATTAGAACTTTGTGTGAAACTTCAAAGAAAGCAGTGATTCCTCTACTGTAACTTCTCAAATACGTTTTGAGGCAGTATAGCAGATTGGATTCTAGGTTGTGAAAGACCTTTGATTTTTAAGGCTCGTTGGCAATCACTGCAAAATCAAAAGGCAACGTGGAGCATGACTGCATTCATCAGTACCATTCTTGTTAAAAAAAAATCACACTCTGTAGTTACACTGGTAATCCTAGTTAAAAAAATCTAAAAATCTATTAATGCAGTACATAGTAGAAATGTATATCAATAATAAAATAAGTTGGCGTTCAAGCAGTGGAATGTTTTTGTGACTCGTCCTGAAACTTTCTTAAACTGTCACACAAGAGCTATCAAGAAAAAAACTGCCTGGGAAAAATAAGTTACATGAGTAATCAAATCTCATGCTTCAGGGCACAAGTCAATTGCTGGAAGGGTCAAGAAAGGAATTTCCTTACTCTCTTCCTTTGCACAGTTGTACACAATTAACTAGGTTGTAACTGCAAGGCAAAAAAAGTGATTATATTTTGCATTTTTCTCAATCATCAGGCACTGGCTGCTTTTGCAGCTGGATCCAGAGCTTAAGGGACAGGTCTGATAAGTGGGTTCTGTTGCACTTCTGTGAGTTTTTGCCTAGTTTTACGGCACAATTGGGAGCTCTTCCTTTATGGCGACTGCCCGGCCCGCAGTATAACTGTGTTGCATAACTACCATCAAAGGGAGACTAATTTAGAGAGTTAATTTTCTGTTAATAATAAGTAGTTACTTAAAAAAAAAATCCCCCTGTCTTTAATTGCACATCTCAAAATGACTCATTGAGAAGCAGTGTTGTATCCATAATGGCCTAAAGATATAAACAAGACGGATTTGTTGGAGAGGTAACCATTTTTATTAAGCAACTGGGCAATTTAATGCAATAAAAGAGCACGCTATTTCTTCATCAAATTGAATATTTTAGTAATCAAAAGAATTTTTGCTACCACAGGATGGACATTGCTTCAAATCACGAGAGCACTCCCCTATTAGCTTGTGTATGGTTCTCTGTCTTCACAGCTGATTAATTGCTTCCCTTTCCTAGAATCAGTGTGTGCTCCGGTCAGTGGGGGTGACTTAGGGCTTCATCAGCCAGCTCTGCTACTGCTGGTAAACTCTCTACAGTGGTAGTAAAGTGTTTTTTCGTGTACACAAGTACATTTCTGATACATGATCTGTGAGAAAACATGTTGAAAACCACAAGCACTAGCAAAATCTTGGCTAGTGCTCCTCATAGTTGCCAGAACAGTAGGAAAGCAGTTGGCACAAGACATGGTGCAAATTCTGTAGCTGCACTGGTTTACAATTATAGTCACAGATTAGGACAGCTAATCGTTTTGTACTCAGTGGCTGGATACATGGGTACCTTCATGCCATAGTTGCCCCTTCTAGTCTTATCTTTTGCCCAGCAAGCAATAAACCGATTCATAAGTCCTTACATGCACTTACATGGGGGCTTATGATTTTCTTCTGATGCCAAGCAATGGAAGTTTTCTGCTTTGGTCTATATTTAGCAAATCTGGATGCATGTATAACAATACCGTGGGTCATGTCAGTAAGACAGTACTTTCTTTATTAGGAAGGGAGAAAAAGCAATTTAAGCCATTTGCCCAAGGTTACACAAGAAATCTCAGTGAAGGCAAGGTATGGAACAGAAGAACCAAAGTTACTACTTTAATTTCACAGTTAATCTGGGTAAAGATGGATCTCTCTGTGTTGAAATAAATTCTAATTGTTTTTCTTCCTCCTGCAAGAAAGTATACTTTCCCTTCAACTGAAATTAAAGTAATTTGTGTGGAGTCAAAAAAAGGTAAAATAATGTATTTGTACCAAAAAGAAAGATGGTTGCCAAAGCTTCTTTGGTTCTGTTTGGAGTCATTTGGGCTTTTGTAAAGGAAAAAGCTTTGCCTAACAAAGTTTAGATAAAATATATTCTCAAAACTTGTTAATGAAGCTGTTTTTGCTGACAAGTTTTTGTATGTGCATTCAGAAGGGTTGTAGAGGTTTTCTTTTCAGCAGATGGCCCCCAAATGTGGAATTATGTCCCATTAGCAGCACAAAAGGTGATATAATATTGCTACTACTTTCTCACAGTAATAAGGGCAGAATAAGCTGCAGAGATATATTTTAGCCTCAGATTTCGGGGGTTTTTTCCTAACAGAGGCAGGATTAAAAGCATCTGAAAGACGTAAATTATAACAGTTCTCTCCCTATGCAGCCCTTACTTAAGATTGCCTTAAATGCTTAGACAAAATATACTAAATCCAAATACAGGCATCCTAAAAAAGCACTAATACCCAAGGTAAAATCAACCTAAACCAAAAGAGAAGTCAAATGACAACCCACCACCTAGTTTTCCCACTGCACTTGCACCCCCTTCAACAAAATCCTAAAAGTATAACAGGATAATGGAGAATGTCACAGAATACAATATGTTCATCTCCCAACAGAATATGCAAGGGAAAGGGTAAAATAGTCCAGCATTTCCCCATAGGTTTTTAACAGGTTGGATGCTGAAAAAATCTGGCTTCTGAGGCCAGGGTAGCTTCTGTACCAGGTAGCCTGTTGGCATGCAAAGCATGGTAAGACAGGATATGGCACATACCCCTTATCTATGCCCTGTGCCAGATTAATCTGTATTCTGTTCTTCCCTTTCCTCTTTATGTCAGCCCCATTCTAGGTTACCCTGGGGAATAAGAGGGGACCGTGCCCAGCCATCCTACAGGTAACACTGTTCCCTGTGCCTGCTGTTGGATGTGCCACCTTCCTTACGGAGTCTGTCACAGGCCAGCAACAGGATTGGGTTCTGGCAGGCTGGCAAGTGGATGAAACTGTGGGAGGGCTCTGAACGACCTTGCAGGCTGCAGACTGCTGGAAGAGCCTTTGGCACCTGAGCTTAGTGTAAAGAAAGTAAAGCACTTTGGTACTTCAGATTCAGAGTTCTGCATCTCTCCATCTGCCCAGCCGGTGATTGATGCGAACTCTGCTCTTTAACCAGAAACTAAAGCTCTACAGGGCAGTACCCCAGTTAATGGTATGAGGTAAACTGAGAAGCAAATATACACAGATATTTGGGAATATGAGTAGTTTGCAAATGCTGTTTTACAGGAGCTGAGCCACGTAAAGTCTGCTGTCTTATGCACGTGTCCTTGTCTACGCTGCTCCCCACAGAGTACCTGTCCTTGTCCCCGACCCACTGGGCTGCTCCTGGTGCTTGGGCACCCCTGTACCACAGAGCCCTATATTTATTCTTTCTGTGGCTTGCACTACTGTGGCCACAACACCACACATTTCCCATGAAATTCCCACTGTCTGGTGTAGGATTAGGCACACAGGAAGCAATAAAATATGCTTGCTGATCCCACAGCATCACAGGAAATTAATATATGACAATCTTTGACACATTGTTTTAATAAATTATAATTTTGTACTGTAGTTTAAAGACCACTGTAAAATCTGAGATAGGAAGCTGTGGGTAGTCTGGCTTCTTTGCCATAAAGCCTTGTTTACATGTTCCTTTTTGTTTCTCCTTTGTTCTACTGAAACCTTAAATAACTCAAGGGGAGTCATCTCAGTGTTGGTGAACAACAGCCTTCTTTTTGGTTGAAAGCTTCTCAGACCATCCTGTAAACTAGAAACCTGTTCTAACCAAAAAGAGAAATGCACTATTTCAGTGATATACTTTGCTAACAGGACATAAATTACTAAGCAATATGAAATGGGGACACAAAAGTAGCCTATAGGAGCCAGGCAACGAATGCATAAAGAGAGAGGAGGAATGACAGCAGATCCTCATTAGAAACAGTTTGTCATTAATGTATTTTTTTAAACTTCAGAATTTTAACAGGAGAAAAATTTTTCTTTATGCCTCCAATCTCCTCTTTAGTTAATGGAGGCTCCAGGTTCCCCCTCCCCCTTCATTTCTGGAGAGGCTGCCAAGTTTTCCCAGAGCTAAAAGCAACAACTTTCTGTTAAACGTTACTTCATGCTTCTGGTATTAATCTAATAGGAGGCTGGATGGGGAGGAGGGGGAAGCAGCAATGAAAGCTGATTTCCTGCCATGCAGAGGGAAATCCATAGAAAATTCAGATCTAACACTAATTTTAACAGTTGGTTGACTGCTTTGGCTTTTACTTGCCATAGAAACATACAACTGCATAAGGCGTTTTTTTGTTATAAAAAGAAAACAGACGTCAAACAAAAGGCAAAATAAAAAGGAGGCTTATATTTGTAAATACCCTTATTAAACCATCCTTTTCCACTACTCTAGAAATATCAACAAATTTTGCAAATTGCCTCTCATTTCTGTTAACTTTTCTAAAAAGCATGTTCAGGGAAAGAGAAAATATCCAAGGAAATTGTCTTGCTAATAAGCACTTCAACAAATATTTACTTGGGAAGTGCTCCAGCAACCACTTTGAAAAGGGCATTAGTGAGTTTGAGAATCACACAATAGGGATATTGAAATAAATCTCCTTGATGGACATGAAAAAATCATAACAAAACCAGTAGATTGTGAGCACTCAAAATGCAAGTCTGAGAAAATTGTCCTGTAGCAATTCCTCCACAGACAACGTACAGCACAGAACTGTTAGCAGCACATCTCTCAGGCTTGACTAGTCTAATAAAAATTGTTTGGAGGGTGATGGTCACAAATGTAATCCTTTATCTTGACTATTTAAAATAATGGCTGTTTTCTTCTTTCAATGCTTTTTGCTCAGCCTTTCTCCACCTGTTTCTTACACACCATATGGCTCAAATCATGACATATTGCAGAAGATTTTTTTACATTAATGCAAAGAAAGCTTAATTCGGTACACATGCTGAAACGGAATGCTGTTTTGCAGATGAAGCAGGGCTGTAGCTTGTGTGTGTATACAAGGAAAGACCCTAACCACAGATTATCTTGATTATAAAGCTTTACCTGCCTGCTGATGCATGCAATCAACAGAACATGGCAGCTGGTTTTTATGTCCCTAGCTGCAGCCAGCTGTTAGGCTGAAAGTGGTAATCACCCTTTTCATCGGTCCCAGGCAAACTAGAGGACTCTCAGGAGCAGTGATGCCTGAGAAATCCCAGAAGCTAACTCCCAAAACATGGAGTAGAAGTTATGCTGTGTGAGCAGGGAGGCTTCTCAAGGGGCAGATAAGCACAGGGCTGGAACATTTGATAGTCTGAAGTACTGATGGGCAGAAGAGACGAGAGGAATGAAAGCCTTGAAAACGAGAGAATGAGAAAAGTTCCTGTGGATATCACATTAGAAATAAGTTTTAACAGATGAAGCGGCTTAGAGTGTTGGAAAGGCAGAGACCTCTAAAAAGAAAATTGTTTCCAGTTTCCTTATTTTGTGTTCCTAAACCCCAGGACATTATGCACAGTTTTTAAGTCAACAGGACTATTGCCATTGCTCTGTACTCCAAAAATTCCAGCTGGTATCAGGTTTTCCTTGTAATGGAAACAAGCTGGCAGAACTTCAAAGTCTTGATAATAGTTTATACAGAGAAAAGACAGCAACGCTTAGTTATACTTTCCTATTAAATATGTTGTTTTCACCTCTCTATTTTTTTATAGAAGTTGGATAGAATTTGGCAAAGTAATGGTGCCACTTATATTTGGTCAAAGCTCAGGAAGAGAATATCAAAATGTACTGTACTGGAATTTGTTTGGGAAACGTTATCTGAGAGCTCAACTTTTGTTAAATATGCCATGACCAGGGGCTATGAGCACCATGAAATCCTTTATCTCAGTAGGACAGCTTTTAAATGGCTAAGAAACTGAAATGGAAGTTTGAAAAACTTCCTATCCTATGTCTTTATTGGAAGGCAGAGAAGTCATGATAAACACTTAGACAGTATGAACCCTCCAAAGAACATAGGAATCTGAGTGGAAAAAATGTTGAGTAAGTGAAAATAACACCTTAAAATAAATTTGCCTTTGATTAGCAAATCCAGTTCAAACAATTCAATCTGAGTCTTAATATTTTCTTTTTTAAGTTTTTACCACAGTAGGATTGTACCATCAGTTTCAAAGCTGTTCTAACTCTCCATTTTTACTTTACTGTAAAAAATGTTTCTCTTTTAAAAGTAATACAGTCCCTTATTTATTTTCTTCCTCCATTCCTTCCTACCTGATCATATGCAACAGCAGAAATGGCCTTTGTTAGCTTTTTCTGGGCTGGCAAGAAGCCCAAAGATCCAGCTGACAAAAACTTCAAGTCAGCAATTCCATCATGAAGACTGTCCTTTTCAGAGCCCCCATTTCACAGTCTCCCTGTCACGGAACACACACAGAAGAGCCTTGCATTACCCTTCCTTCCAAGGTGAATTATCCTTGCTCTGTTCCCTGTGTTTCAGTGATTACCTACCCATTGTTGCCCGGCATTTGTGCGCTGAGCTCTGGGGGAGGCTGGTGTGACAGCATCGGTCCCAAACAAAGCTCCCATCAGTGGATTCAAGGAGTGAGTGCAAGACTCATTGGGTCGGGCTCCTGTCCCTCCCAGCCCTCACTGCACCTAAAACAGAGCATCCTGTACTCAGAGGGAAGCAGCTTGACAGGCTGTGTGAGCAGAGACTCAGCATGGTCAGCAAAAGGTCCCCAAGTTAAATACACTCGTGCTGCTGTAATCCTCACCCACTACTGGATCACTGAGCATGCATCAAAATTTCTAACGTGAAAGAGTTAAGATCTTCACAAAAGCTGCTGGTTCAGAGTGGGCAGCACTCAGAAAAACAAATGCTGTGAAAAAAACTTAAGGGCCTATCTCATGCTTTAGTTGAATAAGGTGAATTTTGATTTATTTTTTTTTTTCCCAAAGGAATTCATTGATTTTTAAGGAAACAAAGAACGAGTAAATAAAGCCTTCACTGGCTGCACAGTGATCTGAACTACAGCTTTGCAGCATGGAAGTGGTTCATCCTGCAGTCACAGCACTTCATTTAATATCAAAATAAGCTCTTATTTCTCATGCAGTTTTCTTTCCTGAGTCTTTCTTTAGTGGACTCAACATGTCAACACTGTGCTTTTTGTTCTTTCTCCTCCCCTTTCCTCAGTGGTCCTTTGGTATTTACCTTCTCTCATTTTGGATTTCCTGTCTGTACCCTAGGGAAAGGATTTTCCTGTGAGAAACAAATGTCACATTGCTGATCTGTTTGGATGCCAATAGTCCAAGCTTATCCTCCATGTGAAGCAAAGCTCTCATCTACCTGCTACTAAAAGAGTACTGCTCTCAGATTATTTTCTTCCTGAACCATTCCATTTGGAACTAGCTTTAGAGAATCAATTTTCTGGTCACTAGCAGAGCTGCTATTTCTATTTCTTAAATTACGATGGATGCAACTGTTTGGGTAAGTGAAGACCTAAACTGGACTAAATCTCAACATTCGAACCAAACATAATTTTGAAAATACGCCTCCTTTCTATAGGATCCTTCATAGCATATATATTTTTGGTTACTGTATTTGATGTTTTGCTCTGAGAGGGGAAGAAAAGCAATGGAGAATACTCTGCATTTCATATACTTTGTATACATAGGGCAGGGCACATGACTCTGGTAGAAGCATCCAGATATGGTGATATTAAAACACACACAGCTGTTTCTGAAATTACAGAAGGTGGTTTTGCATAAGAGAAAAAATATTCCTGGCAATTCACACTTAATTATTCATAGTAATAAAAGTCACCAGCAGGACAAAAGAAGGAAAAAAAGCTCTGCATTTGAGCAGGGAAAGTCCCAGAAGATGTGTCTGCTCAGACGGTATGGACCCAAAACTTGCTTCCCTTCAAATACAGATCAGAGTTTTTGTTTTCTTCCAGTGATCAGAGAGACAAAAAAGCCTTTAGCCTCTGGGCTGGATCATGTCCAAGGCTGCTGAGCCTTGGGTGACTTGCTGACAGGCTTTGGAAGTGCTTGGGAAGAGAGGTGCCACCTCTCCTCTCTGGCTCTGGAGAGGCCAGAAGACACACCACAATTGTACTGTGAAGACAGAAAACTATGTTTTGGAAGCTCCCTGGGGATTATGTTTATGTACATGCATGCTCAAGGTCAAGGTACAATTCCTATACTGAGCATGTATCATACTAGCAGAGTGCAAAAGCAGGGCTAAGGAATGGGCTAGGATATATTGCTTAGTGCATTTTCATTTAGAGGTCTTCAGAGTGTTTGGTGCTTCCTTAGATTTCTTTGCAATCCTCTTGAGGTATGTGATAAGAACTACTGGATTGCCATGATTGCAACAGCAAGGACTGTGGCAAACACAGTCTGTGTCTTTGAATGGTTATGCTGTACAACTTCAAGCTGTTACAGAGCATTGGGGAGGGTTTTGTGGCTTGTGTGTATGCAGAATGGGTGATTTGTAGACCTTCTGGTTCTAACCAATTACCCCTGTGCTTGTGAGGGATTGGATTAGATTACCATAGTGGCTTATTCCATGTATAGTATGTGATATCTCACACTGCTCACAATTTTAAGAGAAATAAATAATTGCCTTTCTTGTATTCTCACTTTGAAAATTGACTAAAAACTTCTTTGATACACATGAAAGAATGTCTAGATGTTGAACTGTGGGTAATGTATTCTGGAAAGCTCAGAAAAGCCAGTACTCCTGCCAGTGCATCACCAGAGAGCTAGCTGGGGTTCAGAAGAATGCAGCAGAATTATTTACAGCTTTGCTTCAGTCTTACCTTGCATCCATTTGCTTTTCATTTTCTGCAATATAAGTGTAAGAAAAAATTAAATCTACACTGAGTGTTCATTCACAGGACTAATGAAAGGCAGATATAGACAATGCTTTAATAAAAGCAGACTCAATTGCAATGGAAATTGCATGGAGCCTGCAGACACTTTCAAACCAGAGGAACTATCTGTGAAAGGCAGTTAGGAGAGTCTTGAACATTGTCTCACAAACTCATAATGTTAAAAATCTCTTAAGGTCAGACATATAAATAGACTGTCAAAAGCTTTTTTGTCCAAGTAAAGACATAAGGGACACCCTTTCTGTCACAGCAGACAACCCATTCACATGCTAAATCTAGTCAACAAAAAAGACACTGTGCAAAAATCCTGATGTTTTCTAGGCCGTAAGGTAGGTGAATAACCAAGGAATAATAAGGAAGAGTAAAACTGAACTGTGATCATGCTGAGTGTACAATAAAGAAAAAAAGCAAACCTCCAAGTGCAGCTCTCACTTTGCCAAATTCAACTCTGTAGCAAGCAAATATTCCTATGTGGAAAGCTCCAGTAGAATTGACTGGCCAGGTGGGACTGGTTTGTGTTTTATTCTAACCTGGCCTTTTCCTTCTAATTGATATTAATTTATATTTTCCACACTGGAATCTGAAGTTGCATTCCATATAAAATGTTCACTTGCTTAACTACAGCTAAAAGCTGAGATACCTGCCACTGCAATAATGAGGAGATACATCAGAGCATTGTCACGTTCTAACTGGTCAATACTTTTGCATCATTTCTTTCCAGTCAGACAAATGTTGGAACCTGGTACTACATTTTTCTGATGCAGTCTTCTGATTTCAGAGCAACTCTTTAAACACAAGTTCCCACATATCGGTGAGAACTTCAGAGCAGATAACACCTTGATTGCTTGAAGTTCCAGGTGCCTGACTTCTGAAAACTCAGCTTTTATTCAGACAGAGAGAAAGAATTTATTTGGCTGTGACTTTCTTTATGCTTTCTCTGCATGCCCTGATGTCTTTCTGGTCCTCTTCCACATGAACAGTATTCAGCTGCCTGCATGTTAATTCAGTCTGTTGTCAAACCCTCCACCTACACAACACTTACATTCTTAAATAGCTTTGTACATACCCTCATTCTGGGGTGGTGGCTCCTATTGTTTCAGCTATCTATTCCCTAAAGCCTAATTGCACTCTGCAGTTGATTTAAATGAAGGGTAGTTGTTACACCCACTACCTTCAGCAACTGCCAGCATCACAAGATGTGCATTTTTAGTACTCAGGCAAGCCACTGTGTTTATGTTCCTCAGAAGTTCTCAGCAGGACACTAACCACGTACAGCAAGTTTGCCCAGACACACACTTCTCTTCCCAGGGAACTTTCAGAGCTGTAGACCACCTTCCCCTACATTCCTACAGTAATGAAATCCTGTATTCAAATGCAGTGGCTCCTTTTTCTTTGACAAAACTAGATTCTGAGTACTACAGGAAAATGGCCCGTTCCACTCTGCCTCCTGCTCTATAAATCATTCTCCTCTCCCCAGCTAAATCTATTTTCCAGTTAAATATGCCAACAGGCTTCTTTGCTGAAAGATCTGATTTTGCCTTAACTGTAGATTCATAACTTTGTGAAACACAACTATACACATTTCAAAATTAACCTCTATTGTCAGCTAGCCTTAATGTGGTAAGATACAGCATAGCCAGAATAAAGAAATTTTTACCTTTCAGTCAAAACTGGCATTTTTGTCAATGAGTAGAAACTGGCTTCATTCTACGGAAAGCTCTTGACATTGGGACACCCACAGTCAAATTCCTGCTTTGTTCATTTGAGTAGGTCTGGAGTAAAAACCTCTGCTCCAGCTTAGGCAGAACTTTCAAGTGGGATCCTGTATCAGGTCAGTGTCTGACATCACAAAACAAACAGTCATGAATTGAAACATCCCATTAGCATCTAAAAGCAAACATTAGCACAACTGAGTTAACAAAAAAATATATATATGAAAAAAAAGAGAACATTTCAAACAGTTCTCTTTTCACTCTAGCGTTGAATAAACAAATTTCAAACTTCCAGTGCTGCTGAGGAGCAAGCATCGTATTCCAGCAGTAACAGAACTGCAGCACTGGTAGCAATGGGGTTTGGGCAGAAACATCTAAGATTCCATTGTTCATAGGATATTTTCAGATTTTGGATGGTTTTTCAGATACAAGTCTCCTAGAAGCCAAATTGGCTCTCCCTTGCTTTTTTTTTTACTGCCTTTGCTTCCTGGGCAAAAGCTGACACCTGATGGAATAAAGGCTGATGCCCCTTGCCGAGCTTCACAAAGCACAGGATGGTGCTCTAAGTGCAGCAGCAAGCTCTCCTACTTGTGGTGCTACAGATCCTCCACACTGATCCTGCCCTTTGCAATCATCCCCTTTAGCATGGCTTCCCAATGCTCACCTCTAGGTTGGGCCACTTCCAAGGCTGAGGAACAACTCTCGTTTACCTAATGGCACCAGCCTGGCCGAGAGCAGGGATGTCCTTTCTCTGACCCATTTGACAGAGGAAATTTATCAGCTTTGGAGCTTTTCCACTTTAAACAGAGACTTGCTTCAATGGCTCTTGCCAAGACCTGCTCCACTGAGCACACAGAGGAGCACAGTGTCATGGAAATAAATGAGCCACCTCCTTGGAATTCATCAGCCTGGCAGTCATGCCCTGGCAGGACCTCACCTGGCACCTATATTTGACAACTAACAGGTCATAGCCCGGAGGCAAGAGATTGTTGTGAACAGGCACAAGCTGCTCATAGGAACAAAGAAAAGTGAATGCATGGGCGGGCTTTGGAAATCCCATGGAAGTTTGATGAATGACAAGCAGATTGCAAAAACACTTACACACTTCTGGGAAGTACCTGATCCCATAAGGGCTCCATCCCAGGAAATTGCCTCATCACTAGGCAGAGCAGTCACACTACCTCTAGCTTTTTGTTCTGTGGCTTAATGAGTCTTCCTTTACTGGCAAAAGCATGACTTCACATGCACAGGTGAGGTGAAGAGCCTCTCTGTGTCAATTCTTTAACTGCATAAGCCAATTATCCTGCACAGGAGGTGTAAGTTTGAGCTGCCTCAGGAAGGGGAGAAAGCACATGTTGAACTGATTCTCCTGCTTCCTGGATGAGAGATGGGCACTGACACAACTCTGAAGAGAACAGCAAATCCCCCAATATATTAAGTGACAATGCAGGTGCCTGAGCCCAAGCCATGAATCTTGATTTCAAATAATCCCTTATTTCAAAGTTGTGAGCATGCAATCAACTTGGGAGAGCACAGGAATTTTTGGCACATTTTTGTTCTTGTCAACAGTCATTCCTTGGCTATTTGCTGTCTTCCTGTAGGCTATGGCTAGTAGCCCCATTATGGACACTTGGACCAGGATTTGGAAATGCAGCACAAGCTCTCAGATTTTAAGAGTTAGGCGTGTTGCAACTTCATGTTCCCATTCTGCTGTTGTCCAAAATGGCATGTGCTGCAGAGCAGACCCACAGAGGAATCACACAAGTGACTAACAGCTGGAAATTTTCTAACTTTCAAGCACTCAGCTCTCTTTTAATGAGGTTCTAAAAGCACACTTTGATAATGTTTCTCTCTTTTAATGAGGTTCTAAAAATACACTTTGATAATGTTTCTAAAAGAAAATTTTAAAAAGCATGGAAATTATATCACATAGAAATTTCAGAATTTAGTGTGAACCCGTGATCCCCAGGGTTAATGACAAAGTACATATCACATTTCTGCCTTAAAACATGAGATACTAATATTCCTCTCTGAAAAGATATGTACATTTCCCAACCTAAGTTCAGAGACCTTCAGTGAAACGTCCTATAATATTCAGTGTGAGCCATATGTCCATTTACTGAATAGTCCATGCTTGACTTTTGGAATTCAAAACATCCAAAACAGTCAAATGGAACCCTTAATGTATATATTTTTAAAGTATGAATGTACATATTTATATCTTCTTTTTCTGTAACAACACTGTGCTCTGCAAGGAATGGCTGACAGAGCATACAATGCATCTAAAATGGGCAGTCTTGGAAGGGAGTGAGCTTTTGCCATGCACAAGAGGAGGCAGCAAAACCAGCTGTTCAACTTAGCTGGCTTGTCAACACATTGTCCCCATAATTAACTGTACCCTCTGCAACCTCTTATTACACCAGCTGACCTAAGAAACATCAACATCTCATGAAGCCTGAAAAGCTTAGAGTCCCGGTCAAGAAATGGCAGGAGCTCACCTTCAGAGACGTGGCAATCCTCAGCGTGAATGACTCCTCCAGTTTAGTCGTCACCCTCCAAAAGCCAGGGTCAGGACCCAGGACTTCATTGATGAAGACATATTAAACCCTGTCCAGCTCAGAGCACACACACTGAGACTGCTGAAGGCAGAATAACCATACAGTCAGAGCCAAGTCACACTGATATTGTATGGAGCCTATTTGGAGGCTTGGCCTCAATTAGCATATAAATGAAGGGGTACATGCAGTCGCAGCTTGCCAGAAAATGAGACAAAATAATCTCCCCAGTTTGGCAGCTCTCTAGAGCATTTAGTTTGTGAATGAAGAGCCAGGCTCACTTCGAAGCCAAGCTGGGTCCACAGCTTACAGTCAATTGACTTTATGTGGCAAAAACAGGTCTTGAAAAGTCATGAAGGAGACCAATGCTTTTCCTGCTCTTAAACTAAGTTTCTATTATAGGAAAGTGACTTTAAAGATACTCATCACTGTTCCAGAAGACTGATAGCATTTTCCCTATTGCATCCACAGACCCAGATGAGCTGTGGTATGGCTCTTCTGCTGCAGGCTTCTGGCCATTAACAAAATGCTTGATTTTATTCCAAGTAAAGGAGCAGGAATGGAAAGCTCACAGGAAAAATGATACACAAAGATGTGACCACGTCGCTGCTGAGTTTAGACACAGACAGAAATTTTACTTAGGGATCTTTGTCAGGTAAAGAATAAGGACACAAAACCAGTAACAAAATACCTTCAAAACTGGTGCACAATAGATAGAGTGAATGAGCAGCCATGTTTACTATTATAGCCTATACAAGCCCTTAATGTATTTCAATTGAGACAGAAAGAAGAAGGCTTGTGTTTTTGTGCAGATGCCTTTGACATTCATTAGGGTTTAGTTTTTCTTTTTTAAATATTTTCAATTGTCAAGGGTTCAGCTCAGAGGCAAAAGCAGGGGAATGTAAGCACAAAGGTATGCAGATTTTTCCAAGAGTAGGGCATGTCTTACTCTTATGACTACATAGGCTGCTTTGGGGAGAATTGAATTTCTAGGAGAGAAAGCAAAATAGTTTTAAATGTAGGTAAAATGCAAAGGAAAGATCAACACTGGGCAAGAATGGTATTTTTCTTTATACTTTAAACTCTGGTTTAAATATAGTGCCTTAAAAAAACTCCATTCTCCATTTGCATTTGCAACCACATTCAAGCCTACTTTGACTATACACATCTTATTCCCTATTCTGGGAAAAATGCTTCTCTTCATCAAAGGGTAGAAGTTACAAAAACATCTTAGAAAGCCCTATTAAAATCCTCTTGGCACCCTTCAACTAACTTACAGTTTCTTTCTACACTGAGTTTGTCCCTTCCCCTCATTTTCAAGCTTCAGTTTAGTGCTTTCCTATGATGCTGTAGCAGATGCACTCTGGAGCTGCACACATGACTCACACTTTGCAAATATTCAGAGCCTCCTCCTCAGTGGGGTGAGGTGAGTGCTGTGCTTCTGCACAGCCCATTTTGCCTTGTAGGCACCTGAACTTGTGGGTTCCTGTACAAATCCAGAGTCATGACCTGGTCTTGGACTTGCTGTAACAGTCAGGTAGATATGGTCCCATCTGTTCCTCAGCCAGGAAAGTTGTGATGTGAATAACCTCTTTTTCCATGGCATGAAATAGTCAAACAACCTTAATGTAAAGCAGAAATGGCAGTGTGCTTGAGCAAAAGTTGGGAATTTTAACTACTTGGATTAAAGAAATATGTGACATCCAACTTGATTTAGTAAAAAAAAAAAAATAAAAAAAATTAATGTCCCAAGACAAGAAACACCAAATTTAAGCACCTCTTGAAAAGTCCAGCCTTGTCCCTCTCATTCACATTATCCTTCGGCTTTCCTGGTAAACCATTTCTGGCACAGTGTGAAGGGTGGTTTCTGATCTTGCATTCTGTAATATCCCATTCAAGTTTCAACAGGGGAGAAATATTTCACTGAGGAATTAGTATTTGTTTAATGCACCCTCATAAAACAAACAAAAAAAAGGAGCAAAGTGTTTCATCAAAAGTGAGTATAGCAGAATGAAATAATCCCATGAGTCAGGGTTGAACCAGAGTGATGATGTAAATCTACTAGTAACTTCAACTTGCATCTGTTCAAATTAAAAGGCAAAACTACTCTAATCTTGTTAGGTCTTGTATATTCTGACAACAACACCTGAACTGGAACAGCAACATAATTTTCCAGTTGTCTCCACACTTTGCTTTCTTGTGGTCAGAACCTAAAAGTAGTTCTGATAAAAAGAGAAGGCTGCTTCCAAAAAGTTTTGCTCTGTAAATACATTTCTTATTCATGCTTGTAGGCACATAACATCACCTTCAGGACCATGAACCTCTTATGACCATGACCTCTAGTTTAGAAACTACAGTCTGTTACAAAATGAAGATGCTAGCTTTGTCCCATACTCACCCACAAAAGGTCCTTCACAGATTAATTTGTAAATCTTGTCTCTGTCTCTCTTCCCCCACCTCAAACATGCAAAAAAGCAAAGCACCATGGCTTAGTAGAGCAGGAATAATAATAATAATTATGTAGAGTTTTTTCTTTGTCTGTAATATTTTAGCTCACAGTCACATCGGTCACCTTCCTCTGCTTCATCACCTTCCTCTACTTGCCTGGATGGCTGCCAGAGCTGCATCCAGCCCTGACACCAGCTCCTGCCTCTGGTTCAGCTTCCAACTAGGAAAGTGTACATGGTGAACACATTTTAAGTATTCACAAAATATTGAGCCTTACTGTACCTATTGCTTGTAGAACTTAGCATTAAGAAAGGTCAGGAAAAAGGTTGATTTCTCATTTTAAAGGAACTAACAAAGATCTCAGGGAAGCTGACAACTTTCTGTGAGCTTCAGTATAAATTACAGAGACCAGCTGCAAAATAACAATTGGGTTTCAGCTATAAACAGACTGAGTTCTACAGTGGGTTTATATATCTATTTTGGTGAGGTTATTTATTCTACAGGAAAAATGCCCTTTTTAAGGCCCCAGGAAAGTAGGGGAATGAGAGGAGAAAAGGAAGTCCTGCTTATGTTGTTCGAAGAAGCTTCATTTCTAGACTCAGAAAGGGACTCTAAAATAAACGTTTTACAAAGGCACAAATTTGGAAAGTCTTCAAGAAAATTATGACTTTTAAAAATAAATAAGTAAGTAAGTAAGTAAATAAATAAATAAATCTCACAGCTCTTCCATCAGGATATTTAAAGCTACTTTCCTTCCTTTAAAAGCACACCCTGTCTTTTGTTTCCTGGCTGAGTGGGGAAAAAACCCCACAGAGGTACAGAAATTACAGCCTAAGGTAAACAAGAATAGGATGTGTTTTAGTATCTGCATGAGGCAGTGAGGTAACTGGAATGAAGCCTGGATTGAATATAAAGGAGAAGAAAGAGATAGATTGCTCAGGCCAAAGACTCTTTGAGGATTCAGATTAAAAACTGTTCTCTGTGGCCTTAATACAAACCATATCTTTTAAATTAATTAATTTTACTTAGTAAGCTGCTGCATAAGGGTAAAGCTCACACTGAAAAAAAGGCAGCTCTAACTAAAAGAGGCTTCTAAATGAAAACAGGTGATATCTGTCATCTTCATCTAGTATAAAACAGACAAATACTAAAACATGCCATTTCTCATGCTATCCTTTTTTGTCCCTCAGAGAAGTCCAGCTTCTTCCATAGCTAAAACTGAAAAGCAGACTCTTTTGGTTTCTATTTAAAAAAATCAAGTGGGGAAAAAACCAAAAGATGGGGTATTTGTTTTCCCTCAAATTTCCGTGAAACACCAAAGTGGTCTGAAAACATAAGTAAGAGTAACAGGCACTCAAATGACACCAAGGCAGGAAAGATTTCCAGAAGGCCTCAAGCCAGTGGGACCCTGTGAAACCAGCACAGCTTCACTGAAGGGCCCTACTCGTTCCTTCCAAAGATGAATTTTGGGAGCCAGGAGCCATAGGTTCTAAGCCTTAAGACTATATCAGCCACTGATTTGTCATCATTTGGTTTCTTCTCCCATCATAACCTATCCTAATAGATATTTGGGTGTTTAATCATTAACTTAAACTAATATTTAATAATCTAGACTTGTGTCCCCTTTTCTCCTGATTTCTAATTTTATTCTCAGTATTAATAACGGAAGCGTTTTTTTTCTTGTTTAGTACACAATAAATACTATATAAGTATATATATATATATATACTCTGCTAGTTCTGTCACTTATATTATACATTATATTTATAAATTTAATCCTAGAGTGTTCTCTACACTCCTGATTCATGAAATAAGCAGCTTTTTTCTTGATTATAGAGTTCCACTTATTATTAACTTTCAGAAAATATTTTAACAGGATGTAACTAGTATCAATTAAAACATAGCTTTATTTTCCACAAACAGAATGTTCTGTTATTTCAATTTGAAATTATGAAAATACAAATATACACTTTAAGACCTATGTAAACAAATTAAAAGTTTAATCTGAAGAGATTCATTTGAGAAAACTGGAATCTTTATCAAAGTTGCAGAAATTACCTGAGCAATATTCCATTCACTTGCCTGTAAATATGTAAATTTGAGCTAGGTATTGATTTTGGAAGAATTATTATGGATCTGCATCAGTTTGAGTAGGGAATTTAGACCTTATCATACAGCCCAATGGAAAGGAGTCAGAATAATTTTCTATTAGCTGCAAATGCTTTCTTTTTCCCATTTAGTTTTTGGCAATTATCAAAATTTATTTTAATTCATCACAATTGTCATTGACGTTTTGGTAGAAAGCCAAAGGCTTTGTCTTTGAACATCTTGTGCAGAAGTGTCACATCTTGAAAAACTAATATTTTTGAAGTCTTGCTACTCTTCACTTAGTTTCTGATGTATGATTTACAAGAAAGTCTAGATTTAGAAAAATCTAGGAAAATTTAGAAAAATCTAGGAAAATTTAGAAAAATCTAATGCTGTGATCTAGTTCACATGGTGTGCTCAGTGAAAGGTTGGACTCATTCTCAGAGGTCTTTTCCATCCTAGTTGATTCTGTGATAAAGACTGCCAAAAGTCACTGTGTAACCAAATTTCTAAACCAAAGGCTATGATTTTTCTCTGAATTCAGTCTGAACAAAAAATTCCTTTAAGAAATGCTGGAATTTTCTTTGCACTACAAGAATTGGAAGTATTACAATGCTCCCATTGCTTAGGTACCCACAGCAACAGGAATGAAATTGAAAGACTGACAATGTCTATGCCAGTGTTGATCTCAAGGGAATTATTAAAAATAAAGTGATGAACACTACATTTTTAATATTTTAGTCCATACCTGTGAGTTTAGATCTCTGCTTTGCCACGTGCAACACACAGAAAACTGCTCAGATGGTGGTTTTTTTTCAGGCAGCACTGAAGACTTTCCCTCTGAAAACCCAGATCCTACACCGTGCATTTTAAGAAGGCCCCACCACCTGTCACTTCAGAAAATTTCACCATGCAGTATTAGCCTGTGCCTTCAGCAGTGACTTCATTGTGGATTACACATAATCTGCATGCAGTTTTCAGTCACAATCCTCAAAGTAAATTGTGCACAGCTATTGTCATAGCCAAGAGGAAGATAGGGTAGTTTCCCTGTCTAGGTTAAATTACAGGACCAGTCACCTCATGCACCCCCTCTCCTCTTTGATCGTTCTATCCAGGATATATTAGTAATTAGTGACACTGATACATCTTTGAAGAGACAATAAAGTATGCAGGAGCTGTGTCATGAGAATCCCTTTTTGTTTCCTTTGTGAACTGCCAGACACCCCTCCCATGCCATGGAGTAACTTTAGTCTCAAGGAAATTTTAATTCCCTGGGGGAAGTGACAGCATGAAGTAGCTGCTTCTGCAGATCATTCCTGGCACAGATTGCTTAGGGCAGCAATGGCCTGAACCCTTTGTGTGAGCCCCACGGGGCTGTTGGCTGCCGTGGGCAAACAGCCCTCCTCTGCAGTACAGCAGCCACTGATGGCCCATGACATCTTGGGTGTAAGGAATGGCCAAGTGCTTTCCTGAAGCAATGCTCCTGCTCCAAGCTGCCTGCCTGAGGAGGGCTTTCTCAGCCTTGCCCCACTATTTAAGTGGACCAAGTGCCCTTGGCACTTACTGGGAGATATGAAACATCTGCAGACATCAGGCCTGAGCCCTGGATGTTTTGGCAGCTGACATTCACCTTCATGAGTGTAGTCACTGACCTTGACTACATCCAAAATGCTCAGGGGTTTACAACATGCCTCAGCCTCTCCCACCACCCAATGTCTGTTCTGCCTTTCTGTCCTCACTTCAACTCTTGCATACTCATCTCCTTAAAAGTGACAGAAGGACTATAGAGAAGCCAGGCAGAGGGATGGGTGTGCACATACATATGCTGCCTTCTCCCAGCTTCAGGCCATCCCTCTATTCTAAACTCCTGTGAAAGGGGTACTCAACCTCCTCCCTTTCTATTTCCCCCATATACCAGAGCTGCCCATATTCACTGACATCATTCACAAGTCCAAATAACATAGCCAGACATGTTGGAATATCTTCTAGATGTGCAGAGAAAAGGAGATTGATTAAGAAGACCTATATTAAGAAGATAAATGTGTTAGAAGTGTCAGGGTTTAAAGCTGGCTAAAAAATATATGTATTCAAAACAGAAAACCAGTCCTCTATAAGTTAAGAATTTTGTATATAAAAATCATCTGTCAACAGAAATAGCCTAAGGAATGTTACTATAGGTTCAAATCCTAAGTTTTCTGCAGGCTTTATGCAGGTGTATCTCCAGTTCTTATAAAATTGAAAAGACTGGTTTTCTGACCCACTCCTTAATCACGACTAAAACATATTTTTTAATTGATCAGAAGCAGCCATCCCTAGAGGCTGGGAGGCACTGGGCAGGGGTTCTGCTTGCAAGAGATGTCAAAGCTAGGTAACCTAAGCAGGCAATACCTTACAGGACCAGAGCAAATGTAGCCATACTATGGTCCGTCCTCACTCTTTTCTTTAGATTTTACTTTATTACTGAAGAATGATGACAGATTAAACATCCTCCTCCAGATTATTTATTCCCTTCATCAATGACAGGAATGTTTAAACTCACAGACCAAATAGTCTAAAAAAACGATCTGTAAATACTATCTAACAAAGTAAAATAATCGTGTACCTATGCCAAATAAGTCAGCAAATACACCTAATCCTTTCTAAGGAGAAGAAATGGCTTGCCAAAAGCATACTCTGTTTTCGGCAAGTTCTACTGCTTCTTACAGACAGTCTCATTTATCAAAAGTGATGACACTGGAAAGACTGAGATAGTGAATTATTTACTTCTGGATATCAATGACTCAGTGAGGGATGGAAGACTACTTTTTTCTTCAGTGTCAATATTTTCTCCCTCAGCAACATCATATACCCATATGAAAAGACTGTGACTGCCCATATATCCCTTTGCCCTTTTTAACACCTATGGCTGCAGCAGTATTAGCATGAGGCTACAGCATGTAAACCTGTGTGCTCAATCAGAATTTGTTTGCAAAATGGCCCATTAAGACAAAGCATCACTTTACACATGTTTAAGAAGAATCACATGCTTAATTGCCTTCTCTAAACAAGCAGAGGTAATTGCAAGTATCTTGTATTGATGACTCCTCTACTTCTAGGTTCAAAAGGAGAAATGAATGTGATATGTATTCACTGTGGGACTACAGAAAGGGGTGACTGCAATCAGAGCTGTTTTTCTTATATGAAAAATGATTACTCAACCAGTGCTGACTGTTTAAGAAACAAAAACAAGCTACAAGGAACAAATGAGCAATACATTCAGCTGAATATTGCACTCCACTGGAGAAGAGCAAAGTTTTTGCTATTAATTGCCTAATCACACAATTCGCCCCTCAAGTATAGAAAACCACTTGCATGGACCATTCAGGGACGGAGCCATTTGCCTACAGCTGAGACACTGCAGGAGGTTTATTAGGCTTGCATACATCAGCCATTTCTAAAATATAGTGCAAATCTGTAGAGGTACCCAAAGAGGTCTCTTCTAGGCTAAAGTTTAATTTTATTGCCTAATATTATAAAGCTCTATTTTCCTCCTGAAGTTAGTGGGATCTAGCAGCAAAAGGTTTTTATTTCCAAAGGTATTAAGGGACTTATATGTGTCCTGCTTAGCTTGTATTTTAATAACTAACCCTAAAATTTAGGAGCCACACATATAAAAATAACATCCCAAATTAAAATTCTTGCAAAGTTTTGAGCCCGTGCCTCTCTGCTGCCTGTTCCATTCAAGGTCTCCTTTGGTAATCATTAGATCCATTACTTGTGTGTGAAGAAGAGATGTGCAAGGCAAATGTCACTTGTTTCTGAACTTTCTCTCATGGTTTCAAGAAAAGCAGAAAATGGAAGTCTGGTACCAAAAATGAGAGGCTCACAGCTGAGGCTCCAGATAGGTCCATGACATCTCCTCATTTCTACATCCAGCTGCAGATGAACAATGGTCTTCATTAGGGTTTCCTAGACAAGCTGCATGCCAGACACTTCATGTGTTACAGAAGCTCTGCCTGAACCAACAACCATCTCTTACTGCTCATGTAAAAAGCACAGAGTCCAGAGCTGCTGCTCTTACCAGCCTCAGTAGTGGTGTAAACTAATTTTAGGAACCGTGCTTCTAAATGAAGATGCATCAGCAAACAATTAGGAGATGGTGGAGAGCAGAGGGTTATAAGGATTTATGTGGGAAGGTGGTACTTGCTGATACCAGTCATGAGAGGTGCCTGGAGGGACAGGTCAGGAGCTTTCTGTGCTTTGTGCACCAGCCAATAGGCACAAGGACTGTAAGAATGACTGCCAGTGCCAAAAAATGTATTTCTTGAACTAAGTTGATATGATGTGTTGAATCCTGGATGGACACCTGGTGCCCATTAAAGCAGATCTATCACTCCCCTCCTCACCTGGGCAGGGGAGAGAAAATACAAGAAAAGGTACAGGCTTGCCACAGGGTCACAGCCTGCTTTGGGCATCCACCCACTCTGGCATGACCTGCTCCACGGGCTGGAAGTGAATTTCTTCTCCACCATTGACCTCCATGGGCTGCAGGAGCACAACCTGCCTTACCATGGTCTGCAGAGGAACCTCTGCTCTGGTGCCTGGACTACCTCCTGCCCCTCCTCCTGGCACTGAACTTGGTGTCTGCAAATGTTTCTCTCTCATGTTCTGACTCTGCTCTTCTCTGGCTGCAATTTGCTTCTGCACATTATTTTTCGCCCCCATCTTACACATGTTATAACAGAGGCATTACAACCATCACTGATGAGCTCAGCCTTGATCAATGGTAGGTCCATCCTGGGGCCACCTGCCATTAGCTTCCTTGGACATGGTGGAAGCTTCTGACAGCTTCTCAGAGAAGCCACCCCTGTAGCCCTCCTGCTACCAATCCCTTGCCATGGAAACCCAATGCAGTTGAGTTCCTGCCACAGCAAGGAAGGAGAAAAGCAGCCAGGGTAGCAGTGGTGAGCACGGCAGAGACCTGGGAACGCAGTACACAGCAAGAGAGCTCCCACCTCAGCAAGCCAAAGGCCCCTGGCTTCCCGTGGAAAATGATAGCCTGCGACAAACCCCTGTGGCTAGCAGCAATTTCATCAAATACAGCAGCATGGGAACAGAAAAGAAAGCTTAAAATAAAGCCTGGCTTTAAAAATAAATTAGACCCGTAGCTTAATTTTTGTTCATTTACCAGAACAGAATATTAAAGGCTTGAAAACGTTTGGAGATTACCAAGTGTTTGTAAAACTGCTCATGGCTCCTAAAACACTGATCAATATTAACAAGATGATGAAATGTAGGATATCCAAGTGCATTTCCTTTCTTTCTTTAATACTCTTCTGCCAGTGCATTTTGGTCACGTAGTAGGGGAAATTGAAATAGCATAATCGGGATTACTAAACCAAGCCCAGAGTAAAAATAGCAAATAATCTGAAAAAATGAAGCAAACTATATATACACACCATACAAAAATGACTAATGCCACATACATCTGGAGGAAATTAGAGCAAATTGGAAATAACCAAGCAGGGCCAGCTTTGTCTCCATTATTTGTGGTGGCTAGAACTAGCAACAGTCAAAAGATATATCCATATTTGTATGTTCCATTTTTTAGCTGTCAGTGCAGCTCTACATAATTAATTCTATCCATCCCCCATCAGCTAGACATATTGCCACATATGTAAAAATAAATTGTTATATTTCTTCTCATCTCTCTCCTATCCAAATCACAGATATCTCTTCTACGCAGCACATTATTAAAACTTTGAGGAAAGCAAAAGTTAATAACTGGTTTCTCCATAGGAAAATATTTTATGCTATGAAGGGATTTATTATCTGAAGTCGGGCAGGCTGCAAAGTCTGCTGATCAGAAACAACCTCTACCATATTCAACTGTTTTGACAACTGTTAAATACAAGTGATGACACAGTCGAAATACCTAGTCTGAAACCAGATAGTATGAACACCTCACATTAAATGCTTTCGTGTAGTAACACCTGTTTTTGCATGTATTTGCACCAATAGCAGAATAGCACTCGATACTGATGAAAGTAGAATTGGACTTGTGACCGTTTCATGACTCAGATGTGATTCATAGCTCAAGCTATATCATTCCTATCTGTACTTGCTTATTTTAAAATAAATAATGGACCTTTTATATTCTAACTAGCATGGGATCCAGAGTCTGGGCCACATGCTGGCCGTTCAAGCCTAGGACAGGGCATGAATGAAGAAAACACTGTTGTTGCTGAAGAAGGAGGCTCACTAGAAGGCACCCCAAAACCCCAGCCAAATTCCCAGCAGGCCAAATATAGGATTCTCCCCCCCTTTCCTGGCTCCCAGCCCAAAGCCACTCTGTTTCTCCCAACATATTTTCTTATTGAGCAGCAAAGTCACGGAACTTGGTCAAGGAGGCAGTACTGAGGCTCCATCTCATGAGTGAAAATCTCTGCATTTAGCAGTGAGACTCACCCAACACAACAACAGCCCTCCAGCATCCCTCCAGAATTTCCTCAAGGACACAGCAGATTGGAGAAAAAATGACCTAAATGAAAAAAATCTCAGTGCACAGACTTATGCTTGGAAAGATATTAATACATCAGTAATGTGACAGGAAAAGGCAACAGGCAACTAGACTGGAATTTCTTTGTAGGTAGCTTGCCAATAGTCTACACAATAGCTTACATGGAGTGAATACTGAAATATTGAGGATAAGTTTGTTTTCAAAGGCCAGTAGAAAGCCTCTAAGACAGAATAAGCATAAAGACTACTAATCTTTACTGTTCTAATGTATTTGCATTTTATAGGCAGGTGAAGAACACCATTCTGTTCTCAGATAAGCCAAACACATATTAGCAGCCCATCAAACTAAACCTGAGATATTTGTACTGTGTGGATTTCCTGAAGTATAACTTCCAGACTTGGCTAGCAGAATGAATTATTTTCCTTTGATACAGACCATCAATATCTCATGAATATTTTAACATGTTCAAGTTCAAACAACTACATGAAGTACTTGCAAGCAGGCAATTACTGTGCACAGCTATGATGGGATTTGTCTCTCTAAACGCAATCACTGGATGCTAGTGCACTAAGATGAAACCACACTTAAAACCAAAACATTTCATACAGCTGCTTCCAGAGCAGGGCAGTGACCCTTTAGATTCTAGAAGGCTACCATACCTGGTTAAAAAAATATGGAAATTCAGTCTACTAAAGCAAAGCAGGTGAAGAAGCAACAGAAAATTACACTTGGTATTTCAATAAAAACACCACTGGTTTTCAGCTGTTCTCATTTACACATTCTAGACTTACATACAGTTTAGTGGGGTTTCTCTACAAAACTGACAGCTCAAATGGCAGCACAGATTCAAATGAAAGCTTATGCAACCCTAAAGTGAATTTCTCAGCCTTGTAGTGTGAAAAATACCAGTGTTAGATCAACAGCAAAGAACACCTGCTTTTCTATTAGAAAACCTTTCAGGAGAGGGTAGGAGAAAGGCACCAAGTCAGTGCACTGCATCTGCATGGCAGATCTGTATTAAAGCCATTCTGAGGGAATGTTATCTATTTCACCCTTCGTGAATCTCAAGGAATAAGTGGAAGAGGAATACTTCTGCCCTGTCTCACAGAGATATGTAGAAGCAGCTCAGTCTCTATGCCTGTTCACTCCTCCTTCATGCAATCTAGAGCAATCCTTTCCTTGCAGCCCCCTAATTCAAACACTGGACAAGCGTAATCACATTTCACACTTCATGGTTTAAACTGATCATCACATGGATTAGGAAAGAAACTGTGTCTCACTGGATATGAAACTATCATACAAGTTCATAGCTCTGTAAGTGATTGGTTTGCTGTAGGCTCAAGAATTGGGTATTTGCCCCAGAGGGAGATATGTGTGCTGGACATGTGTATCTTGCTGCTTTACTTTTCTAGCTCTGTGTCTCTGTGTTTCTGAAACTTGTCCAGAGCAGAAATCAAGACAAGCTTCATGAGCTGAGCATACCTTTTAGATATTTAACATATTGCACTTTCACATACCAATAATGACTTGCTAGGAAATTCCCTTGCTCTGCTAGTTAGAATGCACTGAAAGAATGGCTTTGATCATCTTCAGATAGATTCAGTCCTTGGGGCAGATTTATCATTTCAGATTAAGATTTAACATAGTCTCCATAAATATCTTTAGCCATTTTGGGGGGTTTTGATTTGTGGGGATTTTGGTTGGCACAAAAAGGCACAAATTTTGCATTTTAAAGCTGTTTTAGAGAAACAGATAAAGGTTTTTTTGTGGTTTTTTGTTTTGTTTTGTGTTTTTTGTTTTTGTTTTTGCATAGTGCACTTACAGTCTGCCTGCCTAGGTGACTGTCCTTTAGAGCTCTCAGAAACACACAGGATAGAGCAGCTGAGGACCTTATCAGTTGCCACAATTTTGCTGGGGAATAGAATAGCAATTTCCAGAGCCTGTATCCCCATTCAAGAGATGTAGCTTCAGCAGCAAAGTTATCTGAAACAGGGCAGATGATAGGAGTAATTTTTCCCAGTTTCTCCCCACCAACCAAAAAGCAAGCAAAATCTGGCAGGAATGTTCATCAGAGGCAGAAAACAGCCGGGCAGAGAAATGGTAAAAGAAAAGAGCTTTTGGCCCATTTCAAACAGCTCTGGATTCTTCAGTGCTTTGTGTAATCAGCTCTCAAGCAACAGAGCTGCCATTCTGTCATAGACCATGTCCGATGGGAGCCACTTGGCTTCCTACCCTGCATCCTTGGCCCCTAAATCTTTCTCCCTCCCCAGCAACTATTGTTCATATTATCTCACTTCGGAAACTCCAAAGACTCTCTTTTCATCACCCCCTTTCCCAACAAATGGGCTCCTTCAGCCATCTTTCCGATGGCTGGAGTTTATTCCCTTCAGGAAGGCTGCACATACATTTCACACAATAGGTGCCATCTCCATGACACCATGTGCTGGCTGCTCAAGGAAGAGCCACAAGTTTGCCACATAAATCCTACCATGTAATTGATTATCATGCCAACATTTCTGGGACACAGCAAGCAGTCATGCTCTAGGGAGCTTTTCATAACCAAATGACTTCATATTGCTCTGCTCTGAATAATCTACTCTGACAATGGTTATTGTTTATGCTTGGAGCGCCAGTCAACACTGGAGCCCCACTGATGCCAGATAAACTGGCAGGTAAACACAGCCCCTGCCTGAAAGGACTGGCTGCCTAGTTTATGTCAACAGGCAGGCAGAGCAGAGTTGGAGTTCAGGAATTAGAAGTCTGAGGTTGAAGAAAGGCAAAAGCAAGCACTGGCCAAAAAGTTAGATCATCACAGGTTACGGGTTCCTCCCTCCCCCACCACCTCCCAGTGTGATCAGAAGCAGGACCAAGCAGGACCTTGAATTCTCACCACACAGTCATGTTCCCAGGCTGAGTCAGCTGAGGACATGCCACTCCTGACAGATGTCACCTACATCATTTGAACAGAGAATATGCAACTTGCCTATACCAGTCACTGTTGCTTTCAGCAAAGCGATCTTAGTGCCCATTTCAGCCACCATGGACCAGAGAACAGAGCATTGCTTTTGTCTTTGCAAACAACTCATTTGGTTTCTTTCAGCCTTATTTCCCCTAAATTCCACAACCCATGTCTTTCTCTTCACTGTGTAGGACCCCTGCCTTTCTTCTTATTCCTTTCAAGCTTCTCCTGTTGGTTTTAGAGGGAGTAGGATATCTTTACATGTATTAACAACTCTGTCAGTTAACCTTGTGGAATTACTGACAATATATATTACCGATAAATATATTATTGATTAAAAAATAAAAAATATATCATCTCAGTCACTGATATTTTAAGGTCTTTTTCTGCAGATTGCAACCTATTAATTTGTTTCCCACCTTGTAACCAACTAACCAATTATTGCTTGTTACAGTGAAGAAATTCACATTTGTCCTCTCTGGCCTACATAATCTGTTTTCAAATAATTTTTTCAATTTCTTTCAGTTATTTTGAACCAGAAACTCATTGCCTAGAAATTCTGAGCTGCACTTCTGGCCCAAATATTACTTTGTCAAAATACATTTAATCATGAATCACTGTTCCATCATCCAAATCATTAGGGAAAATACTGACTTCAGGCCTCTTTGATGAATTTCTTCATTTGGATGATGATCCCAGCTAGTACTTGAAAAGCACTTCTCTGATCTGCTGTTTGATTAGATCATAGTTCCTTAGACTTATCAAGCAAGACAATACCAACATTTAGTTAGAATATTTGATTAACAAAGAGCACGTCCACATTTGGCTGGTGTAGACTACTGTGGTGTTGAAAAGGGACAATCAAAGTTCTTCTTCCTGCAGAGTTCAGACAGAAAACTCACAGATTAAAACAACTTCAGCAAGCATGAATATACCAAGCAGAAGAGGAAGTGACAAGTATCCCATGTTCCCTCTCTGAACACACAGCCACCTTTTGCCCTCTCTTCTAAAAGCTGATCTCCTAATCTCTTCCCAAGTCCTCTCTGCAGCAAATGGAATTAGTCATTGCTCATCTATTTCCACCATTTCTTTGAAAGACAGGTTCAAGGTCGTCTTTATGGGATTATAGAATGGTTTAAATTGAAAGGAATCTTTGAAGATCATCTAGTTCTGCCATGAGCAGGAACACCTATCACTAGACCATGTTGCTCAAGCTCCCATCCGACCTGGCCTTGAACACTTTCAATGATGACGTATTCACAATATCTTGGGGTAATCTGTGCACATGCCAAACCACCCTCATCGTAAACATCATTCTTCAAGAGGACCACAGAGGTTTGATTTGCTGCTTATAGTGCATTGTACAAAACTCTTTTTTTCCCTCCAGTTCAAGGAATTTTGGCTGACAGCCCATCCCACAGTAACTGCAGAGCAAGGATATACCTGCAGTGCTCACAACGACCAAGCCCACCACTCAGGCAGCCACTGCTCCTTGACACACGAGATCCTGCTCCCCTTCCCATAGCCAGGCTGTGACTGGTGTTTGTGCTGGGTGAAACAAAAACATTTTTGCTTGCTGCACCCTGCAAAAGGTAGAGTGCAAGAATTGCATTCACAAGTGTAAAGGCTTAGGATCTGACCATTTCAACAAAGCCAGGATCCAGAAAGAATATAAAAAGAATAAGAAAGGAAAAGTACTAAAAAAACAGTACAGCTGAAGTTGAAAAACATCAATTGATAGTGTACATGGTCAATGTGTTCTGCATATGCTTAGTTTTATTTCCCATTTACTTCCAAGGGAAATATAATAGTGTAATAAAATGAGAGTTCTAAGAGGTATGGATCTAAAAGTATTATTTGACACGCACAAAACATTCCATCAGCTTAGTCTCACCGAAACTCAAAATCTGAATTTCCAGCACTGCTAAGTTAAACTCTTTTGCAGAAATTTTATGTTTTATTGTTTACAGTTGTACTATTATGTTCCACAGACAAGCATGGCATTACAAAAACTATTCCTTGTTGACTCTAATAGCATAATTTCTCATTAACGGTAGTTGGTTAATCTTTCACTTTGAAGACCAAAGTAACCATGGTCACTTGATTTGCCTGCAAAAGACATTTAAAGTTGGAAATCAAGAGGCACCTTGTCATAACAAAAACTTTTAGAACCTTACAGTTTCAAAGAGGTTTAAAAACTTCCTACTGCAATTCCCTGTGATATTTTTCTTTCCCTTGTAAACTTCAGTGTTTCATAAATCTTACTATTCTGCTGAAGTCAAATGTTTAACACCATTATATATTACTGCATAAAATAATATGGTGAGCATATCACTTCCACAGAAACAGACAATAAATTAGTAACTTGGTCTTTTTGAGTATCTTTGAAGAGAGCACAGCATTTCCACAGTGAGAAGTGTCAGCAGCAAAACTGCCATTTACTCTGTATCATTGCTTCAGTAGGATTTCCTGCCATTGCCAAATATTCCTATTTTGACCATCATCAGGAATAGGCGAGCTCTGTTTACTAAAGAATAGGCTTTATGCCATTTCAATACTGGCCACCATAGTGTGAAATATCTGAAGTTCAGTCTTGTTGAGCATTGTCCCAGCACTGTCACATCCTGCCCTCACACTGCCAATGGGACACTTCAGAGCAGGTTTCTTTCCGGTAAGCACAAAATGAGACTTAGACCAGCTGTAAGGAAGACTCAGTATCAACACCAGGCTCATTGCCCAACACTGCTGTCACACATGTCACCTGAAAGCAGCCGTGGCCAATCCCCAGGGCAAGAAGAATTCACTGCTCTGAAACAACCCTGCAGTATGATCCTTGAGAATCAACTTATGCAGGACATTTAAACTGCACCGCTCCTTAGCTGGTCCAGTGAACAACTCCACCATCTAGTAATGGGAAAGCACTAGGGTTAGGAAAAACCTGCAAAAATGTGTTACGTTTATAAAAATGACACTCTTTTGCACCATCTTTTTTTTTTTTTTTTTTTTACATATTTACACAACTTTTAAACACAAAGGTAGCCTTTAATCTCTGGAATTTAATAACCACTCCATACTCTAAAACAGCAATTCCCAGAGTGGGAATTTACACATCTTGACTTCACATTTGTTGCTAGAGGCACAATTCTTCCCCCAAACCATGCTGCTGATTGCTCAGACAACTTAGCAATCTCAGCTTTATATTTATAGTACTTTGGGTTTGTAATACTTTTAGGCTTGCATGGAAATATCAGCGCCCATCACCATTGCTACACTCTAACACCTCCATTCACCAAAAAAACAGGGCTTTGCTGAGCACATCACTGTGTGACTTTTCCACTGAAACTATTTCCATAAAAATGCTAAAAGATTAGAGCTTAGTTCAGTACAAAGGTGGAACCTCTGCCACCTCCCAAGGTGGCTTTCTCTGCCACAAGGGCTCCTCTTCATGGATTCTCTGTTGCTTACACAAGACCGCAGTCACCTCTAAGTTCTCTCTGTGGAACAGCAGTATCTTCTCCACCCTTTCACTGCATTTCATTGACAAAAATTAATCACTTTGAATACCTTCCTCCCACCATCACACCTAAAGTTGGACAATAGATAAAAAGGGTTTTCAGACAGAAAAAGACATGAAGATACCGTACCAGGTCTGATTAAATAGCTCTGCATCCTTAGAAATCATGTTAATCTTTTACTTGCATTAACCCCCTTTTTTTTTCCTTCTAGTTTAGCTTTTCAAATTTGAGTGTTATTTGACTCTTCAATACAGACTTTCCTATTTCTAGGTAAAACATAAGAATCAGCACTTGATTCACATCACTTTGCAATGCCATAACATGTTTAAAAATAAGTGTACTAAAACATTTCCTTTTACACAAAGGCTTATAAGCTGTTCCTCCCAGTTTTAAAATTAAACTTACATTTCAAATCAAGGCAGTTCTGAGTCACATTTTCAAAATGTGGTACATGAAAGGTATGCAAAATCGGCTGCAACAGGCTATAGACTGGTGCCAGTTTAAAGTATTTATGCAAGACAGGAATAGACAGAGGGAAATAACTGTCCCAAACCCTACTGAAGAATATGCCCTTTCCCAGGCCCTGTGTTCTGCTCAGTCCATAATAATTTTCCAATCTTCTGGAAGCCAGTGGTCCTGCTGCCAGGGAGCCTCTACTGACTCCTTCTAAAGGAGGACTTCTTTCCCCTCCTGCTTTGTCTCTCACACTTAATTTCCCCATCACAAACATACTTTGAATCTTTTCTTCTTATTGTTTTTCCATCTGCCTATGGCTTCCTCCAGGACCACTACAGCACAACAGAAGACCTGCATCCATGTTGTCTTTCCCATGTTTCTGAGGACAATGAGCATATCAAGTATACAAAGGGGTGCCCACAAATGTGATGATTTTTAAGTTTCCTTGTGTTGCAGGATGCTTCTTAAATGGAGTTCTATTCACATGAACACAGGTGGGGGGTTTGATTTTCTACAGCTTGCCAGGGCAGCTCCATTTGGACTTATTCTTACGAGAATCTAAAGCAAGTCAAGATCAGATTTGGTGTTGGGTGGTTGTGTCTCCTCTGCCTGTTCTGTATGGTACAAAAAGCTTCTGGGAAAACACTGTGGCTGGAGAAGGGGTGTTATTTCAAGTGAAGAGGTCAGCAGCCTAAATGAAATAATTAAAACATTAGAGTCCTGCAGGCTGTTTAGCAGTTAGGTATTACTTGACTGAAATGCTTTATTATGGATAAGCCAGTCAAGAATCAGGTTTTGTTATTGAAAAATCATTGTGATGTTGAAGAGTAATTCAGCCTTTACAAGCAAAAAAGGCAGAAAAATTCCAAATTCTAAGACCAATAAAAATATTTTAGATTCACAATTCTGATTTCAGTCAAGCAAAACCTTGTGGCAAACATTCCTTCTTCACTTTCAAATTCAGCTTAAGATACTCAGTGCAGTTTGGCTTGAGTATACTCTTCAACAAACGAAATGAAACACATTACATTCCCAAAACACAGTGAATTAGGTACAGACATTTCACTCTCACCAAACAGAGGAAACTAATCACTCATTTTTTTCCCAAATAATATTTTTTCCAAGATCCACAGTTTCATAGAAGGTGTTTTAGTTTTGATAAAACTGCATTCTCTGTTCTACAGAAAATCTTTTCATCAAAATGTTTCCTAACATGTTATGCTAGAATGCTGGAGAAACCTGCTAAGGAAGTGCCTCATCCACAGCATCATCGGTTTCTCCCACAGTGGATACCAGTGTTTGCTGGGAGCACCGCAATTTCATCTGTAAGCTGTCTGCATGCTCTTGACAGACAGCTATTGTGTCTGCACCAACACAGCTGCTATTTGATGATCCAAATCCCTCATAATTGTTTCCAAAGGAAAAGCATGCTTCCCTTCTTTCTTCTCATTTCCTTAAAAACAATTTATTATTTTTTTAGGAAAGCTAAAATCGAAACCATTCCCTGATTTATGAATTCAAGTCAATTATCCACAGAGTTTTCTCAAATTAACTGTTCTGATGGTGTTAATATTCTACTTTACTGCAGAATAAGGGGGTTTTTGTGCATTGCACAAGATCTCATTCCCTAAGGCTACTGCCCATCCTGGAAGCCTCCCCTTCCACTTGAAGGGCTATCCCTCTATGTCCTGCTCTGGGTTAGGATGATCTGGTCCCAACTCAGACATTCCCCTCGCAAGTGTCACACTTTGGCTGGTGCTGCCAACCACCATCAGCCACTGCCTCCAGTTGCCTCAAGGAGATTGGAACTATGCCTGTTCTTCCAAGAGGAAGCCGGAAGGGTAGATGAGTATATAAACAATGACTACCTTGTAATTAGCAACAACACAATTACTCACACAAAATACCGGGTTTGAAGAGGCTACACAGCTGCTTCAGAGAAACCCTTGTGCCAGATGAGCTTACAGCCCCAGTTTCAGAGTACTGGATTTATTAATATTTTAAATCAGACTGCAAAGAAGCTTCGATGTTTTAAAGAAACACTGATAACACATCATTCAAACAATGTTCAACTTTGCACAGACACTTTAAACCATTCACCCATGAAACAACACGTCAAAGGCAGCTTCTCAGCATAGGTCAGATGCTGAATGGGAGGCACATTCCACCCCATAAACATTTAAGCCACCAGTAATTAACTTATCAGAGGCCATGAGAGCCCTTTGGTCTGCCAGTGCCTCCTCCAAACAGACAGGCAGTGGGAGTGGGTTTGTTGGAATGCACCAAGCATTTCAGGCACGAATCCCAGCCTTGTCCTAACGCACCCCAGAATGTGGGCACAGGCAGCCGGCGGTGAAAGCCTCACAAACCATCTCTGAGCACGTGGGCGGTGCTCGGAATCAAAACAGAGGCAGAGCAAACAGTGATAACATCAGTATTGCAGAAATTTGGTAACTGCCTGACTGAATCTTACTAAAAAGCCCACGGGGCTGCAGGAGTGGTTTCATTCCTGTAGCACATCTTGCCTGAGTTAGAGGAATAGATTGGCTCTTGTGAAAAGCCGCAAGCCTGCTGCATCCCCATTTTTGCACAGGTAGCAAGTTTCTTGACAGTCTCTAAGGGCATGAGAAGATAGAGCTTATCAAAATCCTATACTTTGTCCATAGAAAGGATGTAGAAGAAAGAGTCAAATTCATTTGCCTTGGGTACAGGCCATAGGGAGTAAAACAAGTCACCATTTTAAGGGGAACTTTAACTGTCTTCAACTCTCGGACCTTCATTCACCCATTCTCCAGCTGCTTCAGGACCTCAGTCCAGAGCAGACTCTGAACTGGTCACATATTTCCAAATTATAACAGTCATACAGCCAAGTGAAATCAGTCCTCAGCAGACACAGTCACCTCCAAATATCAGCTCACCATCATGCAACAGTGGTGTAAAAACCAATGCGAGCTATGAGGAAAAATTGCAGCAAAACTTCCAGGGCAATGTTCTTAATCCTGGTGATGCCGGAATGATGTTTGTCTTTTCTTTTATATCCCTTTTACACAGTTCTGTGTACCCACAAGTATTAGGATACATACTTGCAACCTTTTACTTAGTTTAGTACTTAGTGTTTTGTAAGTATTCTGCAGGCCCTGAGACTAAACACCCCAGAACTGCAGAGCCAGGGAAACCAAACATCCTACTATCTCAGGAACCCAAGGTCTCCTAGCAGGACAGATTCTGTAAACTAGGGGTTAGCCCACCCCATCCCATTATTAGACCCCCTTGTTAGATATGCTAATGTGTAAAAGCCTATAACTGGTGTGTATGATTGACAGGGGGTATGAATTTTGCCACACTGTCACCTGCGTGAAGTAGATGCATCAAACAGGATCCTGATCAAAATACTAAAGTAAAGACCCCAACCCCTCTAACCGTGTCTAGTTTCATTTTCCTAACACCAGAAAAAAGGCATCACTGGTGTGGAGCCTGAGATGCCTCAAGCACAGCTTGAGATAATCCTGAACAACATTCACTTCCAACCAAAGTAATTCGCTCTTAGAAATATTCAGGTACAAACCTAAGCATCAAAAACTAAACCAACCAACCAACCAAATCAGTGGTCAGTAGTTATGTTGCCCTTGGATGTGTAAATACACTTACTTTTTTTCTTTTTTTTTTGAGCTCTTTGCTCTCTGGCTTTCAAAACCATTTGCAAGACAACTTAGAATATCATTCACATCAAAAATAAAATAAGTTTTGTAATGCTTCACATGTTCAAAGGTCTGCCAAATCTTTAATCCACACAACACTTATGGGAACAAATATTCCCCTCCATCCTACCACAAAGTACAAATATTCACAGGAAGTCTGAAAGCAAGATTCCTTAACTTTAAAATCCTTCTCTTTTTACAGAAAACATTTTGAACAGAGATAACAAGAACAGTCCAAAGCAATGTCCCAGAAAGAGTCTTTCTCTTCCCTGTGAAATTTTTATTTTTCAGTAAAATCCTTTTCTGCAAGGCTCTTCCTACAAGAAAATTTCAACTAGCTCTAGTAAAAACAATCCAGGCTGTAATATATAAAAACGTGAGGAGACTGTAGCAAGCTTAGAATTTCTTTACCAAGAACAGATATCAAGAGAGGGCTCTCCTGTTCTCAACATCTTCAAAGAGCATTTTAGATAATTCATGTTTTCATCCCCACATCTTGTGAAGCGACTGAGATTGAAATGTAATGTGTTCCTAATCAAAGTCTCAATGGAACCTACCCTCTCTGCCTTTCCTCTGTGATTCACCTCAAGTTGCACTAAATAGAAAAGTCCAAATTTCTTTTTTTTTTTTCCCCTTAAGTAGGGTTGGTCTGGGCTTTGTTTTTGTGAGCAGAGAATCATCTATAAGGATTTTGGCCGGTAATCATTTCTAAAGAGCTAAAACTGCTCAACTAGCAAGAGGATCTAGCTCATATTGTGCCATCAGCAGTGCCCAAGTAAGCAGTAGGAGCTGTTTAACTACCTACACCTTTTTCCTGACATCTGCCTTGGTCCTGATAGCTCCCTGACAGCCTATGGCCGTACTGTCCCCCTATTCCTGCAAGAGTTCTTCAACCTTTGGTTAGATTTGTAAAAAGTGGTTATATAGTTACTGCTTTATGAAACCCATACTTTAATACATCAGTCCTTCTCCACTGCTGTCCACCTTACATACTTCACCTCAGCCCAAGCATCAACAGGTTTCATACCTAAAAAAACATTGAGGTGCAATATTTTAGTCTGAACTCTTGTGAATAGGTAAATAAAACCTGCAGTCAGCAGAGGTTTTTGATCTGATACCACTCCTGTTCCAAAAGCTACATTTTATAGGGCACACCTCAAACATATCACTTGACCAATATCAGATCCTAAGTCAATATTTATTCCCTAAAACTATGTACATTATTTGGCCAGGTTTTTTTGTCTTCCTGTATTTTTCAAATGGGGAATTGTTCACAGGAAAGGCTATTAGAAAAGGAAAAAATTTGCAAAAAAGTAAAAAAAAGTGATCAAAAGTCTCAGCTCACAAAAATCACTCAGCTCTGATTCTCTGACCTGTTTGGTTTAATTTCAAGTTGTTTTGGACAGCTATAGCTGTCTTGTACTCAAACTATTTGCCATTAAAATCAAGACAAATTCCATGACTGCTGAAGTTGGCACATCCCTCCACTCCCCCCACCCTTCAATACAGTTGCAGTCAAAGTCAAAGTTTGATGCTGGAGGGCTGCTGTGTGCCTGCCTTTTTAACTTGAGGGACATTGGGAATCTGTAACTCTGCCAGCAAACATACTCATTTGTTATTAACACAGCCCATATTTAGCCATGTGTCTCCCAAGGAAAAAACACATACTTTCTTCTTAACAAAGCCTGATCTCTGCGCAGCCAAATCCCTGGGGACCGCTGGATCCCATTTTGCATGGCCAAATAAGGTAAAGCAAGAATTTGAAAAATGCAAACCTGGCCTGAAGTTGCCCACAGCTTTCAGGAGCCATTTTTGCATTTGTTAACCTTCTGTTAAACATCAGAAGGTGCAGCAAGGGCTTTATCTTAACACTTTTACTTGAATACTTAATTTCCAGGAATGTATTTTGAGACATAAGTGAGCGTTAAGGAGATGAAGTAATAGGAGACCATGGCTGAGAGCAGCAACAGGAAACAATACAGAAGAAAACAGTGTTAAAGCTTCACTCAAAATAAAAATGGTGCAATTCACCAACAGATTGGACATTGTCTGGATTACAGACAAACACTCTTCTGAACTGCACATGAGAAGGAATCCAGTAGGTTACATAACATGCTGCACATCTCAAGAGGATTTTAATTCTGGCCTCCCACTGAACTTCCTTACCTTCTTTCTGAATGAATAGCCAGAAATGTCTGTTTATCTAATGGAAAATAATATTGCACATTTAAGGGAAAAAAGATAGGATGAATAATTTGTGTCTACACGTAAACACCTTTGCAAAGACTTCCTTAAGGAGGGAACTCTGACTTCATTTTCCTCTGCCCATCTTCCATCAAATATATCTTGCTCTCCAGCATTCTGCTTCATGACCTGCCACATCTGAGCAGCAGGCAGCTATTTCACAGGAACTCAGAAATTCAAAATCTCCGTTATCAATGTGCATTGAAACGATGAGCATCTGGGACATGGGGAAAAGTGAGTAGTTTCCTACCATTCCAGCTGAAAAAAGTGTATGCAGAAGTTAAAGCTTTACATAGAACAAGTGCAAAGTAACATCATGTACATCATGCACACATGGACCAAATTCAAGTGGGTGTGGGAAGCACAGATTTTTCAAAAAGCTGGAAGTGAAAGCAGAGACTATTCTAACTTAGTGAGAAGTCGTGAGAAGTGATTAGGCATCGTGGACCTTGTGTGACTGAGAAGCTGCTCTTGGCTTGCCTGAGAAATGAAGACATAGTCATGCCATGAAGCATTTTCTATTTTTGATCATGACCACATGGTCTTCCTTAGGTTGATTTTAATGCTGGCTCAGCACCTCGGCCAACTACCAATTTTTGTGGAAGCATCACACCATTTGTTACCTCAGCACACTGCCTGCTAGCCTTCTGCAGAGACTGAGGAAATACCTGTAGCCATGCAGACAGAACAAGCAATTGAAAGTCACTAGGGAGAAGCAATTATTCCTTTCCAAACCTCTGTGTTCTATGGGAGATTAGCAACTGAAACTGTTAATGTGCTAACTAATCCCTTCAAGCATTGTCATATTAGCAGCACTCAGCCTATTTCACCAAATTAAAAGTGAAAGAGCAGCTTTTAACATTCTCTTTCCCAGGAAACAATTCAAACAGAAACATACCAAAGTGGAAAACCAACAAGTTTAAAAGTGAGAAAGATTTACATATTGCATAGAAGGCACAAGGAACACAGGTCAGGTTTAGCCCAGGTTACCACATTCAGACTTCCAAAGCTGCAGATTTCACTACACACTTTTGTACCTGAGGTCAAGACTGTGGCCCACAGGAAAGAACAAAACAGCAATATTGATCCAGTGAGACCATCCAGGTTTCAAGTGCAAGAGTATTGTGCAATGTCAGACAAAAGCAAAGACTGGAAGAAGAAATCATTGAGTGCAACCCTGTGGAGAAGGAATTGGGGTTTCTCATGGACAAAAAACTGGACATGACCCAGCAATGTGCTCTCACAACCCAAAAAGCCAAACACAATCTGGGCAGCATCCAAAGCAGCCTGGCGGCAGGTCAAGGGAGAGGATTCTCCACTTTTGAGACCCCACCTGAGAACTGAAGCCAGCTCTGGGGTCCCCAGAACAAGAAAAGCATTGGCCTGTTGGAGCAAATCCAGAGGAAGGTTGTGAAAATGATGAAGGGGATGGAGCACCTCTCCTACGAAGACAGGCTGAAAGAACTGGGTCTATTTAGCCTGGAGAAGATAAGGACTCAAGGGACACCACATTGCAGCCCTCTGGTACCTTATGGAGGCTTATAAAAAGGAGGGAGAGGGCATTTTTATATGGGCAGATAGTGACAGGACAAGAGGCAATGGTTTAAATTGAAAGAGGGAAGGTTTAGATTAGACATTAAAAAGAAATTGTTTCCTGTAGGGGTAGCAAGGCACTGGAAGAGGCTTCCTAGGGAAGTTGTGGCTGCCCCATCCCTGGAAGTTTTAAAGGCCACATCAGACAGGGTCCTGAGCAACAGGGTGTAGTGGGTGACATCCCTGCCCATAGCACAGGTGTTGAAACTAAATTATCTTTAAGGTCCCTTCCAACTGGAATCATTCTATGATTCTGTTTCTATAGTATAAGAGGACTTTGGAGGTTCCTCCTCTGCAGGCAAATCACTTACTCATCACATGGGACCACATGTAGGACTTCTGCTGGTCATGTCAACACAAGCTTTGAAGTAGGTAAGAACACATGGGTTTTAAGAACCATTTACATTTTTTAAATTATAATTTTCTTTTAACAATCTGAATATCACCCGGAGTTGTAGGACTCAGACCTAATTTTGCTGCAGACTTCAACTCTATTCCACTCAGCGTGGGATTAGGAAACAGAGACACAGAAATCCTCCCATCCAGTCCTGAATGATGGAGACACTTCATTCCTGCCACACTGATGCTGGAATGAAGCAGCATCATCTTCCCAAAGGAGGCAGAGGTAGACTCCTTACAGGCCCTCTCCCTGGTTCCCAGAGGTTCAGTTCTTGGCATGCTGCATCCTTGCCCAGCAGGGCTGTAGCATGCCAAGTTGGCCAGGACCCAACTCTCCTGCTTGTGGCCAGACTCTGTGGCTCAGTTGCTGACCTGCAGAGAGCAGGGCTCCACGGAGAGGGCTGAAAGCTCCCCCTGTACCAGCTGGCCAATGTCCAAAGCAGCTCCCTCTCCAAACCAAAGACAGAAAATACTATGAAGGTTCTGACTACAGCTTGAAACTAAACATAAAATTATAGAAGCTTCCTCTTACTTTTTCCACAAGGTTTCCAAACCCAGCAGGGTCCTGTAAAGCTCTTCAAATAATGTTTGCCTCTAATGTAGTGGAGCACATTCCACTACATTTTGTGGTGGAACTAAGGTTGACCTAATGATTTTGTTTAGGTTTTGACTCACAGCAAACCAGGATCAGGACAATTCTTGTGAACTGAAGGCCCCAGAGGTGTTGGAAGGCTTTAGCCACCTCATTCTGGAAATATTTGGTTTGTTCTTTTTTATTTTAAAAAAGCTGAATCTAGCTGAGAAAGACAATCATAGCATAAATATGATTTCATAGCATAATCAACAAGATTCCCTGTTTAGTTTAACTTGGGATTGTAAAAGAAAGACCATACAGAAACACAAATTCTATATTTAGACCTGGGAGGCAGGAAGAGAAAAAGTGGATTTAACTTACCTGGACATCACATCAGGCTGCAGGTGCTTTACAGAACTGGCCAAGTTTTCTAGCAGAAATGGGCTTTATCAAGTATAAATATGAGGTGCTGTTCTGGAAGAAAGCTTGAAGAGGTAGCAAGGGGAAGAAAGTGTCTGGGCAAGAGTCAGGAGGAGTATCTTCTGACATTTCAATCTGGAACCTCACCAGATACATGCCATCAGCAACTTCCTGGATATCCACAGGAAACTGCCAAGCCAGCTCTTTCACTGACAATTTTCATGCTACCACATTGCATACAACTAGGAAAACCACATCAAAATAGAACACGCAAACACACAGGAAAAAAAAACCAAAACACCAAGAAAACTCCAAACCAATGCTAGTTCTACTTCTGTTAACTGGAGTAAATGAAATTAAATAGATCTTTGTGTATGATTACTATCTGTGTGCTCCAGGACAGTACAGAACGGAAAGCAACTTTATGCTTAAAATCTTCTTTACAAATTCTGTTTTCTTCATCAGGGTGAAGGATTGGAGCAAGGAGACATTTTCAAATGCTGTACTGGAAACAGGGCTACACGTAGGTATAAAGTTCAGGGTGTGCTTATATGACAGGCTTGAGACTTGGACTGCCAAAGCTGGTTATTTCTTCCTCATACTCTCACAGGCTAATGCTCCATGTACTTGGCCAGGGCTTGGACTACAGTGTCCAAATGCAGGTCTTAAGTTACCCAGTCAAAGCAAACAGATTTAGGGTTTGGCTCATGCACTGTCCAAGCTGAATTTCAGCTGGCTTTGCTTGAGGCCCACCTCCACTCTCTACAGCTCCTCCGGCTCAGCATTCAGCCCTGCTCACCCTTCCCATGTTTGGCCTCCTTCATCCTTGCAGTTGGAGTTTCCAATGAGTGTCCTGCCTTCCCCCCCGCTCCCCTTCTTGTGCAACTCATCACAACAACACTTTCCAAACACAAAAGTGTTTGTAAAAACCTATCCCTCCAAAGGGTTCTATCCACCTTCACAAAGCAGCCATGTGGACTTCAGCACAGAAACAACATGGGCCTGTTAGTGTGGATCCAGAGGAGCCCTGAAGGTGATCTGAGGGCTGTAACACCTCTCCTGTGAGCATAAGCAAACAGAGTCATGGCTGTTCCTCCTGGGAAAAGAAAGCTCTGGGGAAGCCTTAAAGGAGCCTTTCAGTACTTAAAAAGGTCTTAGCAGTGTTGGGTTAATGTGTGGACTTGATCATCTTAGAGGTCTCTTCCAGCCTTGATGATTCTCTGATTGTAAGACAGAAAAGGACAAACTTTTTAGCAGGGCCTGTTGTGATAGGAGGAGGGGTGATAGTTTTAAATGAGAAGAAAGTTGTTTTAGATTAGCTATAAAGAACAAGTTTTTTAAAATGAGTGTGATAAAACACTAGAGCAGGTTGCCCAGAAAGGTGGTGGATGCCTCATTCTTGGAAACATTCAAGGTTAGGCTAGACAGGTCTCTCAGCAGCCTCGTCTGGTTGAGAATGTCACTGCTTATTCCAGGGATTTTTGACTAGATGGCCTTTAAAGATCCCTTCCAACTCACACTATTTTATGATTTAACAAAAGAAAACAATCCCCAGAAAGCAACACTAGCTAAGAGGTATAAAACATGGTAAAGAAAGAAAATCAGGAAAATGGGGGTAACAAAGGAGAAAAGCAAACCCACATCTAAAAGATGGTTTTGTTTCATTTCTGAAAGAATGCTTCTGGAAAAAAGATCTTTAGCTTTGGTCTTAGAGTACATAATGGCCAACATCCTATGCATTTACTCAAAGGGTGTCCTAGGGCAGGGGTTCTCACAGATGGAAATAAAGATAGCTGGTAGGTCTGCAAAGGGGGATGGAGACAACATCCCTGTTCTGAGGTTGGGAATTGAAAGCTCTGTGATAAGGAACAATATGGGTAAAAGCTGGTCCAAAAGGTTTGGGAATCAGTGCTGCAGCTTGAAGCGATGCTCATTCTGAGCAGAAAACAGGCATGCTTTAGTTTGCAGAGCTTCCCAGATGAATTGCAATTTTGTACACCAGTTTATAGGCAGAGGAAATCTTTTTTTCCCTTTTGTTTCTTTGTTTCCACCCTCCCACTTGTTCTTCCTCCTCTCTAGAAGTTTTTATACTCACAGTAAGCCATGCACCAAATGATTTCAGTCTGTTGTTACACTTGGAGAGGGCAGAGACCCTGATGAAACACATAGGGTGGGGAATCCATGATTGTCACAATTTCTTTTCCCTGTGATTCAGTTGAAGATATTTTTCAATTCACAGCAATTTTAAAATGAAAACACTGTTAAGAATCAAAATAAGTAGTTTCACATTTGACTGCAAAGGTTAAAGAAAGTAGTTCTTTACTGGTCACCTGAATCTATTTTACGAAGACATCTGAAAGGCATTTTATCAGCTGCTGAGCAGTATTTACTTATGAAACTGTTCTAATTGCTTTGGAATGTGCACCCTTACTGCTGGAACAGCTCAGCCCTGCTAACACTGAGCAAAGTAATTCTGGCTCATAGGACATGCCACTTATATACAGAATTCATTCTTCATTCTCAAGGTAAACAGCATGGAATTTGAAAAGAAAAAGCAGCAAATACCTCATAAACAATGACTTTTGCATGTAGAGCTGCCCTACATGTTTACAAATCCACCAACTCATCAGTAAAATTAATCACTGCCATGACTGAAATCATCACAGACCAGTAATTTAAAACTAAACCATGTTGCTGCTGGAAATTGCATGGGCAAAAACTTATTCCTGGTGCCCAGTAAATCAGTGTTGGAGTCAATATCCAGTATTGAAGAAGTAGTGTGTCCTGGCCTCAAGTATGCCCTTATATTAGCTTGCAGTCTTGCTCTGTCTTAGTAGATCAGCAGTGGCGGTCTTGCTAGACCAAAAAAAATCTACTCAATCTTGCCTTAATCTTCTAAAACTTCAGCAGAACTCTGGTCTGCATTACACATGTCCAGGCTCAGTAACAGCCTAAGAAAAAAAAAATTGGTTACAGATCTATCTGTCTTTAAGACAAAGCAATCCCAAAGACTGAGTCACAACCTGGAAAGTGCAGTGATTTGAGCAGCACTTTCTCTTTGTCTGTATCACAAAATCCCCATGTACTTTATCCAGCAGAGATGGAAAAGCACACAATAATTGCTATTATGCATGTTGATGTATAAAACATGGAAAATAAAGAACAATAAAGGACAAATCATCCTGATCCTTCTAGCATTGATACAGAAGTGAATTGCTATATGTATGAGACAGCCAAGCCAGTCCCATTGGCCTGGGCCAAACTTTATAAACAGACTTGTAAACTTCACATGCTTTGAGCTGGTTTCGTAGGAGCGAGGAATGTCACATGCCTCCCCCAGCCATCCCCCCCGCTTCAAGCTTGAGCTAACAGAATCCTTGGATAAAGCAGCTTCAGATAAAACCAGGCCAGGCCTGGAGATAAACAACCCTCAGAGCCCAGCGGCCAGGTCTTGACAATCACATCTTGGAGAAGGGTGAAGGTGAGATAGGGTTAGAGGCTCTCAGCTGAGAAGGCTCTTCTTATTTCTGATTCATCCAACATGAAAGTTTCTTGAGTTTTCTGCCTGATATCCCATCCAGGTTTTCTCCTGCCCTGTGAAGGCATTCTTTGCAGTCCTCTCTCATCTATTCTCCAGATCTGAATAATTCAAGCAGTCCTCAACCTCCTCAACAGCTGCTGCCCCTTTCCCCTCCTGCTGTCAGTCACAGCCTGCCTCTGCTGACCAGCTATACACTCCACTCCTGCTCTCCCATCACCAGGCCAAGAGTAAATGTCTCTTAATTTCCTGCTTTCCCTTGCCTTCTCTCAGCTATCCACAGTCCACATTTCTCTTTGTTTTGTTTCCTACATTGTTGCCAATTTTTTTTTTTAAATGGCTGGTTTGTTTTCTTATTGGAAAACCTTTTTTGGCCTTAAGACAGCATGAACTTCTTGTTTTCTCCTGCTGAGAAGGGACCTGACCTAGAGGTGAGAGCTTCAAGGCTGCTGAAGTGATCTCCCCGCATGACCTTTTTAATCCTTGGCCTCCATTGCTTCAGTCAACACCACAAGTGCCTTCTAGTATGACAATCACCATTTGTTGCTTAGGAATTAAACATTGACTAAACACATCATTCTGCATAGGCCATTGAACTGGAAGAATGTTTAGTGAGCTCAGCAGCTAAAGCTTTATTAACCATCTCTGCTGACCTTCTCCTTTGCCTTCTCCAAGGCAAGGGCTGAGGCTTAAAGATTTTCCAAAGTGCTTCTTCTATAGCCCATAACACTTTTAAAGCTCTAACACCCCCCCCCCCAAAAAAAAATTCTGCCAGCACATAGATGCTAACTTATCCATCCCATCACAGCATAAAGTTTTTTGTTCCACACTTCATGCCATTCCCAGCTCTCTCCAAACCAGTTTAGCACCACCCACAGCACATTTACTGCTCCTTCTGCCACACCAGTGAGTTGAAATGCTGCACTCCAAGTCAAAAGAAAGATTAGTTTCCTTCCTCAAGCATGCCTGCAATGTTTAACAGTTCTCTGGAGCATAGATCAGCTAAAGGTGTGTTGAAACAGAAAAACTAACACACAGGACAGCAAATGCAGTTCTACAAACATCAGCAAATACAATAACAGGAGTCCAAAATACCCCAGGGGGAGGATGCTCCCTCTCCAGGAATCAAAATCATGAAGAAGTGGGTCATGGGGTAATAAATAGAAGACATATTAAGGTACTGATTTCTCACTCTGGCACTTTAAAACAAGGAAGGAGAAAAGTGAAATGAGAATTCCTTGCATTTTCTGAATTCTCCTTTTCCTTAACTTGGCACACACAGAAGAGAAAAGCATGGGAGAGAAGAGCCCACATTTCCCTCAGAGTCAATGCTATTTATACATCCTGCTCCCATCATATCAGGAGGAAAAGTTTGGATGAGTATTAGGTTGTCATTTGTGGTTCTTATTCAATAAAAAACACCTAAGTAAGAGAGCAGTTCTACCCCCTTGCCAGAACTGGACTCTGTCCCTCTTGGTGGCATCTTGCCAATGCTAATAATTTAGTAGGGTGGTTAAGTATTTTGAAACTAAAAAGCAGCTTTCAAAACTACTAGACCAATCAGATCTGGAAAAAACACAATCATTCCTAACACTGTCACAGGTGGAGTCAGAAAATCATACCTCATTAAACTGTGTTGGGGGACACAGTTACACATGTCAGCTACCATTGAGTTAGGAAAAGAACTGCACCAGCATTAATGATGAGACTTGCTGGACAGAGCAGATTGACTCTGATTGACAGGAATCTAGCAAGACAGCTATAAGACAGAGGTTTGAGCATGAGCTTGAGATAGGCCAGCAAGTAGTGTCTGCTCATTCTTCTCCTATCCTACCACATCCAGGAATCTTAAAGAAAAGAAGAATAAGGCTCTTAAATGTTAGAGATAGTATCTCAAAACGCATGCTTGAGCCTAAGTTTGACCCTGGAGGTCCAAATTCCCCATGGAGGTGTGTCACAGGAAGAGCTGGGTGAGACAGCACTCCAGCATTTCACAGAGAGTGTTCTTGGGTTTACATGGGAGTTTAGTTTCGGTCTGCTCAGACTAGTGCCTGTGTCAGGCTATGGATCTGCAGCCCTCAGCACTGGGGCAGGAGTGTTCCTCAGGCTTTAATGAATGTAGTGCAACAGCTCTGTCATCGCAGCAGGAATAATGATCACCACTGTCATTCGCAGCATATGAGAAGTCACTGTTTTCTTCTAAACTAATATAATGCAGGTTTTTCAGTTTGCCACTTCCAAAACTTTCTGTAGTTTGGCAAGGCTTGAGACCCATGAAAGAAATCCTACCTATCCATTCAACAGGCACAAAGGGTGTGTGACAACTGCTAAAGCCATACTGGCCCCCAAATCAAAGACCCAGGAACAGGACAGGTAGGCACCTGGGACACACATGCCAGCCCATGCCCCCTGAGAAGCAGAGGGGGAAAGCAGCACACACCTGTCTACTAAATATTGCATTTCAGTAGGTCAAAGGACAGTAAGGATTTCTCTTCTCTTTTCTAAAGTGCCCTAACCAACCACTCACAGCTAGTAGGGCACGAAAACAAGGATTTCAAGCTGATTGTTTGTTAGCCGTCTACAAAAGCACACAGGTTTAGTGGGTACTCCAGTGTTCTCCTGAAGCTTGATTTTCAACTGTTCTCATTTTCTGCTAAAAATCTTGCTCTAACAGCCTCTATAGCCTCTTCAGTCTCTTCAGCTCCAAGAGTCACAGGATCATAACAAGCAGAGAACAAATTCACTGGCCAAGCCTTTCATTTTAGTTTTGGGTAAACAGAATTGCACTATAATTCTGATCTTGAGACGCCAGTTTCCTGGTACATTTATTAATGCTGCCTTCATTATCCTTCAGCCTTGGAAAGGGGACAAACTTAGCCTCAAGACAGGAGGAAGGAACATGTGTAAGGGAAATTAAGCTACTTAAATGTTCTTGTTCTTTGCAATAAATGCAAGAAGACAAGATTGTAATTATCTAGTTTGTTGCCATAAACAAGCATTTTTTTAGTAGCTGAGATTTTAGTAAATCTTTCCAGGAGATGACAGTCAACCATCTGAGAAAGCAATCTCCTTTGTGCACAAAATCCAGGTCATATGAAGATCATAGAACAGTTTGGGGTAGAAGGGACCTTAAAGCTCATTGAGTTCCAAGTCCCCCTGCCACAGCCAGGGACACCTTCCACTAGACCAGGATGGTCAAAGCACCACTGAATCTGGCCTTGAACACTGCCCCAGGGATGGGGCAGCCACAGCTTCTCTGCGCAGCCAGAGCCTCATCACCCTCACAGTAAAGAATTTCTTCCCGGTGTCTAATGTAAACCTACTGGAAGTTTCAAGTCACGTCCCTTGTCCTGTCACTACGTGTTCTTGTAGAAAGTCTCTCTCCATCTTTCTCAAAGATTTGCCTCCAATACTGGAAGGCCACAATTAGGTCATCCCGAGCCTTCTTTTTTCCAGGCTAAAGAACCCCAATTCTCTCTCCCAATTTGGCACCACAAAAACTTTTTCCAGAATTAGTACTGTGTAAACAAGCAATTACTTGTTTACAAAGTTTACAATTCCAACCAAATTTCTAGGATCCTCCAAATTACAAAGACTCTGCTGGTTAAGTCTTCTTGCAGCAGCCTTGCTCTTCCTTTGTGGACATATTTCAGGAAACCTACACTGAACTTTGGAATCATCTGGATCTTAAAGCCTGGAAGGAATGTCTGGCTTCAACTGTTTTTGCCAGCATTGTGCATGCCTGCATCAGTGAACATACCCAGCAGACAGGAGAAAAACCAGCCTTGAGAAATACCAGTTCATCACTCCCTGTATGGTTGTGGTGTGAATAAAGGAGTCAGCCTGGTGAGACAGTCTGTGTCACTGATCCTCAGACAACCCTGTTACTAAGGGCAGTTTTCAAGACAGATTGATGGAGGACCAGAAGAGAATTATCTTTGCAATACATACTTCTTTATTTTTTGTTTTGGCAATGACCAAAGCATATTTTCCACCACTATCCACTATTACACAGGATAAGTTGGCTGCTTCTAATGCTTCAGAGTTCCAGTCATCATTCTTCAAGAAAATCAGAAATAGAGAAAATGAGCCAAAACTGTTGGAATTTGAGATTTTTAGGCTGAAATACTAGCAATTGTTATTTTTCTCAGGACAAATGCCTGGCATACATTTTATTTGCTGCCAGTGTAGCCTTTCAAAAGATGCAATCAAATCAAGTTCAGCATATTTGTAAATGTGGAACTGCATTTAATGTATCAAGTGAACTTTGTACTGGATGTGGTTCAAAGAGGGATCTTCGTGTAATAATTTGTTCTGTCTCAAAAAAAAAAAAAAGCGTTCTGAACCAAGAGCTTTATTTTCTGTTCCAAAGGGCAAGTTACAGCACTATCACTGCTGCATACCTTTCCTCCTCCCTTTCCACTGCTCCAGCCTCTCTAGATGGCTTTTGTTTCTTTCTTGAGCATTCATTATTTTAGGTTTTGCAATTTCAAGTTGGAAGAAAACCCAGGAATACCAAAACTCAACCCTTTGCTCAGTTGCCATGAACAAAAAGAGAAGTGAATGTTTAGTAAAAAAAGTATTTTTACCATCTATAATTCTTATTTACATAGACCTCACCAAATAAACAATGTGTACTTCTCCACCGAATCTGCCAAAGGATGCAGGGAGAAATACCTCCTAGGCCGAGTTGTTTTCCTTTTCTTGGAGAGTATTTGCAAGAAGCAACATGATAGAAATAGCTAAGCTCTCAATTTCTTCTGTATTTTGCATTTACAAATGTCCAGTCCAAGAGGAATTTGGTATTAGAGTTGCAAACATACCTGAAGTGCCAAGGTGTTGTCCCACAGCGAGGGGCTCAGGGGGACATGGCTGGGCCAGCCATTTGCCTGTCCCTTTTCTGAGCCACCCAAATAGCACCTGCACAAACAGCAGCAAAACTACCTCATGATTATAACTGATGAAACAGCAATGGCACCTGCAACTCTGATCAAACTGAAATTACCCTTTCAAACGCAAGCATGAGGTACCATCTGGGCTTTACACACACCAGCCAAGATTTTATGCCAATTCACTGAAACCTGCAAGCCTTTGCATGAAGACCAACACATTGTCTAGCACCTCCTGAGTCACCAGAACCCTTTTAAAGGGTCATCCACCTGCCTTAATTATAAAGGGACAGTCTGTGCTGGCACTGGGCCATACATTTCCCACTTTATGCAGCTAAGCTCCTTGGATGCTCTAGTGCCTAAGATATTGCCAAGTTGCTTCCTTTCTTTCACCAAGATAAGGTACACTACAGATAAGGTAGCAGAAAATTACCCTTGCACCAATTTTAGGTTAGAAGCCAGGCTAAGAAATCATGTCTTGCAACAAATGGGGTTATTTTACTTTTAAACTAGTGAGAAAAAAACCCCAACCTCAAAGCAGACACGAAAAGCATTCACCTCTCTGAAGAACCCAATTTACAGTCGTATGCAATTTCAGCCCACAGATTATGTTGAAAACTTTAATACACAAATTTGGCCATGTAAGCAGTTCTGCCATGGGCATGTGTTTGCACCGGTTGCTGAAAGGAACAGTACTGACTGAGGCCAAATTTTTGTTGAACCTGCAGATATAAACCAACACAGTTACGTGTACAACAGTAGTTCTCCCTTGAGCACTCTCCACCATCCAAAGTTCTTCCCCCAAGGTATTTTTATTTCTAATGCAGATAAGAGATACACAAGAAAAAACAAAAACAAGCCATTTTCTACTCTAAGCAAATTTTGCTTTTAACTTATACAAATCCCTAAATTGAGGCAAAGTTGATTTGCGGTGTGGTTGTATTAACAGCTTATCCATACAGCAAGTTACCTGTTAACGGTCATGGTCACACTCACCATCTTTTCCAGAAGAATCCACTTTGTGTTGACTTCAGGCAATGGCACTGCTACCAGCTGAGCAAATCAAACCCTGATCCCCAAGAAGAGCAGCTGGGCTCTCCAAGCAGCAGTAGTTCAAAATTCACTTGTTTCTTTTTCCTGCATCTGCTCACCCAAGACCTGACCCCACTTAATACATTTAAGTTGGAGAGAGGCTTTTTGGTCAAATGCTCTTCTAATCTAATGTGAGTGCCTGGCGTGTCAGCTAACTGATGAGAAGAATCAGTGACATTACCATTACTCAGCTCCAGAGCCTGCCAGCATTTTGCTCACCTTCCAGCTACACATGGAATGAGAGCTGCTGGCAGCATACACCAGGTTTCAAACTGACTGTCCTTCAGACAGCGTGGAGGAGTTTATCCTCCACAGCTAAAAAAAAATGCATGCAGGTTCAGCACCATCCCCTAAGAGGTAAATAGTAAGACATGCAATTCAGGAATGATTCTGTTTGAACAGCTAATCACAGGTTTGTGGCAACAGCGAAACTCGGTATAAAGGGCATGCATAAATTTGTCACAGAACACGTTTCTAGTTTCTGCAGTCTCATTACATGCTTCAAAGTAACAATTTACTTCATGCATATATGTGCATGTGTGACCTTGTCCAGCATTGCTAAAGGCACATAGACAAAAAAAAAAGAAAACAATTCCATTAAATCCCATGAAATCATGCTCACTCTTGCACCTCAAGTCCCCTCTAAGGTACATAATTTTCCTGGCCTGGGGAAACAGTATATGGGGGTGGGAACCACACTGCCACTCAAAGCTATTTAACCATCCACTTTTTACACACTGGCAGCTTATGCCAGTCACTTTAGACTCGTGCTGCACAGGTATATTCTGAAAAAACTAGTGGCATACTCCCTGTCTACAGACATTGCAGACATTACTGGCACCAATGGTGAGCTTTGTGTGAGTCACTGCTAATGATGGCTGGTTTGCAAACACCTGCTTCGAGGTCTGAGACAACAGGCAGTGATTAAACTCAGAATTCCCAGCTCCAACTTCAGGATTTGGAAAAAAAAAAAAATCAACAGATATGTCATTAAAAAAAAAATCTACAGGTAGCTCCCCCCTCAGTCACCACTATCTGAAAATATAAGGGGATCAGGCTATCCATTCTCCCCCTCTCCAGTACTCTGACATCTTCAAGACAGGCTTGCTAAAAGCAACCCAAAAGAAGGGTGTCTGATCTCACTGGGTTACAAGCACCTAGCTTTAGCCCAGGTGCCAGGAATCATTATCAATGCTTTGTTTCCCGATTAAGTATTACAGTGGAGCTTCACCCACTGTATTACAGCAGTAGAGGCTTCACAGAAGTTGTACTTGCCTTCCAGGACAGAACAGGATCTATGGATTAGCATGCTTTTGTCCCAGTGCAGTCAGGCAAAGATGTAGCTCTGTGTGCACACAAGTGCAAGCACACACTGATTTCCAATCACTTAGCACTACTACTTGCACTGAGAAATTGTCAGCACATCCTGAAAATAAGAATGTTGTCTGGGTCTGACTACTCAGGGGACACAAGAGCAGCAAGATGTAGCACCTCAAAAAAATCCCAAACCAATCTTCAATGACACCATTCTGCATCAGGGAAGTTACTGAGCTCAACTGATGTTGGTTGACTCACAACATAATCATGTATTAAAACAGTCAGCAGTACAGAACACACAGCAAAGATGATTAACTCAAGTTGTACTTTTTATTTTCAGGATTAAGACTCCCAGTGATATAAAGCAGAAGAAACAGATGTAGCTGCCATTCAGATGAGGCATCCTGGTTTCACAAAACTGAATCAGACAGGTGGGTAAAGCACAAACTCCCAAAAGAAGACAAACTGCACAAAATAAATTCTGAGAATTGGTAATTCCTCTTCACCTGGTCCTCTCTGCACACTTCCACAGTATAAATAAAAAAAAATACATCTAGAAAATACATTTGACATTGAGAAAAATCAAAGAACCATCTAAATTAGTTTTATATAAGATGTGCTGATTAACACTTTTTTCAAAATTAAGAATACACCGCAGTTCAATGTATATGGTTTGACAGGTCTAACAAAGGGTAAGAGAAGTACTGTTTAAATGGACAACACACAATACATAAATATTCAGGGATATAAAATATAAGCAGATTCGGCAAACTGTTCTAAAGCTGACATTCCTATTCCAGTCCCTACAATTAAAAGTCTGCTTGGTAAGACTAGCAGAGAAATAAATATGCATACAGAAGTAAACACACTTCAACAGAATAGATGTATTGAATTAGCGGGACTGATTATTTTTAATACAAAATAGAGACCGATTTAACAACCTAAACCAAAGAGCTAGTAGGATTACCATTAAAGTTGTCATTAAGTATATCACCATACTCTTACCACAGTTAGTCCTACATACATGTCCTTAGCATAAAATTTATTTGCTCTTCACCATATGCTCTGGCTCTTCTACCCATCTGTTGAGCTAAAAACCAAAGCTGGAATTAGAATTTGTCAAAGAAGGAAAAAAATCTTATTTCTCATTGCCAAAAGGACTGCAATTTAGACCCGATCTATACTTCATATAAATTTTTGAGTCAGTTCTGTTCCCCACATTAGATAATTTCTCTGTGCTTTAACAAGCATTGAAAATTTGCCTAGGTTTTGTCCCAACCAGTGTTCCTCTGACCAAAAATTTGCATATAAGGGATTGGTAACTATGTGTTCGAGTCAAGATGAGAGTCTTATGAAAACAGCATATGAATGTCATATTAAATACTGTATATTCAAGTAAACCTCAAGTCACATATGCTCAGTCAGACTTCCATAGGCAAACCAATTCTAAATCAAAATATCCATGTCCTCTATCTATCTAAGTCTTATAGCCTGGTCTTCTAAATGATGCATCAATAAACTCTGACACCTGAGACAGGTATGCAAAGAAAGTATTTCCAAAGGCTTAGCCAGATAGATGAGCATCTTGGCAGAAGCCCTACTCCTGTTTGAGCCAAAATCCTTGCTCAAAAGTGCTTCCTCAACCTTACAGTTCAGGTGCTTTTCAAACTCCAACATTCAGTTAAGTCAGTACCAACAACAGCAAAACCCAGCACGTGTTAGGAACAATGGCACCATTTCCCTATTATTCCTTCCTCCAAAGAAGCTGTTAGCAGTCAGCATTTCTACTCTGAATCACAGAATTAAGATTGGACAAGACCTCCAAGACAATCAAATCCATCACTGCTGTTCTCATTACGAAACTATATCCTCAAGTGCCAAAGCCACACATTTTTGAACATTTCCAGAGATGACGACTCTATTTCCCTAAGCAGTGCAATATATTATAGCAGTAGTCCCCAGGTAAGAAGTCATCAGATTGTCAGTCTGCAAAATCTAGTACCAACTCCTTTTTCTTTCTCACCTATGGGACATGGTAGGAGGCTAAAAATTTGTATGCTCCACAACAAGAATTTACAGAATACTTCCCATCAGGGATACACATAGAGGCCTACTGTGCCTCAAATATGCCCTTAAAGCACACATAGCAGCAACCAGCATGAGAAGACGCATGTCACCAGTGTGCCTGGCATTCAGGGACTGCACATTAGCAAGAGAAACAAGAGTCATAAAACAGTGTATAACTAACCTGAATCTGTAATAACACACCATATGTGTAATTATTCAAGAATACACAGTTTAAGTACTTTGCCTCAAGGAGCTGTTTGTTTTCTGGCTTCTCCTCACTCAGCACCCACCAAATGGTCAAGAGGTCAACACAATTCTTCTGGAGAGGTCTTCGACCCAGCCTGTTTAAAAGTGAACTCTAATGGTTTGAGGATATACAAACAAGACTAGAACCACTGTATTTACTAGATGTGTGTCTACACCAACAGTAAGAACCTCCAGCCTTCTCCTGTGCTCATACCCATCTTTATTTTCCTCAAGTTCACATCCAGACCTTGCAGGCTGTTATTTGCTGATCTCAGGGGCAGACTGCTCAGGGGCCAGACTTAGCAAAGTACCTCAGTGTGAGCTGCAGCACTGTCACTCACCTGCCAGACCTGCTAAACTCTGCTGCCCAGAACTGGGCTAAGCACTGCCACACCTTCCATGTGGGCACTAAATGCAAACTACTGCCCTACTTCCTTGATCCTCCCTTCCTGCCCAGCTCACCTTTTAATTTTGTAGCACTGGAAGATAGAGTTCACAGCCCAAAGTCCAAGCCTAGATGAGTTCCATTTTGCAAAGCATGAGGAAGTCTGGATATGTTTTGGTGTTGAGTAAGCAAGATAAGCTCATTATATAGATAGCTTTTCTCTGTGTAACAGAATAGATGAAAGGTAGTTCATACTGCTTAGGATGGTTTAGGACAACCCTAGGACCAATTCTAAACACCAGCATGAATTCTGGCCAGAGTAGCCAAGTGAGATGTCATGTCACAGACAAGAGTTACCTGCCAATTGCCCAGCTCACCATTTGAGACTGCCAGGTTGCTCACACCACCAAGCACTGCTCTGAAATGACACACAAGTCTCTTCAACTGGCCAAACTTACAGAAATGCTTCCCCCCCCCCATACTTAACCATTAATACTAAATCTATTTTCCATTCCTTTTCCCTCTGCTAACACTCTTAACACCCAGCATGTTTCAAGAGGCAAGAGCCAACAGCAAATGTATTACAGAAACTTCTGAGTTTGCACTTTAAAATGTCTAACCAAAGCCCTGAGCTCATCCCATCTCTATTCAAATAAATACAGCAGAAGGACTAATGACAGTCATTAATGTGCACACACAATACCAATATTGGTTAAGTCAAATAAATCTCTTTTGAGGCAGATATATACATACAGTACCAAATATATTAAGGGTCAAATACAAACATACTCACTTCACCTTGCTTTGTCTTCTGGTTCTGCAGAGAACCTTGCAAAGGTATTATTTCTGCCTCACTGGCATTCACACCAAGTTACAGAATCACAAAATATTCTGAGCTGGAAGAAACCCATAAGGGTCATGAATCCAGCTCTTAAGTGAATGGCCCATACAGGGATCAAATCCACAACTTTGGTGTTAATACCACGTTCTACTCACCTGAGCTCTGAGCACCAAGACCATCTGCAGAAGAAAACCACCAGAACCAAACCCACATGGAGTTTCAGTTTGGACCACGAGTAAAATACTAGTAAAGTAAACACAAAATTCAGCTAAGAAAAATCCAGATATTTTAAATAAACTTGCCGAATGAACAGAACTGTTCAAAACAGGCTCTGACAGTTTCAACAACAAGAAAAAACTACCAAAACAAAACAAAAAACCCCCCATTCTGCTGTGGTTTTAAAAGGAAGTATTAAACTGGAAATTTGAGCATAGTTCCCGAACCCCGACTTTTATGACTTGTTCCCTACCACCGAGACACATGAGGAAAGGAGAACGACAGTGAGTGACAGGCACTTCCCCCACCCCCAAGTCCCTTTGAGAAAGGATTCAGTTAAAAAATTCAAGGAACTCTAATGAAAGCCATGCAAACAACAGATAAATCAGATTACAGTCTGCTCTGAACTCGGCCAAGGTTCACATGGAAGATCTGCAAACCTTTACATTTCTCCTGAGTTGTGACAAGCAAACAAAGGAGGTTGGGATTTTTCCCAGCTGTCAGACCATGATGGCAGATACAGGATAAAACAACAAAATAAATATTAAATCTAGAGATTAATTTTTCATTTTTATTAAATACATATAGTCAATCCATAAATAAACTTAGAGATAAATACAAATTCATAATCTGTGAATAATTAGTGCACCAATACTTGCTTTAGGAAGATGACTGAGTAGAAGAGAATCTGCTAATCAGTCCCTTTTGTGTTTTTTTAAAAAAATATAAGAAGGCAAATCAGACCACAGGATACTATCAGCTAGCAAATTAAGTGCTGATAAGTATCAACATATGATTGCATTGGCTCAAACATACATGCTCACATTTCATTGTGAGACAGCACAAAATTGACTATGACTACAGAATGAAGTAGCACTGACACCTGCCTGTGCTTGTGTGATTATTGCTTTATCACAAGCAGATGAAGGCTGAAGAAATTTCTCGTTTACTAGGTGTGGCTCTCTGTCTACAAGCACAGCTTCCAGGTCTGGTTGCAGAATTCACTGCCCCATCACAAACCATAGTGGTCCAATATTTGGGCTTTGAGCAGTCCTGGTCAGCTCCAGCTCTTTGAATATTGAGCAAGCCCCCCCTTGGCCCACCTCCTTCCAGAGAAGGGCTGCCTGTGTGAGAGACTTTCCCCCAAAAAATTTGATGGATGAAAAACCCCCAAGTGACTAACAGGTAAAAGACAAAGGTTATGCTGTAGTTTCCTAAAGGTCCCAGGAATTCAGGAAAATTAATGTTTCCTACATGTCATAGGAGACAGGAATTCAGATTTGAGTTACAATCCTCAAAATTCAAAGCCTGAAATATTCTCCAAATTAATGCCAAAAGAAAGACACTTAAACATAGTTGCAATAAAAGTACTGAAGTAATAAAGTAAAATAAAGAGGTCAAGAAGAAAGTTTGTGCCAAGCCTTCACTTCTCAGATCCAAAGGACAGTTTGGATATTTAACACAGTGTTAACAGCTTCCCCCTGAACAACAGCAGTATTGTCTCTTCAAGTAGTCAGAGGTAGTGTCTAAACCAGCATAATGAACACAGCAGCAGCCTCCAGCTGAGCCCAGCTATGCCAGAGGTGGCCCAAGAACAATGCTGCTCTGGCCAGCCTGGTCACACTCCCATGGGATCAGCAGCGATCCCGGAGTGAGCCCTGGCCATGGGAAGGGGCAGGATGCACACACAGGGTTCAGGGAGTGCAGTCACCAGGGAGATGTGAACCACAATGGGGTACATCTGCTCCAGAGGCCAGCCCCTGCCAGCAGCAGATGTATGCACAGCTCAGTCAAACAGAGCATGCACAGACAGACACAGCAGCACTCACACAGCACTTGGCTCACTCAGGTCCACACGACTCCAGGAGAAGGGACCCGGCTCTACATGATGTTTAACAACGTTTCCTCTCGGAAACTTTTTTCATAAAGAGAGATTACAATAGGTTCCACTTGACAAGTAAAACATTTAGCATAGTTCAGAGATGTCCACTAAGGAGCACCAGTGGGACACAGCAATCAGGATTTAAGTTGCAGGTTCATCCTCTTCTAAAAGGAGGTCGTTCAATGCAATAACTGTAGCAGCAAAGTCAACCAGCTCCACAAAGTCTGACGTAATTATGTTAACACCCATAACACCAGGCTTCTGTTCTTTCACCCAATTCAAAATCATGGGCAAGTTCCTAAAGAAATTGAAATAAAGGAAATTAAACATTTTAAAATAGGCACTTTTCTACATATACTCTACTCATTTCAAACACAACATGCTGTTTACAAATTATATTATCTCGTATTTGCGATCAAGTACTGGCTGTCATCCTAAATGCAACTGGCTGATGAGATGAGTCCTTAACACAGCTTGTGGTCATTAGCTATAAAACATATTGGTCAGTCAACAATCCAATGAGGAGGCATACAAAACTGCTCTATATTCACTGAGCAGACTGTGCCTTAGGATTTAACACTGCTCTACAATCTTCCTCACCCTTGTTTGTTTTCAACCAAGCTCACATTAAGTGAAACGCTCAATTTCACAGAAGACTTCAGTGTAACACAAAGCAAGGCTATACCTGGCCCAAGATGCTCCCTTGCCTTTCTCTGCCTCAGGGTGGGAGGGAAAAAAGTTGTTGGAAGCAGCACACTGCATTTCTCTCAAACTCTCTCCAGCCTCCAGACCCACCCAGAGCAATGTGGTCAAGGAAACCAAACCTAGAATGAAGCTGTCAGCTCCACAGACGTTGAACATCGTGCTATACATCACTATAACTGGAGAAAGGAGAGGTGTGTCAGGAACTGATTTAAATCAAGTTAGAAATTCTACCATGGGGAGAAATTTTCAAGTAATTTCTTGGACATGGTGCAAGTCAGGCTTTTCAGCAGTTAGACACAAATCCTGTAATATGTTAGCATTATTTAGATTACTAGTGTAACATGTATAGATTATTTGAGAAGATAGTAGGCTAATTAGCTAATTAGCAAATTAGCTAACAGGATGATGAAGAGAAAATAGCAAACCCAAAAAACTTTAAAACACTCCACTGCTGCTGCATACGGACAATAAAAAAATCTTATTAAAAACCATGAGTGAAGGCATAATTATTTCCGGGGACACACCAGACTTCAGCCAGAGAAGTGTGACTGTTGCACATTTCTCCTTTAGTAAGAGCTCAAGAACACTTAAATATCCTCATTCAGGGCAAAATTTCCATACAAGAAGGCAGGCATCTACATAAAACTGCAAAGGCAGATTTGCACATCAGCTAGCTTTTGCAAATGCACACAAATAATCGTGCTTATGCAAACAGCAGCATCTATTTGCAACTTTCGGTTTACTTGCAAACAAGTGCTAAGGATGAGGGAGAGGGATGGACTGAAGGCAAACTTCCCGCTAACAGTGGCTTACAGGACAGATCCGTGCCAGGAGTCCCTAGAAACAAAGCTGCTCGCCCATTCCACGAAAGGCGCCGATCCTTCGGTAGTTTTGGCCCAGGAATTCCGTCCGGCCGCGGCGCTGCTGCCCTGCTCGCGGGCCCCAAG
>JAHLSL010000040.1:17901749-17918063 GCA_025920805.1 Petroica traversi | reverse complement strand
TGGCGAGCGCGGCCGCGGCACCGGCAGCGAAGCCCCGCAGCGGGGCGTTAACGGGGCTGCGCCGGACAACGCCCCTAACAGGAACCAGACAAACCTCCGACATTTATACCTACCCCGCGATTTTCGTATTCATAGAATCACCGAATGGCCTGCGTTGGAAAAGACTTTAAAAATCATCTTATTCCAATAGCCCTTGCCAATTGAAGGGACACCTTTCACTAGACCACGCAGCTCAGAGCCCGATCCAACCTGGCCTTGAACACTTCCAGGCATGGGGCATCCGCAGCTCCGCTGGGCAACCAGCCAGGGCTTCACGACTCTCACAAGTAAAGAATTTCTTCCTAATATCCAAGAGGGCTTTTACAGTTCTTGGTAATTTTTAGCAAACGGCCTACAAGGTGATAATTCCATAAAATAAATATAAAATATCCCGGTCATGCTGTTAATGCTATTAAAGAGCGGTGTCACTCTGTGCTAATCAAAGCAAAACCCTCTTACAGTGACCTTACTCATAGGCAAATTAACCGTACAATGGTCAGTGGTATTAAAAAGTCAAATGGTGAACCTAATTTTTTAAAAACTCCCCCCCCCCCCCCAAAAATACAAGCTAAAATACTGCCCCAGGTCATACATCTCTGGCCGTTACTGAAATTACTGAGACATCTGCATGGACAAATCCAAACTGAATCCAGAAATAACCAATTTTCCTATGTGGCACAAGTCTTTTTCACCCCCCTAAATTCAACTTCAACCAGTTTGAAATGAATTATTGGTTTGAAGTCACACATCTACTCCATATGTTAAAAAAAAAAAATCACACTCAGAAAAAGTTCCAGTTACCAGGAAACACATATACACCCTATTACTTTATTATTTTCACTAATTCTTTATTTTTAATGATTGCAAATGTCTTTCCTGAACAACAATACTGATCAAAACTGCATACTTTCAGCAAGCCTAAGCAAACATTTCCTAGTTTCTTGCTTGCCCAGTGCCTTTTTTCATCATAAGATATGTTAAGTCAAGAACAGAAAATCAAGACAAGTCCTTACCTATGAACAAGTGTGTTCTTCAGACCACGAATTAGATGCCGTGCAATCGTTCTCACTCGAGGTGTGAGAATTGCTTGAGACACGTGGAAAGTCCCATAACGACTTCGTTCCCCAAGCGTGGTCTCCAGGAACTGTAGCAGTTTGTGCACATTAGTTGTATTAGCCCACGGTGCTGGCATTTTATTACCTGGCCACAGGAAGGGATATTCCTGATACAAAGGGTGGTGGTAAAATATGAGAACCTAATAGAACAACAGCAACAAAAAACCAAATCAAAATTTAACAAAAAGAAGAAAATTCACAATTACTACATTTTTATTTTTATTTGAACAGGCTGTTGCATTGGTTTATGTTCATACAGTACTGTTGCAGCTAGCATAGCAGTGAAGAGGACCAAGCAAAAAGAAGTTGCTTGAGTCATGAGTATCAGTGTATTTGTTGCACTATTGCCAAAGGAGTTGGAGATCATTTTGTTCAGCTTTGAGGACAGGACTGCTTCATGCTCTACAGGTCATCAGTTTAAAATGACAAAGCTGCCTCTGTCATTTAAAGAATGCCAGCTTAAATGCACTGCAACTTATTACTGACATAAAATACTATATCTGTACTTGAAGTTAAGGATTTTAACCTTCTGAGTACCTCCTACTAAGATGCTAAAGCGTGCTGGGCTGACTGGTGCATGACTGACATACTGGCATCGTGCCCACACTGGCTGCATGGGAGGCCAAAGCCAGTCCTGCTGTCAGCAAACTGTCAAATCCAAAGTTAGTATTTCATACTTTGTACGGTGCTTCTCTACAGCACAAAGAAGCAATGCTTTCTATTAACACCCACATTTACACGAGATTAATTTTGAAACCTAGCACTAATCAGTTCAGAACAATTCCTCAAAGCCTCATTTCCAGTTTAAGAATTACATGCTGCTGCTGAAACCCTTTTCTGTTCTCAGTTTTTGTGTACCTGTGGGAGCAGTTACCACAAAGAAGAGGCATTAACCTCCCCTCTGTATATCTGGATGGCTGCAAAGGAGATATGAAATTTAGGACTATGCCTTAGTCATGCTAAAGCTCCTATGCTTCACACTGGCCAAAAAGACAACAGTAAATCAAATCCTCACCAACACAAATCTGCACTACATGCCCTTCCAGAAGAGAAAACCATTTGTGAGGAGCACAAGACCCCAAGGATACTATAGTTCAATTATTCAACAAACGTGCTTGGGAACAGGACACAGACTGGCCACACCACAGATTAGGGGATCTATAGCTGCATGTAAATGGAGGGAAACATATAGAGGAGGCCCCAGTAGGCTTTAACTTGACCATCAGCAGCATCCTTGGTCCAATATCTGTGAGTGGGACCTACACCTAGCTTGTCCCTTTAAAATCTTAACATTTTGGGTTTGAAAAACATTAAACATCCTTTCCCTACCTGGTGTTTCTTCTCCCACATGTACAGTAACGTCACATATTCTACACATTCAACACAACAAAGTTTGGATTCAAATGATGAGCGGATCCTGTTGATCAAGAAGTGGTGATGGCTGTCATCCATGGCATAGAAATGATTGAAATCCAGGAAGATTACTTCCTTGGGGTGCTCCTCAAGAAAATTATTAATCTCCTTCAGCCCATCCCATACTTTGATGCCAAACAAGCCATGTATGAAGTAAATCTCTTGTCCTATTTCCCCAGGTTTGGAAGATACACGAAGATCAAAGTAGCGGATCCCACCTTCCAACTGCTCTTTGAAAGTCAGATTTTGAGTCACTGACCATTTCTTCATGATCCTTCTAACAAAGGAAATTCTGGCCAAACGTTTGATGGCTGTTGCTTGGTCTGGTCCCACAGGAGATTTCTCATCAACCCAGTAGCTGAAAGAATCATGTGATCCTAGAAAACAAGCAAAGAAAAATTAATTTTAGAAAAAGTGACTCTCCCATAACACATATACCCCTGTGCCCTGAAAACTGAACAAAATCCTACATGTATAGCAGGGGTGCAGAAGAGTTATGCTCACATGTGAGTCTTTCAGACTATCCTTTACACCTTAGTTTCCCCTGACAGCATAACAAAAATTATGCTTAAGGTTCTCAGTTTGAACTGCTTTCTTGCATGAGCTCCCAATTTCAATGCTCTCAGATCACCACAAAACAAATATTTGTGGTAAAGGGAAACTTCCTTCTAACCTTCCTTTGCTTACAAAATACAAATCAATCCCCAAAGCTTTCCCAGAGCCTGGTACATGACTGTTTTAGAATGAGACTCCAGATCCATTTTAAGATTTTGAGACTTTAATTCTACTTGGTAAATCCAATCATGACCTAATACACCAAACGCCTTGGAACAGGTATCTTTATTCATGTACTGGACTGAGGGATCTGCACCTGCACATGCCTTACCTGGACATCTCACTTTAGCCCCAAGATAAAGAGAAATGATCAGTAGTTTGAAAAGTGGGCAATGACTGGCTGGATTTAGAGGCAGAAAACTTGAAAACACCACAGTTACAGTGTGGATAGATTCAAAGCTCATGCTAAACAAGTTCATGACTACCTGGCATGCTTTTGAGTGACCAAAGGTATGGTGAACAGAAAATTCATCAAAAAAATACAACCAACAATCAAAATCACCAGTCCCTACCAAAATAATGCATATTCAAAGCTCTTGTAACACAAATTCTACCTTGGCAGAGAAACTGCATCTCCAATATAATGTTTTTGCTTATTAGAAAAACCTCCAATTGAAAATTCAGTAGTAAATGGGAAAAAAACTTGAGAAGTAACAAAACTCCAAAATAAAAGTTTCAGAGTCAATGAAATATCCCTACTCTAGCCAAGTTAGTAACAGAACAAAGAGTGAGAAGGCAGTGTATGTCGGCCTGCACTGTACCAGAACAGCATTAAAGCAAAGGCTGGCAGAAGCTGATTCACCCCAGACTGGGGTTTACCAGGGCTTTCTAATAATTTCCACCAGGCACCAGCACCCTAGCCAAGAAGCTCCAGCTGCTCCAGGCTCACCTTCCTTATGAAGCTCCAGCCAGCAAGAACACTATAGGAGCTCTGACAGCCCTGCTACCCTTTGTCTTCAGGGCAGGAAAATACAGTTTGCCCACTAAGCCAAACCCCAGCTGCTCCCTATGGCCCCACTTGCTGAAATGCAGAGAAAGCATCTTCACCCAAGCAGCTCATTTTCCAGCTGCCCCAGGGTACAGTGACCCTGCACCATGCTGCTGTCACCTGCGTTTGACATTCCTGCATGTTTGTCCCTGCTTCTAGGACTATGCTTTTCTCGAATTTCTTCCTCTACCTCAGTCTACAACTCTTTAAAATCCTATTCATGTTGTCATAAGATAACATCTGAGGCATTCATAGCCTCCTTTGTCCAAACCTTTTATTTGAGTACCAGTGCTCACTTGAACTGATGCATTTCCTATGATGCAAGATCAGAGCTACAAACAAGATTACAATATCAATTGGATTATCTTGTCCGCATTTTAATCCAGATGAAAGAACAGACTGTCCATAAACTAAACATTGCTTCTCAACAACCTTAAATGCACTCTGTTTTCATGGAATTCAACTAGTTCAAAAGCAGTGAAGAGGCAGTGTGAAGGTTAGTTTTCAAGCTTTAGAAATGAACACTAGAACTAATTCTGACCAACTCTTCATTAATTCTTTACAGCATTTGTAAAAGTGGGTCTCTGTTACGGCGTTGCATTCAGTCTTCTAGACCGAAGTGAGAAGTACCAAAGATGCCAGCTTAAGCAGGTTTTTAGTACCTGTCCCAGTAAACTACATCACAAAGTGGCTGTCACTTGTGGAGTGACACATAGATTTTTTTTCCCCATCTCCAAACACACAACCCCAAACAAAATCCAGGAGCAAATATCTAGTGAAGACATTTCAGAAGACATATGATGCTTCAAACTGTATTTTACAGATATTTGAGTTTCACATACCTCACCATACTGAAGAATGAGTTTTTCAAGCTTCTATAATACTTAAAAGTAGACTTTAAGGACAAGGGGCTTGTCTTCTACCCTGGAATTTGTCACTTTGCACAAAGATATGTTTTGTTTGGTTTTTTGGTTTTTTTTCCCTAGCTCTTAGTTATATCAATTTTTATTTTTTCTTCTGTTTAGGTCACTGTATTAGATGGTTTAACATCACAAAATACTGAGATAAGAAATATTTACTTTTTAACTAAGTGAATATCCTTGAGAGCTACGGAGTCACTCGCACCATTTTTGCTCCCTCAGACTGATAAATCTGATTTACAAAGGAATGAGAATTTTATCTGGCCACAAATATATTATTGTCACCTCAGAGTTGTCTAAGTAAATCTGAACAAAAACCAACTCATTTTCATACTTCTGGTCATTTGCTCTACAGTTACAAAAGTATTTCCTTTGCTGTTTGTCTCTTACAAGGTGCTTTTAAGGATACAAAGAGCAAATTTTCTCCCTGCACTATCACAAATCAAATTCCATTTATAGCCTAGCACTAGAAAGCAACATAAAAAAAAAAACTCAGAACATTGCAACTTTTTCAACACTTAGCTTAAAAACTGCACTCCTTAACAGCACGCTGAACTATGTGTGACATGCTTCTATAGTAAGAGAAGATTCTATTAACTCCTGCCCCATGGCTCTGCTGAAAGCCTAGAAAATGGAGCTTCCGTCCTCCATCACAGTCAACATGTATACCTAGACATAGCCTAGTAGAACATGAGTTGGAGCATCTGTAAAACATATCCTCCTTTTCACTGTTGTTAGCACATCACCAATTCCATCGCTCATTCTATGTCTGAGGCTGGAAGGACAGCAGAAATTCTATTAGGTCTTCAGTGGTCATTTAAAAAGGCCAGACACCAATATCTAGGCCAAACCTAGATCCACAGTGTTTTGACTCTGGTAAGATGAAAAAACACCCAAACTGAAATCCTGAAGCAACAGTAGTGGATACTTGTGGGGTTGTGGGGTAAGAGCAAGGTGAAGACCCACATCATCCACCAAGCTCTTCTTTAATTTAAGATCACTGATATACTACCAGCTCAGGCACAGCCTTTTAATATAGCTTAGCTGTGATGTTAAGTACATGTTAAGCTGATTGCATCATGATGTCAAATTAATCCATGCTCTCCTTTGCTCTATCCTTAAACTCATAAAAAGTCTTGCTATTCTGTTGCTACGGCAGGAGCCAAGCTGATTGTTGATACATGCAATACAGCATATTTTCTGTTTGAAAAAGCATAATCTAAACCAACCCAAATCTGTAGAACTTCAAAGGCAAAGGGCAGAGCCTACACCAGAAGAATGGTGCAGACCAGCCAACCCCATCTTGTCAGGAGCTCAGCATAAGAGCTGCTAAGCACATTCACAATTCACGTCTAACAATGATCCTACTTGGTTTTAGCCTTTTTTCCTTTTATATGTCCCCTGTATTCTTTGCACATATATTTGTAGCTCTGTAGTCTATTGTATTAGTGGCTAGTTTTCCCAGTATTTTTCAATGGCGTTTCCCTCGGCAGAAAGACAAAACGAATTCCAGAGTTTCAAGTCCCGGGAGATGCATGGCTCCCATGCTGTCTTGGTTTTTCCTAGGAACCAAGGCAGAGAACAACTTTTTGAGATACACTTCATGGTCAAACCACAGCCATTGCTGAGGGGGGGAACTTCAGAGAAGGGGCTTGACCTGGAGGAGAAGTGCATCACCACTTGTCCTCCTAATTGGTCCTTTTTATCAGTTATGCTGATTTCCTAAAACCTATAAAAATATCTTCACCCCTGGAAGGGGTGGGCTGTTGTGGACATCTTTCCGTAACTGCCTCTGAAGGCCTCCTTACTAAAATTATCTTGAGTTTCAATTCCAGGTTGGGAAGAAGGCAACACACAAGGATAGGTGAAGGTACTTGGACACTGCCCAGTGACAGCAACAAGGCTGACAGTTCCTGGACAGAGCAAGAACCACAAAACTCATAGCAACATACGTTGTAGAGTCTTTTCCACATGTAAAAAATCCCTCACCATCTGTGTTCCCCACCACACAAATAATCTGCATTGGCTCAAATTATGCTGAGCACTTTTCTTGGGAAAAATATAACCTCAAAAATTCTTGAAGCAAAACATTTCAGACAATAGTTAACATCTTAAATACAAATAACACCCTATTCAATAAAGCTATTCATTAAACCTGTTAGTTGTGGACAAAGCAACTAACAAAACTAAGTATTTATAACCTTCAACTCACACACTGAGAAGTCAAAAGGCAGAGAAGAGCCAAGGAACTTTGTCTTCATTGTCCTTTTGGTAAAGAGAGGCCAGAACCCCAGACTGAACAGCCTCAGAAGCATGTTCTTGCACATGCTTTTGAGATGAGACTGGATTAGCGTTCAGACTGCAAACCTTACCAAGCCGCTCTAGTGACATGACATCAACCTAATGCTCAGCCCTTCCCAAAACCAAGGCAGGCACATGCTGCAGCAAGCATTAAATTTAATAATGAAAGAGACTGCACATTCAAAGACAAAAATTAGGGGACTGTTAATCAACTGGCAGCTTTACTTCTGTTTCATTTCTTTTATCTCACAAAGACTGGCAGCTTCAAGGAAAGAAGTCACATTCCATCAAATGCCCAGATATTTAACAATCAAAGCTATGTTATAATTAGAATAATATTATATAGGTATCTTCCAGGTACCAGACTTAAAATGATGGATAGGCCTCTCAATTTTACCCCAGTAATTGCAACTGTGGATTAAATTTCATTAATATCTTTAATCATCTTTTTTTCTGCTTATACTAATTCCTCAAGTTAATTGCATGTTAAATAGCTCACTTTTCAATTCAATTTATGAGTTAAACAGAGTGTATTTCATTGTTCAGGATGACTTTTTGTTGAAGCCCTTGTGCTAATTGTTAGAAAGCAGCCTTTTGTTATGGCATCTGCAGTTAAATCTAACTTCCCAGTGTGTTTATTTGTTGTGCTACTTACAGAGAGTCAAAATAACCCGTGGTGGAACTGAAACAAATGATACTTATAAAAAGAATGTTATCAAGTCTCCAATTCCAACAAATACTAGCTATAGCTCTTCACTCTCATGACCAGTGACATGACTCGAGGAAACAGCACAAAGCTGAGTTGGGAGGCTTACTTCGGATCTTGGGAAAAGGTTCTTTACCCATATGGTGGCTGAACACTGGAATAGGGAAGTGATCATAACACCAAGCCTGTCCAAGGTCAAGGAATGTTTGGACAATGCTCTCAGGCACAGGGGCTGACTCCTGGGGGGTGTCCTGTACAGGGCCAGCAGTTGGATTTGATGATCCTGTGGGTCACTTCCAACTCAGCCTATTCTATGATTCTGTATAACTTGGTATTATCTTTTGTTTCCACATAATACTTCCTGCAAATACAGTTGCAGAAGAGGGATATGGATGAGCATCATGTCACCAACCCCTGGTAAATTTACCTTTATTGAACATTAAACATACGACTATACAGCATGCAAAGTGCAGATCTCTTCCAACATAGAACATACCTGTGCACTGCCAATCACTTGAAAACAAGACAAAAACCCATGCATTTTTGGATACAAACATGTCTCCTAGCATATTGCAAGCCTCCCTAGTGCAAGGCTGTGGACTAGTCATAAGCAGTAGCTCATAACATTTTCTGCAAGCATCTGGCCAACCAAGAAGCAATAAATGAAAGTACAAAGGCAGACAAGTGTGCTCTCAGTAAGCTTAAACAGATCTGAATAAGCCGGATTGATCTTTATATGAACAAAACACTAACAGGACAAAATTTGCAATGTTTAACATAACATGAAGGTAAAAAGCAAGGTCAACAAAACATACACATCCCCTAAAAAGTATTACAGGGTTATTTATGACCAAAGAATCACCCCAGCTGCAGTGATGCTGAACTTCTTAGCACAAGCTTTACTCACTAGACAAAGCACATTCCCCACACATTACAAACCATTGCACATGACACAGCACAGCAGGCATTACACAGTCAAGATGGGCAGAAGAATAGTAATCAAGTTCCAAAAACACAGGATGTATGTGCTAGCAAGTCAAGGCCATCCCACAAATGTTCTTTGAAACCAGATGTCTTGTGTGTGCCAAAAGTGAGGGAAAAACAGGATAAGCAAGAGTGCCTCTCAAAGCCTAGAAGACCTCAGGATGCAGGTCATTAACAATCCAGATTTTCTTATTAGAAGATTAACATCTTAAAAGTTCATCACCAATGAGAAGCAAACAAAGTAGTTCATATTAAATTGTCCAGCAAAAGGAGATGAGGCTGAAATAAGAAATGTCCTACTGATAAACAATTATCTACAACTATAGAGATGAGTATATTTTAAAAAATCTATCAAGAATCCTTTAGATATTCTTAATGCAGTCCCATTAAGAAAGACAAATCCTAGTACAGACCAAATCCTCTTAGGAAAACTCCCTCTCTCTATCCAACAACTCCCCTGATTTCCCCCACTGCCCTTCCCTGGCAGTGCAATGAGATGCAAGAGCTTAAAGACAACCTAAAACTGCCTCAGACAAAATGTCAGAGAGCAGTTTGCTTTTCTTTCCAGCCAGGAGAAACCCTTTAGGCACTGGTTGGAGTTATCGCTATTGAAGTTCAAGGTAATTTAGCAATGATTTCCCATTTATCAACAATCTCAACTGTCTGCAATGGGAATGCAAGAAAGATGCAGTACATCTCTACCATTTCAAAGCCTGACTGGATCCACATGTACAAAAAGGAAAAAAACCCTCCAGTTCAGAGTCCTAAATGCCTCTTTCGTGACCACTTTGAACCAGGTGGACCAAGGGTCCACTCTCCTGTGAGAAGGCTCTAAAGAAATTATTACATGGTACTTTCCCCTCTTTTAACACCTCTTCTGGAAAAGTAGGCAAACAAACCTTTACAGCATGGAAGGAGAGTAACAACCATTTACATCAACATTAGGACTAGTTTTCTCCTTTTGAAGTAAAACTTTGGCACATTCTGCACTCATTTACCATTTACTCATTTAATTAAGTCCCTTCCTACAGTACAGATTTTAATAAGTAACAGGAAGAAAAATTTTCCAGACTAAAAAAAATAAATTAGGACCTTCATATACTCTTTGAAGAAAATTTTTCGGCATTTCAAGAGTAATTTGGTTTTGACTGAACAGATGACAGAAGTTCTTTAAAAAGAGGTGTCCTAAGACTAGCTTTTCAGGGGAACTCCTGCACAGACCCAGTGTTTGCCACACAAGTTCCTGACATAGGGACATACAAAAGAATACTTGGTTGCTTAGAAATAGGGGAACAACTTCTAGCAAACATTCTCATCAGTGTAAAAATTCCAGATCATTTAACAGTCTCTCTAAAATTGTTAAAGATTTGTGTTACAATCAAATAGCCTACCAAGGTAATAAAATAACTTGTCTTTTCAGAAAAGTATGTATTACAAATCATCAACATCACCATACTTATGCAGTTACTTTCTTCTAATGGATACTATGTGTTCATTGGTAGATGTAAACTAAATTGAGAAGGAAAATAAAGCTTGGTGAACCAGAACATAAATCTTTTATTTCTTCCCTTTGAGCTTCAACCCAACAGATGGCCAGTTCAGCTGATTCAATGATCTTTTTAATTAAAACTCCAAAGGAGTACTATTTGGGAGGAGGATGCAGCCTCAAGCTCACCGCCACTCCTGTCAGCATGCACGTCCACTGCCCACACCAGCCCATGAACAAATAAACAAGAAAATCACAGCATTAGCAAGTTCAACAGCTCACCTCAGAGTCATGCAGGCAAAGAGAAAAACTACCCAATCTAGTCAGAGCCTAGTGGCCAGCTCTCAGCTGGAAAGTGCTGCTGCTCTTTTTCAGAACCATTTTAGTTCTGTTTGGCCAACTCCAAGTCAAGCAGCTCATGGGCCTTTAGAGGAACAGTTGCACTGTCAGGACAGCAGAGTTGGCCAGTCAGGGCACAGGAAGATGGCATCCTGCACAGAAGATGCTCAGGACCCCACCAGCTCCTGGAGTTCCTCATGAACCTGGCACATGAGGCCAGTCACACTACTGCACCAACTCAGTCACTCTCAGCATATTATCAACACAGAAACACCCCTCCATGCCTTGTGTCTGCCCTTTAAGCTTAACATGGGCTTGGACAACAGGACTCCTCCTTGTTAAGACTGTCTACTAGCTCTATTTGTAAAGCTTTGTTTCCCAAGGATGATAATTTTATAGTACTTTGATAATTTAAATCAAAATCAGGAGGCTTCTTACTGAGGCTCTTGGCATGAACTTCTCAGAGAAGGGCAGAAACAGTGGCACACTGTACTATGGAAAGCTTTGGGCCAGTCATACTGACACTACCATGAACAAACTATGGGAAGTTACTATATCAAAAGTCAGCTAGAAAGTCAAGAGGGTGTATGTGTTATAGGGAGGAATTAAGCAGTTTGACTATGCCATAGTTTGGAACAGCAAAGATGTACGATTTTAGAAGAGCAAGGACACATCTGACCTTGGAGATCAACAGTCAAGCTGAAGACACTTTACCAACTATTCTAAGTCTCCAATATGGTCTTGTTCTGGCCATATTCAGGCCAATATGATTTTCTCTGTTCAAAAAATACGTTTCTGGAACTGTAAACCCCATTTTTTTTGTCAGCTCTGGCTCCCCACAACCAAGAATCCCACAGGACCTGATGCTGACAGGAATGGTTTCACAGTCCAAATGATCTGCATGACAGAAATGAGATTCTGGCCAGCCTTCCACATGCTTTCTGAGGAAGGAAGAACACACCAGCTGGGATCACAAGAAGGTGACAGAAGAGGCCCCTGTACACCACCAGAAGCCACAGGTGGAGAGCTGCTCTGCCTCTCCCTGGAAAGGCTGCTTCCCAGCCTGCAAGTTCCACAGCAGCAGAGCACTCTGCAGTGTGCGACATTTGGCTCTAGGTGTACCAGTGGCTGAAAAACTGACTTCTGGTGGCAAAACTTCCTTACTGTTTCAAACCTGCCTTAGGTATAGCAAGTTTGACTTACAATCAAGTATTTTTACTTCAAAATTTTAAAAAATAAATCTTACTCTAAGAGAAAACCATTGGTGTAAGTTTTTTTTTAGTATCACATTTCAAAGTGCTAAAGTAAAACATTTTACTTTTCCCAAATTTTCCATCTTGTAGCTCTCTTCTTCAGTGACTCCTATCAAACAACTTAGGTCAAATTCAAATTAAGAGTTCCCCAACTGATTTTACTAATAGCCTATGTTTCAGCCAAACTATGTGAAAGAAAACAATCACCCATTTATTCTACATACAGCCATTCTACCTGTTGTTCTTTCCTGTCCACATTTGCAGCACCATGACACAGGTTAACCTTTGTGTTCCCTCGGGACACCCACGCAGTCTAGCACCCACCCTGGGGCTTGTCCAAGTCCATATGCAGCTGCTGCAAGCAGTTTTTCTGGCAAGAACCACTTCTCAAAATAATAAAAAAAATCCCTCTAAACCATCATCACCATAGAAAACCTTCCCACCAGGCTAGCGTGGGGAACACATTTGTATTTGGAGAGGGAGAGAAGGAAAGGCAGAGGACAGAAGAGACTTTTGATTACTTTATTTATGAAAAGGCACCCAAACATCATAGCTTTTATATATTTTAAGTTGGAATAGCTTGAACAGGATTAGGAAAATGTAATATTACCAAGACCCAAAAAACCAGAACTGCCTGCTCTTCTGCTCATGACATTCATCCAGCACCTTGGAGGCCTGACTAATGAAAGACACAATAAAGAGACACTGAGAGCTGGCAGTGGATGACTGCTAGACTGCCTTGCTGTCTCAAACCAAAAGGCATGAGCTTATTGTGACCTCACACAGTGGAGACTGAGACAGAAAAACTGTTTTACCTGTTCTAATACAAGTATTCATGTAAAAGTTCGATGAAACAGGAAAATACCTTCAGATGCAGAGACTTCAGACTCTAGCACCAGGTTAATCAAGATACTTACCTTTCTAAAAATTTCTGCAGCAGTTCAAATGAAACAGTATAGACCAGACATACCATGGTGCTATCAACTATCAGGGTGCAAGTACAAGCAAGGAACAACTAGGCTTTCCAGCTATTTCTTTAAATTGCTGATCTACTTAAAAAACTGATCAGTGTGAGTCTTCCCAATTTTTGTACTCTATTTCTATGTGGAGAAGTAAGAAAAGTAGCAGACGTAGATCAAAAGATGACCAAGGACACCAGTAAGTATCGGAGCTGTAGTTTAATAAAATTTTTAAATGTAAACCAGCTTGAGATTAAACGAGCACTATTACAATACCCTGCAAGGGTCACGTCCACAATCAAAATATTTAGGGGTTAATTATTAAACACACATCCAAAGAGAATTAGTGGAATATAATTAAGAGAAAACCCTCTGGACTTTCACACAAAGTCACCACTTGTTGAGGGTGATTATTTTTGATGACTATATTGTGTGCTTGTAAAGTTGATGACAATTTAGTTATTCAATATTTGGCAATTTTTCATTGCAAAAGATCACTCCCCTCATGACACTGCACAGGAAACCTCATCTCTTCTCCTTGCATATGACTATATTGGTTTAGCATTTTGGCTACAGTTTTTCCCAACAGAAGTAACAGAAAGGCCCAAATGTGGGAACTGATCACACTCAAGCTTTGGAGAAGGGCCTTAACATTTTCAAAGTCTCTCTCCATTTTGAGCAGGGTTAAATAATCATGTAAATAACCCATATACATAATGAATACCCATCTTCAACATTATTTGCTGCTACCAGTTGGTTCTAAGGATGGTTGACCTTCTCAACCATCAAGTAAGGTGTTTCACACCATTATTTAATAGCTCACAAAATCATAAAATAATGCAGCTTTAAAAGGATCCTCAGAAGTCACAGCTGCCTTTTCCAAAGCAGTGAAAACAAGCAGCTCTAAAAGCAAAAGGTTTGCAACAAATAAAGCAAGACAACTCTATGAAGACATCCTGGGCAACATGCAAGAGAGTTTCCCACTCACAGTAGCACATAATACATTAAGTCTATGAATTTTCTTTTGTGTATACACTCTCAATTCTTTCACTTTAAATAGTCCCATGATACTATCATTTTGTTATTTTCTTAAAAAAAACCTGTAACATTTTATTCTTTAAATGCTACAATTCTTCAAAGCGCAAAAAGTATAAAACAACAACAGTTTCATCATTTTGAATGCTGATTTTTTTTCACGTTTAAGAAAGTTTTAAGGTTTCCACTTCTAGAGCTCTATCTCTCTTCCTATGTGACAAGGAGCATGGGAGAGTAGGAAACAAACAAACTCTCCGAATCAAAACCAATGGAGTCCATCATTACAGGGGAGAAAACAAATGTATCCTGAGATGGACAAAAGCAGGCCACTCCTGTCATGTGCACACAGATATAACGCACAGATAAAACCGCTTCTCATTCAAACTTTCATTTCTCTTTTTTTCCAGGGTAACAGATCTCCATTGCTGTTCAGCATCTGCAAAGATTCCTCAACTGTAACCTGTATTGCACACTGCCAGGAACACCCCCCAGCTCTCAAAGAGGTTGCTTTGTCATGCATAACACCAAAACTCCACTTCAGCAAAACAATCACTCAGCTAAAATACTAGTAATAAAAAATGACAAAAATCTACCTCAAATATCTTTTGCCTGCTTGCAGGTTGCATGAGGTATATACAGGAAAGTGGTGGGGAGATACACCAACCTTGACCACAACTAAACACATACCGCAAGCATTTAAAAGAAAAAGCATTAGCCATTTTAAAAGCACCATGGCATTACTGAAACAACCACTCATTTACTTGGTTTCTCTGCTGCAACACTGGTTGCATGTTAAGTGACAGCAGCATTTCACCTAATGCAATCTATATTATAACATTCTGCCTGTAAAAACAGGCTTTAAGTGGCTAGCTACAGCAAAACGATGTTGATTTATTAGTTCACTAAAACAGAGGAGACTTTCTTTGCCAGAAGTTTCAAAGTCTGCGGGCATTTGAATTTTATATGAACATTGAATCTCCTTTCTGTCCTTTTTCTCTGTTCAGTAGAACAGGGTCACATAAAATATCAGGACAGGAATGGGCACAATTTTTCATTGAAACCTGGCATTTGTGCTTCAGGTAACACAGCAGTGTAAAGGAGGTACACAGCTCTTTCTCTACATACTTCATTTGAGCATGTAGAGAAGCGGCTACGTTCTTTCCGACACAAAAAGTTATCCTGTTTCTAGGCAAGTACCTCTGAATGTCTGCTATACAGACTCAGAATCAACTAGACTGGAATACACCACTGAGATCACAGAGTCCAACATAAGCCCAAACACCACCTTGACAGCTGGACCATGGCACTGAGTGCGACATCCAGTCTTTCGTTAAAAACTTCCAGGGACAGTGACTCCCCCGGCTCCCTGGGCAGCCCCGTCCAGTGTCTAATCACACTTTCGGTGAAGAAACTCCTGATGTCCATCCCGAACCTCCCCAGGCACAGCTTGAAGACTGTACATATGCTACAACACGTATCCAAAGCGCTAGTGACAAGCTAAAGCACTAAAATGAAAACCAAGCCAGAACCAGAGTCGAATACCCAGTATCAGAAGGAGCTACAGTAACCACCCCCAAAATATTCCCTATTGACATTTGCAAGGAAGAGTAGTTTTTTCCCTTTACAAATTGAAAATCAGCCTAAGTAAATTTTAAGTCATCTATTGTTGTTGTCATTTATAAATTTAGCTATCTATAAAGCAGGCTATAAAAGACAGATGATATAATGGGCCGGGTTGGGAGGGAGCCTAAAGATCACGTAGTTCCAAGCCCGCTGACACGAGTAGGAACACCTTCCACGAGCGCAGGCTGCTCAGAGCCCTATCTCAGCAGACCTTCCATCTGATAAAACTCCCGTTGTTGGCTCAACGCAACCGAGCCTTTCTCCTTACCCGATTTCAGCCTTACTTAAAGCCCCTGCAAACGCTCAGGAGGGTCGCAAGCGGTCACAGCTAGCTCTTCTCAAGGCAGTGAAAGCAGCAGGTCCACGGCTGGACTCTCTCAGCGGTATTTACGGGAGATAAAGCCCTCCTTTCTCTGCTGCAATGGACAGGGCTCCTCTCAGCCCCAGCACCTGTCCCAGCACTTTATTACGGGGTACGCGACGCCGCGGCCGAGGCGACTCCCCCACAACCGCCCGGGCAGCCCCGTCCCCCGCACAC
>JAHLSL010000040.1:17821413-17888795 GCA_025920805.1 Petroica traversi | reverse complement strand
CTGTGCTTCTACAACACCACGCAGACAAGAAATGCTCAAATTAACATTGACCCTTCCATGCATAGAAGGTCGGTAGGAAACAGTGTTTTCTCTTCAGCACAGATGATGGATTTAGAATTGCTTGTACTATAACGTAAATAATACAATAAAATACTCTTAAAAGGCCTGTTAGATCATTCTTTCCAGTAAGCCATTCGTTTAATCTAAAGTCCCAGGAAATACAGTGCTCTGAACCCTGACACTCATCGACCAGTGTATAGCAGTAAATAAAACAAATCCCATTCCTAAATCAGAATATCAATTTTAACATGATTGAACTTGACATGATTGAATTTTAGCTGATTTGCATTAATTACAGAAATGCCATTGTGGAAACAGTACATTTCCAAATAGTCTTAGAGGGACTGGCTGCCTGAAGGTACCGTAATTGCTGCCAAAAGCAGTGCTCCTCCTGCAGCTCTGGTGCCTTGCACTGGTGATCACATGGCTGCTGACCTGGCTGAGAACTGTGCAGAGGGCCAAGCCAAGCCCATCCTCTGCATCATCATTTATTCATTAGTGTCAATGTGAGGAAATCTGTAGCTTGGGCAGGACAGGAGGACGACTGGATCATCTCTTTCAGGCTTAAGCCGCCTGGGAAACTACCCCTGAGTTCTTGGAAAACGTGAAGATACCAAATGGAAACTCATTAAGACCAAAGAAAAAGAAAATTGTTACTTTTTTTTTCTTCATGTACACTGCAAATATAATTCCTGAAAAGGAGATTTAAATGCAAGTGTTCTTTCAAAGGCATTGCACTTCCAAAAGGAGTAGAATTTTCCATTATCTTTAGGCTTGCTTCAGTCCTTAAGTCTCTGGCCTACAGGTGACTTTCACATGAGCCCAAGTCTTGTGACTTCACTGATGACAACTTAGACTTTGCATACACTTGCACCAGGCCAGCACCATGATCTTTCATCTCACTAACCACTCTCCGTGATCTAGTGCTGCAGTATTGTGTTAAGAAATGCAGATTGTTTTCTTTCTGTGTATGGTGCTGATTCTTTCTTTTGGTTTCACAGTGATAGAAAATGATATGTTGGGTTATGTTAGTTCACGGTAAAAATAATTGCAAGAACAGCTCATGTTGGTCTCAAAATCTTGTGTTCAGCCACTGTTTCCCATGTAATGGTGGTATCTGTATGGCAAAGCTATCATCTGCATACATTTAATAGATGGACAAGCTTCAGCACTCTTCAGTCAGACTGGCAGAGTGATGTGTTAATCTGTTGCTGTGGATGAGACAGCTAATTCCCAGTTGATTATCCAAGTAAAATTAAGCACATGTTATCTCACAGTGACACAATGGTGTTCACGTAGTGCGTACATACAGATACATGGGGTGAAGGGAGTGTCCCAAGGAGTGCTCAGCTTCCAAAATTAATTTCATGTAGGAGCTCTGAATTTTATTATGGGTCATTAACACCAAGCTCCTGTAACCACTGTTCTAAAGGCAGAGCCTTTTAACTGTGTCAGGCTTCTGTGTGCTACAGGGGTGCAGGTGATGTTAGAGGTTTTCCAGTTCATGGCAGGATGGGGCAGTCCCATCAGACTCCACCATGGAGTTATACTTTATTGGAGGTGGCGTTGGCTTGAAAGATGGAGGTCTGTTCATGCTGAAACAGAAGACAGAAAATACATTATCACAAAAAAGTACCATAAAAGACAGTTGTAAAATGCTCACAGGAGGAGGTGGATTGGCATTAAGTCATTATAAGAGCACCTGACATTAGCTCTTACTTACTGCATCTTCCCTGATTCTGTTTTATAACCCCAGCACACTTTCTGCTATTCATTTGGCTTTCTTAGCTCCCACCTCACAGTTTTACTTCATTCATGTTTTAAAAGAGCAGAACATGGTCCTGATGAACCATTCAAAACCCCTGCACAGGCTTTTTGCTCACATTGCTCTCAGAAGGTATATTTAAAGACTCATAACTTTTTTTGGATCAATTTATAAATAAAGGTCCCATCACAAATCAATTAAAAAAAATCAGTCCTGATTTTACCTTTGATATACAGGATTTGCAGTTGTGTTTCAAGAAAGTTTTCTAGAATAATAAGTGATTAATTATAACTATGATTTTTTGGTGTATTTTAGTAATGTTAGATTTTAAATAACTGTCTCTTAGATATTGCTTTCACCAGTAGATCCTGGAGTGCTTTAGCAGGGAATCAAACTTTGGTAATAAGTACAAATTCAATGCTTTTTTGAGTGGGATTGAGTTTCGGTAGCCTACTTTCACATATATTATTCAAAACTCAAATAGAGCTGCCCTAGAAGTACAATTTCATTAAAACATGTCCTTAAGTAACCATAGAAAATGAGAGAGTAAAAGCAGTTGGCAGGGAGGCTAATAGAAATGGGGGGCTCTGGAGACAGAAATTGACTGTTATTCTTCCATTACTACCTGAAGCTGCACTGCAGCTCTTTTCTTAAAGTTTGTTTTAAATATAACCCACAGAACAGACAAAAGGACTGAAACACTCCACTTTACATACTGCTGTATGAAAAAAATGGCATTAGTGGTCCATGTACTTAAAGGTCTTGCATGCCAGGTGTCATCTCGAATGAAAAGATGTAAATCCAAGCTACTGGGTTAGAGTTTGTGCTGCCCCCTGTGCCACTCCTCCCACCCCGTGGCTCCATTCACTTGTACTTACATCTCTTTCTGGTACTGACACCATTTCCTGATGCCTAAAGCTACCAGAGAGCTGCAGAAGACGAGCAGGACACTGTTGGCCATGGGGAGTGACTGGCTTTGGTGTTCCTCCCGTCACCTGCAAGGGACACACCAGTCAGAACTCACCTGAATGTCCTCAGAGAGGAGGGAAATCCAGGCTTGCTGCTCCTTGCTGTTCCCTGCCCCGCAAAGTGCTGGTATCAGTGCAGCCCCTCTTCACCAGGCTGAGGATCCCAAACTCCGAGCATTGCGGCTCTGATTTATGGACTTAACCCAGTTTTATTCTGACTGGGTGTGTGAGCTGATTTCAGCCACCCACTGGTTCACTTGATGAGATTATTTAGGCACAGGCCAGAGAGCATTTAATCCAAAACCCATTGACTTTTTCTGTTCCCCTGTGAGTTTCTCTGCAGGAAGCTTCATCTCACAGTGCAGACAGGCACATCTGCCCACCCCAGCCCTCCCTCCCAGGGGTTTGTTTTTCACACCACTGACACCAGACCCTGCCAAAACATCTGGCCGAGGGCTCAGCTGTCTTTTGAGGTGAGCTCTTGTCAGCGGCACAGCATCCCAGTCCCATTCCAGCTGCCTCTCCCCACTTCAGTGCTGGGATTCCCTTCCCTTTCCCCTTTTCTGCACAGCCACCCTTGGCGGTGCTCACATCCTGGGTATGGAGGAGAGAAGGAGCACAGTCCTCCTCCAGCTGCCAGAGGGTGCAGCAATGGGGTCCATGCGTGATACACCTTAGTGTCACCTCCTGTTGTGCTGGCATCACCACCCTGTAAAAGGCTGGGCATGCTGGTGTGTCACCAGCCAGGGTCTTACCCACCATGGCTGTGGCCAGTCCACCACGCTGCCTGACCCATGAGATTTCCCTGGGGCACCAGAGCGTGACTGGCTAAATTTTGCTGCTAGAAGAAAACATGCACTGGAACTTTGCTTGCAGATGGAAGGAGAAGACTGGAATGCCAAAAGCCTGTGACAACCTGCGGTATGAGGACACAGCAGCTGTGACTCCTCTTTGCATCTCCTTTCCTTTTTTTGGAAATCTCCTGGTCAAATTGACTTGCGCTTCAGGTTTTGTGCTGCTGCAGTGGCATGCTGAAAGAAGGGGATTTGTAGGATAATTCCTCACCAGTACTGTTCAGCAGGCTGCTGGTAGGAAAGAAGTCTTTTCCTCTGGTAACTGAAATTATCTGGTCTGTGATGCTGTAGGACAGGTTACCTATAAAGATATGGGTACAAAACATTTTTAGTAACTTACTCAGTTTTTTAAAAATGAAGGTTATCTTTTGAACCCTTTGTTTTTTGCTCTGCTGAAAATTGGAAATCAAATTCCAGGATCAGAGTGTAAAAATTCACTTGGCAAGATACCTACATTTTTGTCCTACAACCTGGTGTTGGATAAAAATGTGCTTTGATCAAATTAAAGACTATAAGGAGGAAAGGGAAAGGAAAGGGGAGAGAGGGAGGAAGAAAGGAAGGAATTCTGGAAGGAAGGAATTCTGGAAGGGAGGGAGGGGGGAAGGAGGGAGGGAGGAAGGGAGGGAGGGAGGGTGGAAGGGAGGGAGGAATTCTGGAAGGGAGGAAGGAAGGAAGGAAGGGAGGGAGGGAGGAAGGGAGGGAGGGAGGGAGGAAGGGAGGGAGCAAGTGGTGGAAGGAAGTGGCGGAAGGAAGTGGTGGAAGTAAGTAAGGAAGTGGCGGAAGGAAGGAAGTGGCGGAAGGAAGGAAGGAAAAGGAAGGAAAAGGAAGGAAAAGAAAGGAAAAGGAAGGAAAAGGAAGGAAAAGGAAGTAGGGAAGGATACCTGGTGTTCCAGCACGGCCAGCTTTGAGCTGCACAGCCATCTGGAAGAATGAGAAACTTTTTACCTCTTTGATGGTAATGAGAAACCTAAAGATATTAAGTGGCTTAGCAGCAACATAAAGAGTCTGCCTTTGTCATGACAGAGCAAAACCTCAGTCTCCTCTGTCAAGTACTGTCTGAACCACAAAAATAATCTATCATCTGTTTATAGACAGTTTTTTCCCTTCCTAATACAGTTAAGCTACTGATGTTTAAGATCAGTGCTGCATAAGGATATATTTCTGTTTTCCCTAGCCATCTCCACATTTCACAGCTTCTGAAATAATAGCTAAAATACTCAACTAGACAATGGCACATTTGCAGAGCTGCCATGGCGCTTCTGATGCATGGATTCAGTGGTGGAATCATTCAAATTTGTACAAAAAGAAATAATGCCAGTCAATTATCTTACAAGCCTGTACATGACTGCTTCATTAGATTCTACTGTGGGTCTTTTATACTCTTTGACTTTCTCTGATGCAAACACAAATGAAATAACAGAGGAACCTGAAAATCTCTGATATAACTACTGATTTGTAAATCCAAGAAAAAAAAAACAGCTTTAAACGATGTAAATTACTAACCAGAACCAAAAAAATTGCTTTAATGTGAAATGCTTGCTGGCTTTGAGTTCAAGTGTGTGTGAGTGTTTATGTATGTATGCATAAAAAAGACCTACTAAAATCAGTTCAGTTTTAGGGCACGCTAAAAATTCACTGAGATTTTTGGATATGAATTCAGTTCTTTTCTACTTGCTTATTAGGTGTTTGATTTTGTGTGAATAGACATGACACATCTCACATTTGTCAAATGCATGACATTTTACAAAGTTATATACAAAAAAAAAAAAGGATATACACTTAGAGATCCAATAGCCCTGTGCCCTATACAGCACTCTGATGAACACTATTTATTCTTATTTATGTAATGGCTGTGTTAGAATATCCCAGGACCAAAATGATAATGGTCAACACTGTTGCAGGAGCCCAGTGGCCCCTGGGGGGGCACGAGGATACGTATATATGCCTCAGCAGGCTCACTGGTGCCTGTGTGCTCTGAAACTGCCCTCAGTTACAGCTGCTGGACCGAGGACCCTTCAAGGCCATTATCTCTGAGCTGGTCTTCAGGCAGGCACAGGTGCAGGGGAGCAGTGGCACGGATGTGGGGATTGGTGGTATCCCCTGCAAATAGTAGAGTAATTCAGCAAGCTTTTAGCAAGAACTGCAACCAGCAAGCTGTGCAAGAGCAGAGTTAGAAACTGTCACAAGGTTGTCGTATAAATGCATGGTTGTGGTTTGTGCGAGGGTAGATCAGCACCAGAGTGCTACCAAAAATACATTCACAAAATGGAAAGCGGCTGCTACATTTGTGCCTCAGCCAAAAGACAACTCCCCTGCAAATGCAAAAGCACATTGACAGATCCTGCCTGTTCCAAAAGCACAAAGACAAACCAAGATGTTAAAAAAGAAAGTCACTTTGGGCTTTGTACTGCTGAGCAGAGATTTTCTAAAGGGAAAGACTAGTGAAAAAATGTTCACCCTAGGGTTTTTTTTTTTATTGATTTATTGATCTTTAATGAGGCTGTCTTTCAGTGTTCTATTAGCCAGCCTTTATTGCTCCACATTATCTCTTTATTTCACTGCTGCTCTACAATTTTATTTAGCCTCTCCGGCAATTTATTTCATCTACAAACTACCTTCAGCACTCACTACATTTGCCTAGCAACTATCTCAATTGTGATATTATTAAAATAAATATGTCTAATGAAACTGGGATACTCAAATGTTTTTTCATTCCTCTTTTGCCACTGTAAATCCTCGACAGCTTGGAAACCTAAGCCTTTATCTTCTAACTCAGTGGAAGTCAACAGGGAAATTGCTTCTGTGAAGTACTGAAAATCCTGTGCACGTTACTCCACATGACTTTTGGCCTCTGCTCAGACACAACTTTTCCATGCTTAGTAATAATTTTTGCATGGTAATGTTGTGACTCTCAACTAGCAGCTGAAAATAAGCACCGCAGAGCTAATGCTCTGAGAAAAGGCATCACAAATTGAGGACCTGCTGCTGTGGTTTTTGCAAGATGCTCCAGATTACTGTAGATTTGCAACCCAACATTCACTAAGCTGGTGCCACATTTGCAATGTGGCTTCATAACTCCACTGTTGCAGTCCTATGAAGCAAAGGAGATGCATTGTGTACTTACGTGGTGTTGTCAAAGCCTCATTGAATGCTGTGGCACTGGTATAACCTTTTGCCTCTGTGGTAGAAGTCAGTGATCCTGCTGAAAAGCACACAAGCTTGTAAAAATTGCTGTAGGGAACCGTATCACTTGTTTTTCATTTCCCCCCTCTTTCTTCCCTGTTTTCTGACTAATGAGGTCAAACAGGCATAGCCCACTGCTTAGGATGTTGGCTTCCCTCAGACAGGTCCTACACAACCATGTGTCTGGTTTGAAAGCCTATCACAAGCTAGAAACTCAAGGAGAGTTTTACTGAGATAGGTAAATAAACTTAGACAAAACAGTGGAAGCATTTTTAAATTTCAGCTTAGCTTCAGGTGAACCTCAGGAGCTTGAGTGCACTGGTGTGTTTTGACCTGAAACCAGCAGAGTGATGAACAAACATACATAAATCAGAATTTAGACAAGATATCACCAACTCCATTGAAACAAAACTGTTTTCCCAACTTGCAAAAGGAAGTTTTCCAAAAGTTACAGTACAAGAGCTACACCTGCAATGTTTGATGCAAAATATCAACTTTATTGACATTTTCTTTTAAGCATTTTTTAAGGGCAAAGATTTCTAGAGTTATTTTTCTGATATTCAAACACAGACAGCTGGTGGCTAGCATGTAAACCTTCTTTTTCCCAAGAGAACTATTTCACATTTACTAAAAAGAGTCCATATTTCTTAACAACTGTCTCATTTTTGGAAAAATATCAAGCCATCTGAACAAACCTGTGAAGGTGAACTGCAGCTGTAACTGTAATCTCTCTAAGCCTAAGCATCTCTGGGTCAGTTTTAGCAGCCTTGGTTTTGCTTCCCCTCTTCCCCCTCTTGCCCATATGTGTGCACTCTTCCCTCATATCCATTTTCAACTGTCTCTTAGATTTTCATTAAAAACTCGCAAAATAACAAGAACTGAACTAAACCAGTAGACTAAAACAGAAGGCTTGGGCTTGGTGTCCCACCTCAACTGTTGCCCAGAGGATTTGCTCAGGAAACTGATGTGGCACTAGTGTGAGGACCTGCAGTGGGCCAGAGAGGAGAAGCACTAACCCAGGGTTGTCATGCCATGATAGGCACATGTTGGGAACCCTGGTTAAAAGGTAATTGCTTCCTGGGCTACTTGCAGAAGAAAAATGGCTCAGATCCATTTTTACAGTATGAGTCTGACCTTGTACTGCCTCAACCAGAGAAAATGTATAGATCAGTGAGGAGAATCCTCTCTGTTCACATTGTATATTTCTAGCCTTTGTCGTTAACTTTTTGGTGAGACAGAAGGGCTTTCAGTCCACTTGGACAAGCAACTTTGTGCTTCTGCTGTCAGCCAGGCAAATGTCTCTGTTTTGGGGATGGGGAAGGCAGTGTGAGAAGCAGCAAACTTTTATTTCAGCACTGCTGCAATCTGTATTCCTGCCTTGGCATATCTCAGTCAAGCCTCTGCAAGCCCCTGGGCTTTATGTTGAGTGGTTCAACTCCCAAAGAGTACTCTTTTGGGGCAGGCCAAATCCTTGTGTTTCATATCTTCCTCCAGTATTCTATTTAGGTATGATATTTAAATAAAGTCAATAGGTGTTCTTTGTAAACACCAAAATAACACTAATTAACTTCTTTGTAAACACTAATAACACTCAATGTTTGTTCAGTTGCCAAAAGTAATGAATATTTCTTAAACAGAGCATTAAAAATAAAGATAAAATCAAGACAGTATTTTCTCATATATTTATTGCTGAACTGTGATTACACTGACAATGGTTAGTGTACTTCCTAGTGTGTAATACACTATGAAAAGAATTCAAATGGACATTAAATTTCTTGCTCCAAAAAAAGTAAAATGGTTATTGTGTTTATGTGTCTTTTTTCTACTTTGTTGAAGAATAGAGAAAGCTGTTTGATTCAATTGATTACCTTGTGTTGTGGAAGCAGGAGCCAAATTTGCTTCACTTGTGAAATCCAGAGAGGCCACAGATGTCAACTGGTGCTCTAAAGACAATTTACATGGCATCACATTTAGTTGATAGGTTCTTTAGAAAATAATATTAATAAATCCCAAAACAACCTAGATCAAAGGGCTTGGGTACATGCAGACTGTGCAGCAGAATTCCTGCTGTAGGAGTTAGGCCTAAATGCTCAAAACACATTTCAAAACTCCAGTGGGCACTTGCCGACAGCTGATGTTATTAGTGCTGACCCTTTCCTGCTGGCTGGCTGCAGGCACTGCTTATTTCTGCTTTTATACACGGGGTTCAGTTTGAACTGTGTGGGGTAGATCACGCATTTGTGATGCTCCCCAGCTAAGCCAGGGCCTTGCCAGAAATGGTCCATGACAACAGGCCACAGCCATATGAGCCCAGGAGGTCATCTGCTCTTGCAAGTTTTCCTCTCAGTTGTTGAAGATAGTTTTATGTATTTAATCATATCCATGCTCTGGCAAAACTGAGTTAGTTATATAATTAACGGATGGGAATGATGTCCTGCTGTTGGTTGAGGAAAAGTGATGGCTCTAACTTTTCTATCATGTGCACCTCTCTGCCATGATAGGACAAATTTATTTACAGTTTTATAGGCATGTGATTCCATTTTATAAAAATATGTAGGAATTATATATATATATATATATATATATATATAACATTTAGCATGCCATTTTACATGCTGTCCTAACAAGGCAGTTTTAGAAAGATTTCTGTCAGATCTCTGCTTGGGTGACCTCACAGCTCACAAATTCCCAAGCAACAGTACATTGGTATTGCCAGTACCAGAGCACACTGACCTCTCCCTGTCACACCTCTGACTCTGTGTGCATGACATTTAGGCAGTGGTCAAGTAGAGATCCTACATATATTGAATATTAATAAAAGTATTTTTCCTCCTTAGCTGAGGCTGTCATGACAGCTGATGTAAGTGTTGAATTACCAAAGTCTATAACAAATCAAAGCAAACATTCAGCATGAGAAAGGTGTTTATTCTGCTTTAGGAAAGTGGATGATTGAAAGGTTCAGGAGCAAGAAAGCACATCACACCTAATTTCCAAATAATCTTTCCAAGCACAACTCAGCCAAGTAGTCCAGAAAGAAACATGAAGCACCTGAGTAACTGTACTGAGAAATCCCTAGGGAAGGTTTTGGGGAAAAAAATTTGGAGCACCTAGCACCTCAAGTCAAAAACTAGAAATTAATCACATGGATTTATTCCATACAAAGCACCTTGTTAGCACACATGCTGAAATAATATTTATGACCTGGTGGTGGCACCTGCACAGCTCCATCCATGAGGCACTTCGGAGGCTGCAATTCTGAGAGGAAATTTCAGAGACACTGTACTGAAAATTGCTCACTGAGTCCTCAGAGAAGAGGAAGGGGAGTTATTCCTTCTAATTAAAAACTGTTAACCACACAGGCAAGCTTGGCAGAGACACCATCCTGCCCAAGCGGCATATATGTCCTGAGATATTTGTTTTCTTTCTTCTTTCTTTCCTTTTTTTTTTTTTTTTTTTCCCAGCAGGGGAGGCAAAGAACTTCCTGAGTAAGCTAGGAGGATGGATTATGTCTCCCCAAAGAGGCCCATGAAGGAAGTGATCTCTGAAAGCTCACACACTCCATTAGAAAAACATATCTGAGAAAACAGCCAGGAAGTACCTCTGTTGATCAGGCACGTGTGGAGGGTGTTGGGTGGGACTTCTGACTGGATTTTAGCAAAGACAGGTAACCACCCACTCTCCAGCTGCTTTTCTGTGCTAACACTTGTACCTCCTTTGACTGCTGCTCTTCCATTTCAGCTTAGCCCAGCTTGCGCTAACAGGGATTTCACAGTAGCTGGCTGTCATAAAGGACAACAGGTCTAAAAACCAGAGGAGAAGGGCTCTTTGAGATGTGCGTGGCTGCCAGAGTGCCTGGTTCTGCAGAGTGTGCAAGGCAAAGCAGGGTGGTGGCCTGTTGCAAGCTGCCAGGCTTCGACAGATCACCTTGCAGAGACCAGCAGAGGAAAAGCCTCCCTCTCTCAGGGCCCTGCAATACCTGGGATGGTTTTCTGGTGTCCAGTGGGATACTGGCTGAGCAGGGCCTGCTACAACCTGCACTTGCAGATGTTTTTCCCACAAAACCCATAATTTTTTCATGCCATCTGCTTACAGCACTTCACTGACACGCTCGTGTGCTAAAGTGCAGCTGCGTCCCATGCACAGCAGAGCAAACTGCTCCAGGAGAGATGTCTTAAAGGGCTTCACTGAGGTGCAGAGAGAACATTTATCTGTCTGCAATAAGCTGATAATAAGACAAACTTGCAGGGGAAGACCAGGGATTTACCAAATTTACACAAATTAAGAATCATCCTATTCATTCAGTTCTTTAACTTGGCAAAAGTGTTGAGGATCTTGGCTATGTGCATAAGCTGAAGGTAGAACCATTAGCAGGGCTTTAATTTTTAATTATTAGTTCAGTACTGAAAAAGCTATATTCAAATGCCAGCTGAAGCATCAGAAATAACATTAAGTGCCCCTCAAGGCTGGAGTTTTATTATGCTTGGTCTTAATTATGATAGATTTCATCACCAAAATATTGGTTTATTGTATTTTCTCTGAAGTCAAAGGCTGCAGAAAGGGGTACCTTACTACCCATTTAGGGTAATAAATGCTTCGGGTAATAACCCATTTAGGGTAATAACAGCTTTAAGACTTTATAAACACACCTTGAACACAATCTAAGTTATTTGATTCTCTAATTTATCCTACCATCTGAAACCGTGGTAGTAAAAACTTCAGCTGAGGCTTCATTAGACTTATTGTCTGTGAAGGAAAAAAAAAAGAGAAAGATTAAAGCAGTTCTTAAAAGTCATTATAAAGGATGAAAGTTTAGTTTGGGCTTGTGTCATACTGTGCACCTTCACAGAAGGTATGGCTGAGAATTAATGTAATTCTTTCCTTTCTGTCACAGCTAAATACTTTAACGTTTTTATACAGAGTGGATCTATCTTAGCATTATCATAGCCTGCAGGCAAGAACATAGACTGCTTTAATTGACAGCTCTTCAATGTGAATACATTTCTAGAAAATTGCAAATTGGGAGAAATGAATCATTTTTGAGAAAAAATTATGATTTATCTCCTTCCCCTCTGAAGCTATGTTTCCAGAGGAGTAAGCTGTGGCTTTTGCTGCAGTCTTACTTTGTGGAAAAACATACCAAAAAGAATACACACAGCCACAAGACAATCCAGCTGAACTGCAAGTAGTTGCCACAGTAGTTGATTTCCCCCTAGATCCTTCTAAAGGGTCAGCAGCTCAGTCATATTGTCTGTGAACCAGGGAGCGTAAATAATTAAAAAAAAAATTTAAAAGGTATAAATATGCTTTTTCACCTGAGGAGGAGACATGAACAAGAGGGTGCCAAAGGAAATCTGCCTGCCCTTCTCACCAGCCACCCTGCATCCTCAGAGGTGCGGAAAACTGTACCCCCAAGTCTCCTGCTTTCACCAAAAAAGCAGGACAGTATTTCTCCCCACTTCCCTAATCATGCAGCTAATTCTTACAGTACAGGTTATAGGGGAGTTTCTCCACTATCCACAGAGATGCAGCCTTTTGCATGTTTTACTGAAGATGTATAACATAGCCCTGAGTCTGAAGATTTGGTTTCCTAGGGAGCCACGAGTGCTCAGTGAGAAACACATGATTATAATAGCTCACTGGTGCCATGTGGCTATGTGAGAGTATTTTTGGGTATGGGAAGTACAGCAAGATTCTGCCTAAACAAAAAAGTGTCTTCTGTTTGTGCAGAGTTTCGTAGCTCTTTCAGAGGCTTGAGCAAAGATTTGAGCCAAAAAACCTGCCAGAGAGTTCAAGCTGTGTGATGAACTTGTACAATAAAGCTTCTCTACTCTTGGGATTTCTTCAGTATTTTGAATAACAAAAGAATATAAATGTTTGGTGTTCTTAACATTTTCGATGTGTCCTATCTATGAAAAACCTACCAAAGGAAACAAATATTTCTTCTGATGAAATATTCCTTGTTTCATTCCGCGGGAAGGGAAACAGACACACACATGAGAATGTCTTATGTGTCTCGTGGGTCCGTTGCAGCAGTAGTGTTGATCTCAACTCATAGAAACCTTCACTATCTTGCAAGTCTTCTTGTACCACAGAAATTTCTTGGGGAGAGGAAAAAAAAGAAAAGACTCTCTTGTTACTCCAAACTATAAGTCAGAGCTGTGCAAAATATTGGTACTGGAAAGCAGGCTCATATAGCCACAGGTTTCTTTGCTGAGACACTGTCAAATATTTGGCAAGAATGGTGTGGTCATGCCAAGCCATAGTTCCCATCCCTGGCAACTGCAGGGGGCTCTGGTCACAACCATTTGCCAGCTGTTTCCTTTGAGGAAGGCTGGAGCTCTCCCCTTCAGCCAGAGAGACACGGACAGGTTCCCTGTGGCAGGAGTGGATAACAGCCATGCCTTTCCCTGGGAACCACTCCTGCAGCTGCACTGTTTTCCTGTGGGCAGGTTGCTTTACCTCCAGGCTGCTCCCTCAGGCGCACTCTGTCCATGTACCACAGGAGGCTTGGCTTGGGAAATGCCTTCCTCACGACACAGCTCACGTTGGGCTGTGGGGCAGCAAAAGGCAGTTGTTAGGTTACATCTATGTATATTATATACACTCACACACCCTCACATGTACATATGTTAGGTGAGCCTCTGACATTTCCCTCCTGGCTGCCAGCTTCCAAACTCCTGTACAGACAGTGCTTGTTTACTCACAATCCTGCTCTGGAAGGAAGTACTTGCTTTCTCTTTATTGTGTTTCTTGCCCACTCCCCTCATTTTTCTGATTGTGTACACTGTTGAATGAGAGCTCAGGGACACCTCCATTGCCCTGGGTGTCAGGACTCCAACCCATTCCAGTCCTGAGTTGTGGCAAAGAGAGATGTGGAGTGACCCCCACTCTCCTGCTCCCAGTGACAAACACTCCCATGGAAAAACACTGGAATTGGTAATGGGCACCATGTGTGAGGAGAATAAGACACTTTCTGATTGCAATGTAAATCCTTCCTTCATTAGGCAGATAAAGAGACAAATCCCATGAAAAAGACTGCCTAGCCCAACGATATGTTGAATATACCTTTGTAGCAGACACAAGATTTCCAGAAACCACAAGGACCTGGTTGTATGCCAATTGTTCCAAAGATCTGTGTTTGTGGTCTGTTTGATTTTCAGTAAACAATAGATGGGTAGAACCTCAAAATCAAGGCTGGATGAAAGATTGGGCTTTAGGAGGATGAGAGGTCTCATCCTCATGCTGCCTAGTATGTTTATTTAGCAGATACAGTACAGTACAGTACACTGCTAAGTACTAAACACTGTTATAAGAGAAATGGCCTTGTTCTTTTCAACAGAAGAAAAAATCATGTTCTACTCATGCAGCACAAACCCCTCTTGCTCCCTCTTTCAAAGAAAGTGGTTCCCACATTTAGCTAAAAGTGAGCTTGATGTATTAGAGCCAGCAGAAGTCAATCATTCAGTACGAAGACTGAAACTATCCAGCTGAAACTCCTTCCCTGCCATGGTAAACAGCACCTGAGCTTGTAGCGTAATTGCTTTCCCCTATTTTCCTCTTCATTATTCCCTTATTTTTCAGGCACTTTTAGGTCATAATACTTTATAAATTCTCCCTCTGAATAAATACAAATCTGATATCCTGACTAGATTTCAGCCCTGAAAGAAAAGGCAGAAAAGGGAAGGACAGAAGTTGGTGTGTGTTTTTTTTTGGCGGTGAAGAACAGAGAGAGGCTCTTGGGGGATTTTCTATTGTTCAGTCCTATGATAGCAGCACCCCTTGCTCTGTTCAACAGGACAATGCAGACAAAAGCCTGCAATGTCCACCACCACACCCAGAAATAGGTCACCAGGAAAATGAAGCCATTTTACAGGACCCACTGACTCATGGATTATGTGAAGGGGGTGACTATAGATAGTACAAGGTTGTGCCTGTTCACAAACTCTATTTCCAAGGAAAACCTTCTTGATTTGAGATACTTGCAGATCAAAAGCTTTAACTTGGAGAGAGAATAGGAAGCAAAGCACCATAGCTAGTAGCCAGAGAGGCTTGCTAGTCAGTCATATGAGCTGTAGATATGTTTTATGCCAAGCATGGCCAGTGCAATTCAGCAGACTTTTAGGTTTTGCTATTACCAAAACTAAAACAGAGGCCCACACAACAGAGAAGTCTTTAAATAGCTCCAATTTGTGCTCACTGCTATGGGGACTCAGAGGAAAGGGCATGAACACCTCCTATTAACTCATTGCTGTTCCTGCTGCCCTATGAGCTCAGTCAGTTTGAAAGTGCCTCCTATGCTTGATTCAGCTCAGCTTGCCTGGCCTTGCCAGGATGGTATGGTGGCAGTCACAGGCATCACTCTTTGCTCCAAAATAGCTTACCTTCTGTGAGGTGCTGGCTAAGCCCTCCTGCAGGCTAATGAAGATCTCAGGGTAAGCTGGAAAGCAAACATAAGTATATTAGTGAAATTGACACCACAGATCACAGCAGCAGCTTCTAATAACACTTAGCAGCCTTGTTTCATAAGAAGAGTGGAAATTAAATCTGACCTCCAGCCACATATCAAGCAAGATAAAAGCGTGCACAGCTGAGTTTGAGGTCGAGGAAGTGGTTTACAAGCTTGTTTCAGCAGCTACTGCCACAGGATCCAGGATGTACTTCACCACCTCACCCAGCTAGGCTTGGGTGGCTTTGCTGGGGAAACAAACTGAAACCGTCCTGCAGTCATGGCTCTGGCAGCAGAGCCACCCTTCCCAGACCCCACAAAAAACACCCCCTGGTTTCTGATTTCTCCGTGTGCTTGCCAAAGTTGTCTCCAAAGGCTTTAGCCATCTCCAAAAACACTGACTGATTTTGGGTGCCAGCTACCCAAAAGACTGTTGCCTGACAGTGTCCTCCACAGATGCTTCCTGCCCGGCCAGGAAGCCCAGAGCCCGCCTTCACAGCAGAGCAGCAGATCACTGATGACCACATCCACATGAAACGAAAAACTGTTTTCTTCTCTTTTTGCAGCATTTTGGTTCTGGGCACAGCTGACTCTGTAAATTAAAGCTATGAGGTACCATAAGCCTCTCTAAACTGGCATTTCTAAATTAGCCATTGGGATGACTGGTTTGGATCAATATTGTCTGACTTGTTAAGTAAGGACTGTGGAAACTGTGCTAATATATATCAAATCTCAGAAGCCTCAGATAAATTGTGCTTCTGCCCCTTTGTAAGTCCTGCAACTGGACTGGAAACAAGTGCTCTCCCTGAATTACTTAGGAGATCCACAATTCTTTATCTTTCCAACTTAAACCTCACTTTAATCTCTATCATTAAAATAATTTTCTCTTTTTCTTACCCTTTTAGTTGATATAGAATCACCTCAGTTAATTACATTTCCCCCTGAGATGAACTATTCAGGTTTCTTTGTTGTTCTATACAGCTAATCCACCATGGAGTCTTCTGACTAATTTCAATTTTTCTGCCTGATGTTACTCATGGATTGTGCCTGGGAATGACTTACATTTAATTGTCGTGGCCTTATGGTTTTCTGGACTTATGGTCCTTTTTTGAGTGGAATTTCCTTTTGTTTTTTTTTTTCCCTCTTCTGGGTTTTGGGTTTTTCCGGATTTTTGGGGCGTGGAGTTATTTTTGGGGTGTTGGCAGAGGTTATAGATTCTTCCCATCAGGAAATGCATGTCTTAAGATTTCATACTTGTTTCTTCCTTGCCAAAACTATACAGATGGTAGTGGAGCTGGCAGAAGACAGCCATACTTCTTCAGATACAGGGAAAAGTCTGGTAAATCGGATCACTGCAGAAGCTGGCTGGGAGGCTAAATGATGTCTGGTCTAGTGCATGCTCTCTCTTTTGTTGGTTTTTTTTTTATGAGAATGGGTATGCTTTTCACACCTGTATTGAGTGCTGTCCTTTGCTTTCTCAGAAGATGTGTTTGCTGGGTAACTGTTCTGGCAGGCAGCTCTCATGCATAGCTCTGAATGGTATAATAGATCTTTTCCAATTAACATCTCAGCCCCTGTTAACACTTTGACATTCATTTGTCTTGCTAGGATATTTACCAATGTTTTGGATCTAGCAGAAATTCAATACTTAGTTCAGTAGTTTCTGCTGCTGAGCCTTTACTCTTACAAAAAGAAATCAATATTTGGCAAAGTTATAAGTGTTACATGAAAAGGCCATACCTTTTCACAGAAACTTGTACCTAAAAGAACTCCATTCTAGAAGAGAAATATTTTAAAGTATTTAAGTTAAAAAGTAATCTCTTAAAAAAAGCTATCTTGATTGAATATCTGTTTTTACTCAATGTACCAAGACTCCCAACTTCCTTGAGAGATCTTTTCATGCCCTCTCCATCTTCTCCAGTCCAATTCTCAGCCTCAGTCAGGCCACCTCAGCAACTGTGAGTAAATACTACTGGCACCCCTCAGACTTGGCCTGTCTCTGCTGTGTTTAGCCCTGCCGGAAGAATTTGTCAGAGGGATCCTGCATGAAGAGTTTCCCACGGGCACTGCCTCATCTTCCTGTCCTTTAGAGCTCTGTGCTGCAATAGCACCTGCCCTTCCTGCCCTACTATCAAGCCAACCAACCTGTGGGGTTCAATTGCATGAGTGTTTGGGCAAGAGGGGAGATGCTGTCTTGCCAAGATGGGAAAACCTGCCCAGGTTTCAGATGGCCCTTTTTCCCTGGCTGTGTCCTTGCTAATTGCCAGGATGTCAGATATAACTAGTATGAGGTGCTATTGATTTTGTATACATATACTGTCTTCAGGTTCTGTCCCACCCATTTGAGGCTGGATCTGAGTGCCAGAACACAAACATTCATGTCTTCATCTCTGGTCAGCACAAGGAACAGAAAGGTGCCATCTGAAGGGGCTTTTTTTCCCCAGATGTCACCTAGAGAGTGCTGGATTGTTCTTGGCAGTGTCTCTGCCAGTGCTGCACAGGGATGTGGCTGGCTTAGGGGAGGCTTTAAGTCCTCTGCTCTTGGTCTCTGCTCCTGCTGTAGCTCAAGAGAGTTGGAGAAAGTCTGGGATGGTGCAACCATAAGTGGCATGACTTCAGCAAATAGGAACAGGAAAGAACAAGGCAGGATGCAAAATAGTGATTTCACCTGCAAAGTTCAGAGGTGGAAGGGCTAGGAGCACAAAAGCACACTTCCTTCAAGACGTGGACTCTACTTGCCTGCGGTCTGAGACTTTCCTCAGCACCCACCACAAACCTCAGGGCTCTCAGGGAGCCCCTGCCCCCAGCTCTGCCCTCGGGACCCCTGTGAGAGAGGCTGGTGGCACAGCACCCTGGTCTAAACCACCCAGAACTTACTGGGAAATGCAGACTGTTCACTACCGTGGGCCATATCTGTTTTCTCTAGTTTGCCTCTCTACCCTGCTCTATGGATATTTTGATGCAGGTTCATGCACAGCTAAGCACACATCTCACAGTAATTCAGAGAAAAAGCCAAATAAAGCAACCTCTTAGGCTAAGTGACACACAAATCTAGGCAAGAGCATCAGCAGTGATGCAGGAAAGAGAGTTCAAGTATGTTGGTATCCTTGAATGATTACCCAGGTAATACTGTTGCTATTTGAGAAATGTCAATTTAGAAAAGTGTCTGAATCATGTAAACGCAAGAGGAGATTTCAGATAATTAACTTCTATTTTTATTTCTTTTACATCAGTCCAACATCAGTTTACCAACAGTCCCCAGGCACAAATTGCCTTTTTTTTTTTTTTTGCTGCTCCCTACTGAACCTTTCTTTGAATTCAGAACATCAGCCTTGAGTGGCCATGTCACCCTCAAACTGTGGGCTTTCTTGGACAATCAGCTTCGGTCAAGGGACTGTTGACAGGCCCAGTGTTTAACACTCATTTAGTTTTGGAGCTTTAGAGATATGTTTTCCAGACCAACTGATCTATAAAGAGAAAATAAAGCCTGGTTTTCAAGTGGGCAGCAATTTTCTGATTCAGTAGTACCTTACTGATTGTAGAGTAGTTCCTAAGCCACTTGAAAGGGAACAAGGCAAGTAACTAAAAATGGGGAATGCTTACAGAATTAAATGCCAGCCCACATGTTTGCAATACTCAGACCCTGCCACACCTGGTCAGTTTGAGAGCCCCACCAGGGCCCTCATTTCCAGAGCCAGAGCCTTTGGCAGCAGCTGAATGTCACATGCCTTTGAAGATGTGATTCTGCTATAATACAAGTCCTAAAAGGCTTACTAAATTTTGGCCTTGATTTCCTAACCACAGACAGCATGGTCATTGGGACTTAGAGGTTTGATGACCAGCGTGCTTCCCTGTAACCCACAAAATCCCAAATTAGCCTAATTTTTAATACAAAAATTAAAAAATCCCCAGTATCTGTCAAAAGTTATTGGCTTCAGAACCAGACAGGAATATCACCTTTCCAAGTGCAAGGGAGCAGGCAGTTGGCAAAAGCCCCTTACCAAATACTCTCACAGTGGTGCTGCTCCTCAGGACTCTCCCTGGATGGTAGAGCATGTGGCAGGAAAAGACTCTGCCATCATCAGTGATATTGGTGGGGAAAACCTTTAGGGCGTTGTTCAAACCCAGGAGGACTCTTTGCCCAGAGAGCATGCTGCTGTTCCTGTACAGAGCAGGACAGGAGGGCTTCTTGCTCACAAGCTCCTCTTTCCTCCCATTTTCATCCTGTGTCATCCACAAAATTGTGAAGTCCAGATACATACAGAGTGAAATGTTTTTGTAGGCCAGCTCTATTCCCACTGTGAAAAGCTTGCCTTGCACATTGTGTAGCAGTAAGTGGACGTTTGCAACATTTGGGGTTTTTTTTCCAAATATATTCTCTCTCAAACTTCAATATCATGAACAGTCATCATCTTGACAAAAAAATATGAAATAGCTGTGTCTTGTGAGTCTTGATTTCTGCAGCCTGCAGAGAGAGCAACAGAGGTGCTTTCTCACTGCACTAGTCATTAAGTTATGCTGAACATCCCATACATAGTAAGTACAACTGAAATTTCAAGAAAAACTTTGTTCATTTAGAATTTTAAATAGAAAACCTGATAATAATAACTAAAATTTATCTCTCTTATTGTCTGTGTGGCAGCCACCCTTGGCTATAAGTACTGCGAGCATGTCCTGAACATCTGTGCCTCAGTGCATATTTGCAAGCTTTACTCTGATGATGCATGGTGACCCACATTTATCATTGTGCTGACCTTTGGGGTTTTTTTTTTCCCCTTTCTTCTGCTGCTTTGTAGAGTGAACTGGCAAAACTGAAGTAGTCAGGGTAAGGGTGCTCCCTACAAAAAGATTTAAAATTTTAATATTAAGAATAACCTGTATAAGGGAGATCTAAATAGATAATGAACCAGGACAAAAGGTTAAAAAACCGAAAATATTTGAAATTTGCCTTTAAGGAAACCCTCAACAGTTACAGCTTCTCAGTGACAACGTATATAAATGAACAGGCAAAGCTCAAGGACACTGCTCGCTGATACTTATCGCTACACACTGAAATGAATGCTCAAAGGTTACATTAAAACATGCATATAAATATTTATTCAGAAAATGAGATAAAGTACAAAAACAAAGCAAGCTTCGTATCTCACAGAAAATTGCTTAAAAATAGTTTTTCATGTGGTTAGCTCGATAGCTGGGTTTGCATATCTTCAGTGACATCTGTGACACAGAGGCTCACAAAACCAAAACCATTAGCCAGTAACTTTCTTTTCTATCTCAAACAGGCTGATAACTCATTATCCTACACAGTAACCATGTATTTTTCTGATACTAAACCATTATTACAGAAAAACTTACTGGAAATCCAACACAAGAAATATTTTAGTTTTGTTATATTAGCTGCTTTCCCTAGACATGCTTTGTATGTAAAATTCAAAGCAGTTAAGGTAGATTTTTCCCTCTTTGTTTCTTTAAGAGCTATTGTTTGCAGTGTATATTTTGCAACCCTATGGTTATACTTTTACCCTTTGTCAGTCCAAAATGACTGGTAAGTTTTTTAGCAGATTCTGCAGGACACAGTAGTGTAGAACATTTTCATTTCAATCTGCAAAAATACCCTGTAGTTCTTTCTGAACTTTATATCTGAGATGAAAAATACTTACCACTAGCCATTTCAAAGGATAAGTGGACAAATTTTCTGAGGTCGTGTCCTCAAGGTATGGAATTTCTAAAGTCTGGTTTAACCACACTTTCTTCAGGTAGTGCCTCTCCTCTTTTATCATTGGAACAACAACTAAAATCAACAACAACAACAACAAAAAAAAACCCAAGCAGGAAAATCAGAAACATGATGTTCATTGTGCTTTGAAAACCATTGCTGACTAGTCTTCTATTCAAGGAACAGACACATTTTTGTTTAGAAGGGAACTGTAATTTTCAACCATTACCCCTAGACACATTTTTAAGTGAAAGCCCTGCATCTGATTCTAGTTGCAGTTTCATGACTGAATTCACAGCATTACCTGAATTTTTTGGCAATTCTTGAAAAAGCTTTTCTTAACTGCAGGATCACGATGTCTCTTTTTGGAGCTGAGAATAATTTGAAGCTTCAATTTTTATCTTCCAATTCTTTTTCTGTGGCAATAAACCTTCACATCAATTTTGTGCACCTTTATTTCCTTTTCTCTGAAGATATCTGCAGACCTTTTTTTCACTAAGCATGCTATTCAGCATGTCAGTCAGGTTAAGATTAACCCTGTTTTTCAGTGTAAGTGCTCCTTTCGTTATTCTCCAACCTGCCCAGTAGCACAAAACATGTCACTTTTTCCCTTCTCATCCATTTCAAAAGCCATTTCACCATCTCCTACCCTACCGATTCTCAATCCAGGGCCCCATCCAGCTGTGAAGGCTGGGCAGAGTGGTACAGTGAACAGTACCCTACTGTGTTCCAGATGTTGGTCTGTGAGTGTGCATTGAAGCAGGAAGAGCAATGGTGATGGGTGGGAGATGCTGTGAGTGCCATGATCAGCACTGTCCTCTCTGACCCCTGTCCACAGGGCAGGCAGGGCTGTGGTGCATCCTGCCATCCTCCCTGCCCTAAGACCTACATTCTCTCTTCTTGGAGGCAAGGAACCAGCACACACTGCAGGGAAACTCCTGGCTTGCATGTTGAGATAGAACATTCATTTCTTACCTTGAGGGGAATGAGAATATCCATCTGTCCAAGACTGTCATGTCAGTGATGGTGACAAATTTCAGTCTGGTGACCAACTTCCTTCATACCTGGCACCCAAGCACGAAGCAATGGTGCCAGCATGCAGCCTGTGCCACAGAGACATGAAGAAAGGCAGTGCCCAGAGCTGTGCCTGGGAGAGCCAGCAGCAGAAGCAGCTTCCTTTCACTGCGCATGAGGGTGAAGAACATGAGGAGCCAGCTCTGGCAGCAGGACACAGAGTGCAGAAGCCCTAACACAGCTGGACAGTGCAGAGAGGATAATTAAAGTACAAAGCAAGTAAATCTATAGGTTCGCCAGGAAAAAAACTGTACAGAAGATTTTGCTGGGACAAACCACCCTACAAAAGTGCTCTGCAGAATACAAGAAGTCTGGAAATGAGTAGTCATTCCAGAAGTTCACTCTGGAAACAGCTTGTGCCTACTTTCACAGTCACATGTCCCAGCTGCTTGCTTCCCCCTCCCATCTCTGATTCCCGTCTCCATTAGCAGCCTGTTGGCTAAAGTCCTCTGTGTCTGTCCATCTGTCTGTCCTATGAGGGCCTGCTATTTGGGCTTTTTAAAAGTTGAGTGCATCTGGATTCATTTCACTTTGATGTAAATGAAAACTCTACTTCATCATAGACTATCAACTTTATCCATCCCACTCATAAGCTGAATTAAGGGTTTTTCCCTTCTTTTGAGTCAAAGGGTTCATTGCAAAATATCTGATTTCCTTAAAACACAAACTTGCAAAAGGTAGAAAATTCAATTTTTTAGTTCTGTCTGGCAAACAGTCTTTAGTAGCACATCTTGCTACATCATGTAGTTACTGAAAAATGCCACAATGACGCTGATATGAACAAGAGCTGCCCACACTGTAGACAGCAATAACAGCATTGAACCTGTCAGTATCAAGCAAGGGCAAGAGAAGAAGCAATGCCTGATTAGCACAATTGTTGTACTAAGGAAGACACAGAGAAACTTTGCATGAAGAACAGAAGTGTGGGAGGGTTTCATGGTTTGTACCTCACTGCACTCCCCTTGATCCCTCTGCCCTCTGGAGCACAGGGAAATTTCAGAAGGGTAGCCTACCACAGCACACCCCCATACAGCAGGTAGAATGGCAGCTTCATCTTTGGCACAATTATTCAGTGTGTGTTGATTAAACACACCCATCCTCCATGAGCTGGGCAGAGCTGCCAGCTCTCTCTTTGCCTCTGTGAGTTCATCAGGACAGGAAGGTGCTTCAGGGCTGCCAAGATGTATCTCCAGGGTAACAGTGCCAAAATGCTTGGAGCCACTACCATGCAGGGGCCATCAGTGTTAAACATCCCTGAGTATGAGTCTTGTACAGGACCTCCTCCTGCTACAGGAGCAACATGGTCCCGCATGGGGACCACCAGTCTGGCCTCATCATGCTGGTAAAAAGGCAGTGGGACCACACTAAAATACCCCTAAAATGACCCACACCCACCCTTGAATGTCTGCTGTGTCTATAGCCATGGGCATAAGCAGAGTGAGCATGTTGCCCTTGCAGCTCAGAATTGAAACACTGCCAGGTTTGTTTTATGTACTTAAATCCTTCTTGAGTGGTTAGCAGAAACCTGGGTCAGAAAGAGGTTTTTGGGTCATCAAGTCCAGTTTCCCATGTGTACAACAACAAGCTTGCTCAACACCCCTGCCAAATTTCATCCTCACAGCAGTTTGGGCTTCTGCCCTCACTGTTGACACTAAATAGCTGTTCCCAAAGCTGCTGCACTGACAGCCACTGCTGCCACTCTTGTTTAATTTGTTGTCAAATCCAGTCTCATCTGATTTAAATAAATTTGTTCCTTTACTAAGATAATTTAAATAGCCTCCCTGGAGTTTACATTCTCTCCTGCGGCTTACTTACCAAGAGCAGTTGTGCTGCTTTTCAGCTTTCTTTTCCCTGACAGAAGCAGCCAAACCTTCATTCTTGTGATCCTCCTAAGCAGTTCCCCACTTTACTCCAGTGTGTTTTTGGTGGTGGGGACACACATCCGTCCATGGAGCTAACACCCACATGCCCTGCAGATGCCAGCCCTCAGCCTCAATCAGACGAGGGTGTTTCCTCTTTCTGGTGCCCAGTGCTGCATGGCCACAGCAGTAGCACAACATGGTCTGAAGATCCAACATCCTTAGTCTCACCATATCCTGAGCTGCTAATTCAGCCTCCTCCACAATGTTTCCCCAAAATGAAAATGCAGAAACTGCCCACGTCACCACCATTTTTTACTTTACTATCTAACCTTTTATTCCACCAAACAAATAAGGTTTCCTAATCACAGGTTGGATAAAACAGCTAAAGAGTGCCAGGTAAATAGGAAACTGTACAAGCAACATCCAGTGGCACCACTGTAAATCCCAAACAAGTCACCATCGCCAACCAAAAAATGTTCATCTGTACTGATATTTTCCTCCACCCCATTAGGGAGCAGCAAAATCTCATTTGCAATCACTTACCTTCTGCCTTGACAATAAGTTGAATTTTTGCAGCCTTTGTCCCACATGGGTAAGTAGCGAAAGTGCATTTGTACTTCCCACTAAGGGACACAGTAACATTTTCCAGATGCAGAGCCCACCAGCTGCATTCAGTCATGGCATTTGGATTGGTGGCACAAAAGGACCCTGTGTCATCCCTGCCACAGCACCTCCTCATGCTGAAGGACACCGAAAAGTTGTAAAGAGCCTCAGAAAACTTGAAGTAATTGATGCCGTAAGTGGGGTGATATACAGCTATTTTGGTAGATGGGCTGCCATCAGTCTTGGACTACTGTGTCTGGATGATGTGGGTGATGTGCTTTTTTGGGAGCAAGCACTCCAGGGTCACGTCAGTACCTGGCAGAGCATGGACCACTTCTGACCAATCTGCAGTCTGGCCTTAAAAACAAACAGGTTCATTTTCAATGCAAGTAATGTGTAAACAGATCTTTTACTAAGCCATCTTTTACATGATTTTGTGCCTTAGCCACACAACAATGAAAACCCTACAGCTGTAACCACAGGCTTCCCAGCAAGGAGCTTTACAACAAATCTCCACCAGTACAGACTGCAGAGAGAGAACTGGGAGAGCAAATGCATGTGTGTCTGGAAGAGGCCAGGGAGGTTTTGTCACACTTGTGGGAGAGAAATGAGAGCTCCGAGGGCCTCTGTGAAAATGAAAATCTTTCAAGTAATATAAATAAAGCAGAAGCTGGGCCCAGTTATTCCCCAGATGTTTTTGCAAGAACAAATGAGTTATCCCCACTTGCTAATTCCCTGCACTGTCCCCTTGCCCATTGTCTTTGTGGCTTCAACAGAGAAAGCTGTTCTCCATGTTATTAAACAGCTCCTGCATGTCCTGAATGAGTGTCTGTCTCAGTGTCAGAGCGAGCTGCTCTGGTGTGTGTGGTTTCTTCCTCAATTAATTTCATAAAGCAGGTGGCAGTCCAAAGTGTGCCATACAAAGGAGTAATGGATCAATGAAATGAAAGGTCCTGTACTACTTGGTTTAGCTGCTGTTGTAGTAGAACTGATTTATGTCCCTTTCTCCCTCCTATCAGCAAGAGTCTTGCAGTCCCCAAATCCCTGAATGCAGGGCACTGACAAACTCAAGGAGATGAAGAATTTATGGAGAGGGTTGTGCAGTGAGACAAGTAATCAATCACTCCCATAAGGTCTCTTTTCCAAAAGGACATGCAGGTCCATAGAAAAAAATGAGTTGTGCAGTTGTCCTTAGGTACAGACTTGTTGCCCCCCATTTTATCCTCCCTATGTATCATAACATCCCTGTATATTTGCCTTGGGAATTTGCACTCCAGTCCTGCCAGCTGCAAGTGCCCACTGCTCACCCTCTTTACTTGTAAAAGCTGGGTACCAATTTCTTTGCTTTGGCATTTTCTCTGGTGTGTTGTGCAGGTCTCTGGGACACCTGAGCTGGGGGTGCCCTGCCAGGGCTCATGCAGCCTCAATTGTGCTGCAGTGTGCCCCACACTCTGCCAGCCCAGCCAGGAAGGAGCCAGGCAGGGATCCTGTGCACCCTCAGCTCTGGCTTGACAGGGAAAAGGCACAAGGGCAGAATGAGACATCGCCACAGGACTGGCTGTGGTTTGTTACCTGTCCACTGAAGGGTGACATGGACACTTGGAGAACAAAGCTACTGAATGGTCATGGTCAACATTAATCTCTGCTGTTTCATTGCTCCACATGTTCTGCTCATCTTTTACTATTAGTCTAAGAGATGTGATGATGTAATAGGGTAAGAAAAAAAAAAAAGCCTGAATGGCAAGCCTCACAACCTTGTGTTGTGAGAAAAATTACTAAAATTATTTTTGTAAGTGCAAGGAGCTTATTATAGAAAATGCTCCCTGATTTCACCGCAAGGTTTGCTTCAGTAAAAGTTCGGGAAAAAGCAATTAGGAATCTTGCAATCAGACTATCAGGTGAAAGACACAGCATTTTTTCCTCTCATATTCATGCTGATGCTGCCTTAGGTCTAAGTATCATATAAAGAATGCCTATGAAGAATCACTTGAGTAATTTCTATTAAGTTGAAAAAGTTATATATGTAGAAACAACATTTTAATTTGCATTGTTTCTTAGTAGTCTAGCACATTAGATTATTTTAACTGAAAACATTTTGTGCAAAAGTGTTCTTAACTTTTTACTAGCTTCTCGATATAAGTAATCTCATTTTATGTCAACTTTATTTTTCAAAATCAAATAGCGTCCATTAGTGCATACTTGTGCTCCAATTGAAATTCCTATAGTAACTCCCAGACATTTAGGTTTCTGATCTCCACAAAGGACATAGAGGCCTCCACTTTAACTTTTGAGTGACTTCTGTGAGAATTTCATCCTCAGGGGAAAAAAACCCCAATTCCTGTTTTTCTCTAATTACTATTGCTTTCTTACATGTGCATGTTTTGAGGCTTCTATTGCTGTATTTGCATTTTAGATTTTATATTTTCTATGAATACATGTATGAATTGTTTTTCCTTTAAGAACCAGTTTGCCTCAGTGATGTAGAAAAAAAGAACAGCCTATGCGAGATTTTGAGACCCATCTTACCATGTTAATTAAATACCTGCAGTCTTCCACTTCTTAACTGGAAAACTGTATATCCTACAAAATTGTTTTTCCTAGATGGCAGTAAGTATTCCTGCATTTATCATGGTCAGAATTTTGAAGAGGTGGGGGTTTATGAACATCATACTTTTTCTTGGTTTTCGTCAGATTGCTTTTGGTTTAGTCTCCCTCTGACAAAGTGCAGCCCTTCCTACTCTACTTTTCTGAGTGTTTTACTTGAATGACAAACTTGTTTCCCAAGCATGTGGGACTAAGTGGAGAAGAGGAAGGGAAGAATCTATTTAAGGGGTTGCAGCTGTACAATGTATTCTTGCCTTGAAGTGTTTCAGTTCTTCCTCTCTCTGCATAGACATGTAAGACAAAGACAGAAAGGCATTTTTTATTTTTCCATTGAAAGTAGTTTTCCTTTTGGCCCATTTGAGGGGAGCACACATTGCCTTAACTTCAAGTGAGCTCATCCTAGTGATTATTCTGGCAGGTTAGGCATATTGAATTAAGTAATCTGCTACTCAGCGCAAGCCTTACTCCTTACTAGCTGCACATTATAACTAGGGTTATTAGAAAGTTGTCAGGAAATAGAAAATCATCACTGATAGCTACAGCTCACCCTAGTGAGACCCACTACTGCCAACCTACCCCTCACCACCCTCCATCATAAACTGAGTCAAGACGTCCCCCTGACACTCTTACCTGTGACACTGGGCACTGAGAGCAAACAAAAGAGAGAGAAGAGCCACCTTGCTTTCATCTTCACTTGATGAAGTTCTGGTGAATATGTATCTCCCTTGGTGCTCCCTCAGAGAAGGAAGTTGAAGTGGCCTGTCCCATGCAGACAGGCAGGTGAGCAGCACAGCCACTTAGCATGACTTCAAAGAAACGCTTCATTAAACCGCAAGTCTCAGTTTCCTGCCGGAGTGATAAAATAAGTACATCTTGTGAAAACTTTAAGAAAAAAACATTACCTGCATTTTAAACTCATGTTGAAAACCTTTTTTTTCCCCCCTCTGTCTTTTCAGATTAACTCAGAGTAAGCAGTTTACTGGTTTACACACTCTCAAAAACATGCCAGGTACCTAAGTTTGAATATATAATATTAGGGGATATGGTTATAGAGGTGATTATTGTGGTGCCAGGTTAGCTGCTGGAATTATTCTCAAAGGTCCAACCCTGATGATTCTGTATTTTCTGTATACTATATGGTAGATAGCATACAAAAAAGCTAATATTCTTTCTTCCTTAATTTCTTAGTTCAAAATATTTAACATATACTATTTCTATACTCTCTACACTCAGTATCTTTAAAAAACACAGCAAAATATCAAAAACAATCTCCAGAAATTAAAACAGATTGAGTTTCTACATTCACTCCCCCCCCCCCCCTCCCCCCAGTTTTTTCCTAAGAAGGAGAACATGAATTATTTTCTGCAGTTTGATGAATTACAGCATCACATGTGACAATGTCCCTTGGTGTGGTTAATCCCTGTACTGTCCTTCAGCTGTCAGTTTTGGTATTGGCAACCTCCTCAGGTAGAGGAGTGTGATTCCTGGTAGTCCTGTCCTTGTCTTTATTGCAGGTCACCTGTACATCCTCCTGAGCTGTCCTGGAAGCACACTGCATTTCCATGAGCTAGGCACATCTGCCAGCAAAGCATCTCATTGCAGGCAAGTCATGCAAATTTGCTGCTGTTGGCAGCTTTTCAGAAGGAAATAAGTTTGAGATCTTGCTTATCATGCTTTTGCCCCCAAGGCCAAAAAGAGCAGGGCAGGACACCTCACATACACAGAGTGGATGTGTGTTATGTGGGGCTCTTCACGATGTGAATGTTTGGCAGTATGGATGGGCAGGAGGCTTGTTGCCCCCGATAGCTCCATCCTTGGGGGCCCAAGGACAACCTGCCATTTGGACTTTGGGACAGAGCCTATTACAGCCTGTTCCTCAGGGAAGAGAAGGCAAGTGTCACACCCTACCAGCAGTGCCCCCCTCAGGAGGGAGTGCTTGACTGATCTGAGTCCTGACATGTCCTGACTGCCAACTTTTGCTAATCATGGAGCTCCCTGTACCTCCAGCCTGCAAGGTACAAAGTAAAAGGTGAAAAAGAAAGACTCTGGTAATTTTCCTATTTTTTGACCTGCCAGATGTAAACATATTTATACCACTTCCCTAACTTGTGCATATGCTACCTTTTGGTGTCACATTTAAACAGGCTCCAATTGGAGCTAGTAGTGCTGGCCAGGTTATGCCAGGGCTCCACGCATGTTGCTACACAGTCCCTTTTTTGTTTGTATTGCTCTTCTACCTGAGGAAATGCACAAAGAGCACTTGTAGGAAATGCACTGGATGCCCAGTTACTGCTAAAGGAATTTTCCCTGGGGATGAAATCTCTGCTTGTCATTCATAAACCTGACAGAGAAAGATCTGTTCCAGAGGATCAAAAAGACCTAAAGCTGAGGATAAACAGAATATTCAAGCCATTATAATTGACAGCCTCAGAAGGGAGTAAAAATACTAATGAGATATATTCTGATTCCCACTTCAGAGCAAACACCATAAAGAACCCAGAGTTTACTTGCATACACTAGAGTCCAAAAAAAATCTGATTTCAGTGTAAAATTTGGATTTTTATTTATGATTGTAGTTACCTTAGCTTCTCCAGCTGATCAGGTCATGTAAGCTTTTTACCATGAGAGAAAGTATTTTGTCTTAAATGAGCTTTTTTATGGATCTGAAACACAAATCACAAACCGACAAGACAGCCCAAATGCTGTGTGGCATATTCAAGAGACACAGAAATCCCTGAGCAGCTTGTTTGAGTCACTAGATCACTGTATATTGCCCTTAGAATTTGTTTCCCCCTAAAATAACATCCTAAAAATATACTCCTGCCATGTTTCATTGTGTTGCCCGAATGCAGCCACCCGGCTCTGTTGCTGTGCTTGGTGATTAAAGACAGACAAGAAAGAAACCTCCCAGCATGATGCAGTTTTGCTCAGTTCAGAGCTGTGTTTTGCCCCAATTCCTACCTTAAGCCCAGGTCCTGAAATAGTCACTCACTCTGCTGTCGACATTCAATTGCGTGAACAGCATAGTCCTGCCTTTGCAAAGAACATCAAAACCCATTCTGAGCCACGCCACTCATCTCAGCCTGCTGGCAGGGAGATATCTCTTCCCCAGAGCCAGACTTGAGGTCCTGCTCACAGCAAATTATTATGAGAGTTTCTTCCCCCACTACCTTTCCTGGAAAGTTACTTACAGGCAGCTTTGCAAATGCTACGGCTGGATGTTACACACCAGGTCAGGGATGGCGAGGATGAGAGGAGGTACTGAAACATATCTAGGGATAGTAGACCTTGCTGGTAGCTGGAGGGAGACACATCTGTATTTGTCTTTTCCTTGGTGGAGAAGCTACAGGGATGATTGTCTCAGAGTTGGGATGTGCAGGTTTTTCCTGCCATTCCAGAGACACCCAGAAAATGCTGCAAGGCTGGGAGGTTTCAGAGGAAAAGAAGCTGTGCCCAAGCAAGTGACACATCTTGTCAGTGGATGTGTGAACCACAGTGTTTTCTTTTAAGCTGGACATGCGTTTGACCTGGTTGATAGCCCCTGTGTCCCAGGTGGTGTCAGGAACAGATGGGCTCTGATTATCATACAGGATGGGTCCCTGCCAGTGCACTGCAGCAAGGGGCTGTGCCCACTCCACAGGAATATCTCATCTCATGCAGCATTAGTTTTTTCTCTCCTCCTGTGGGAGTAGAGAATGGCAGTGGGAAATGCTTTAATTATTTTCTGCAGATCTGTTCACCACCGGAGGAAGTATTTTAAACGCTACAAATGACTCTTTCCATGGCAATCACCCTATTGCGTGTCATGCTCACAAAACCCTCCACTGAAATGCATTTCTTCTGCCTCAATTACAGTAAGCTGTACCTAAGGAGGGAGCACAGCAACAGTCAGTCCCACAGAAAAAGAAAACTTGAACTCCAGAGACAAATTAAATTATTCACAAAGAGAGCCTTTTTAGAAATGCTTGTGTGTGAGCCGTTCCTGCCAGAGGCAAGGATGATTACCCTTGCAGACTAGTGTCCTCTAAACATTGCTTAAAGAAAGCTCAGGTCCCCAGTGGAAAAGAGAGGGAGACTTTGAAGCAGGAATTCCATTAAAGAGTAAACTAACCTTTTAGGTTAGGTTGGCCCTTGGCACAGAAACTCCCACTTCATCACTGTGTTTTGGTTTTGCGCTTCTTTGAAACTTGCACTAATGACTCCACAGCACCTTGTGGGGGATTGGATGAGTGGGTGGCACAGGCTGGGGTGGCAGCTTTGCAGGGACAGAGCACTGAATTGGCAGTGGGACACCCACTGGGCTTTTTCAGTTACCCCCCTGCTTCCTTTGTCTCCCCTTCCCACCCTGGCTCTGATGCCTCTCTCCTGCTGACAGCATTGCGTTGTCTGCATGTGGGGGATATGGGGGAAGAGGATTTCTTTTTCTGCTTCCTCCTTGTACTCGTCCTCCTTCACGGCTGCATGTGCACACCTACACCCTGCATACAACACAGTCCACCCCCAGTTCAAGCCAGGGCCTGGAGGCAGCAGAGTGAGGCACACACACTTCCCTCTCACCAGCAATTTCTCAATCTGAAAGATGTTTAATGCTCTGAGTGAATTTTTGTTCCCTATTCCCTGACTGACAGCTCAAAGTATGGGAGCAACCAAGAACAGCACAGCCCTAGGTGCCTCCCTGTCTCAACTTTCTAATTACTTTTTCTAATCAGAAGGCCTAACTTATAGGTCATGTTTCAGAGAGAGGGAGCATATGTTTGGGGATAAACAGAAGAGAAGGATCTCCCTCACCTTCTCTGCCATTCCAGCCACAGGTCCCTGTGGTCCTTTGCTCCCATTTAATGCCATTTCTGAGCAATGATGTTCCATTGGGGTAAGCTGCTGAGCATTTTCTTGTGCAAAGTGCAAGTTGCTGAAAAAGCAGAGCATAAAAAGGGCAACCAATGAGCAAAACAAAAATAACAGGCACATTGATCCAACAATTACACACTAATGAAATACCACTGTGTGAAAGCCAGCCACATATTTCCATCAAAATTAAAGACTCTACACAGCCATTATTTTTAAAATGAAAAGGAAGGCACGCATGAGACCAGCCCTGCTTTCTTTGGTCACTTTCTCTTTTCTAGATACAACACAAGTTGTGCTTCCCCACTGTTTTCAAGAATATCAATTAAAGTCTTTTCACTTGCACATCTCATCTTCCAGGTTTTGTAAGAAAATGTTTCAAAGTAGATGAGAACTGCATAACAAAATGGAATGACGCCCAAAGCTTTGAAAAGGGCATTTGTTTGGAAGGCATAACCCACTGCCAGTGCTGGAAAACACCTGCTCATGTGAGACTATAAGGTTAAGCCTCTCAGAAGGGCCATGTCATCCCCCAGTCACTTTGGCATCAGCTTCAGAGACTTGGAGCAGCTTTTGTGGATCCCTCCAACAAGAGGAGTGAAAGAACTTTTCTCAGACACAGCTTGAGGGGCTTTGAGCGGTGCATGAGAGAGGGAGTTAACAAGACAAGCAACAGACCATTTGGTCAGAACTGAAGTGTTCAAGTTCACTTCTGAAGTGATATAAACCTAGATGGGTTGTACAGCTCATTTTACCATGCCATCTCTAATGGATTGTGTAACCCAACTAATTTAAGTCCATCCATGCTATTATATGCAAATTCCTTCCTGAAGGCACACAACCTGGTGAGGGTGCAGCGTGGCACACTGGCAGGAGTTCACCATTGAGGAAACACATCAAATAGAGAAGATGAAAAGTGTGAAAATTAACTTCAGATACAGTAGCAGTGATAATTTAAGGGCAGTGCAGCTGTCATTATTAGAAAAGAAATCAAATAATTTACAACAATAAAGGCCAAGTTTACAGTGGCACTGAGAACCAGAAGTTGGATTTTTTTTTTGACAGAATATTTTGAAATCATCAGATGTTAATGAATTTATTTGCATGGAGTGTCTTTGTAGCCTTTAAATACATTTCAAATTATCAGCATGTCAGAAGCAACCACAGGAAAATGAGCTATTACTCCCATCACATCCATAATCTATTAAACTGTCCACGAAACGGTAATTCCCTGGGGTTTTAGAAAAGGTGGTGAAGTACAAATCAAAAAAGCAAAGCAGAGGTTGTTTCTCATGTTGAGCCTGTCTCTGCAGAGAAAAAAAGTGTATCTCAGTGGAGCCTGTGTTTAGACTCTTGAGGTGCTTTAGCCTGGAGCCTTGCAGAGCAGGACACCCCACCCAAACCCTGGAAAGAGCAGGGTCATCTCCAGGAGACAGCACAGAGCTGAGCACTCCTTATACGAACACAGTGGGACAAAACATTCCTAAATCTGGGTATCTCAACAGAGTTAACAGCCTGCAGTTAGGTAGGATAAACACAGCACAGCAGCAGCTAGAAGGTAAAATGGAGAGTAGGAGACTTCTTGGATATTTCTGCATAATGTTATTTTCCACAGTGTAGGCAGAGTAACATGTAGCTACTGCAGATGTGAATCCTTTTGGTTCACTCTGTGCTTGAAGGCATGATGTGAATGTGCCCTGCGAGGACTTTTTTGTGCAGCAACATGCACTGAACACCTGAGTCCTTCCAGAGCACTCCTGGCCAAGTAGCTGAAGAAAATAATGGAGAATTAAGAGGGTTTTCAACACAAAACCTCTCTTTCAACATTCAATATGACTTCCTAAAGTTTCAACTACCACTAAAATTAAGAACAGCTTCCACTTTTAACTTGATTTGTAAGTGCCACTGTCCATGTAAAATACATGTTCAATTTCTAGCTGAATATGTCCTCTCCCAGAACAATACTATCCAGAGCCAGCACTGCTGCTGCAGTGAAACTTCATATCTCAGATAATGGGGATTTAGAAGAGTCACTATTCACACACTTTTTTGCATAAAACAGAGAAAGGACAACCAAGTAATGAAAATCATCCCTGAATGCCCCCTGAACTGGAGTTTTGCTTGCGAACAAAGAGTAGGTTAGTAGTCATCTCATCTAGCCCTCCTCCCAGTCTGACCCCTTGTCCTCAATACTATTTCCATCCCAGTCACTGATGTGTTACCTAACAATTCCCAGGAGCTTGCTCGTGACCCACTGACACACAGGTACCACTTGGCTGAACACTGCTTTTCCTCCGCCTGAAATGAGGTTATGCTTTAACTTCTCCACAGCTGATTAAGCTTAGCAATGCTGCTAATGGCAATTAAATAATTTGAGACCTCTAGCAGAGCAGTTAACTTCTATTTTGCATGATTACCTCAATTTTCGGAATGAATATGTAGTGGCTTGGTGGGTTAAACTGCCAGCTTAATGGATGGCTCCCGGGCGCTTCCAGACTGGGTCCCAAGAAGAACATCACTCTGTAGACAAGGGAAGCCACTCATGTTACTCAAGCCTTCTTTCCCAAAAGGCTGAAGCCACCTTCTGCCCCTTGGAAAATCAATGATTTCAGGAAATGAATTTCAGTCTGTTACTGTAATTGGATTAAAAAAAAAAAAAAAAGCAGCATCTCTCAAGACTTAGGAAAGTCAGTAAGCTGGAGAACTGCACTGTGACTGAGCACAAATCAAATAGTCTATTTGACATTTTAATTGCAAATAAGAAAAGTAAAACCCCTCTCATTACAGAACTGAACAAAGTTGACTTATGTGACTCAGATTCTCTAGAGAACCCTTTCTTCCCCTGTCCCCTGCTCAGTTACATGGCAGCTGCAGCACCAAACCTCATGCAAACTATGGCAACTGTGGTCATTACTGGTCATCCTTTCTCTCCCTATAAAATTGCACTGACTCACATGGTGTATTTCTCTAACAGATGATACCATGAAGCAAAGATCTTGTCAAGGAGGAATAAAAAAAGCCCACCACAGAACTGCATGAAAAACACAAGTTTAGAAGCCATAGATCTGTTTGCAGGAGGTTGGATCAAAACTGCTTTGAGCTTATTTCTGTGATTTACCTGAATACGCCAGAGACACATTTGGCTTGCAGTGTTTCTGCCACGTCCTGGCTGTGGTCTTTCAAGATGCAAGAGCAAGTACCGGGCCCAGAGATCAGTACAGGCTGACCAGATGCTCTGTGTACAGGTACAATTTTAGAAGTCTGATTTAATTTCTGGTTCAAACAGAAATGCTCGTGGCTAAATCGGAAATAAAACTAATCTATCCTTATTAGATTGGGGCTGTAATCTCATAACACCCTCAGATATTGGACTTCCCTGACAGGCTTCTTACTTTGCACTGGCTCTCACTCCCAAGAAGCTGAAGAAAGTGAAGTGAATAATGAAATAAATGTAAGTTCAAAGAAAATTCATATGTGGTTTAGTGGCTTGTACAATAGAAGCCTATAACAACCTGTATAGGAAACAAAAAGGGAAAGATGTGAATGTGGTCCATTCACCCAGAAGGTAAGTTTTATTATACCAGTGTAGGTGCTGCCCAGATCTGAAAACATTGGGTGCAACAGTGTATGCCTCGGGATTGTAGGGAGGATTGCTTACTTTTGCCGAACAGAAAAATTACATGCTCAGCTTTATGGCATGGGTACATTGATTGTCCACAGGAAAGAACTCGGATTTCTTTTTTCAGGGAAGTAATCAGCTGTTTCAAAAAAGGACAAAATATTGAACAGAACAAGTATATTAGCTATCTTATTATTAGAATTATTACCTCTAAAAATTATTGACCAAAAATAGCTTAGGTGCGGTTAGTATGACTTTAGCAAAACATGAAGAATTAGATCTCTTGACAGGTTCTCCAGCATATTTTCCTGCAATATTCCATTTTCAGTTTTCAGCAGTATTTCTCTATGGCTGACCTTTACTTCCCTCACCAGAATCATGTTTTGCCAGTCCCTGACCTGCTCTGGGTAGAACAGCTCTAGCAGCCAGGCAGCTCCTCTGGACAGGAGGTTCCCAGACCTGGGAGAGAGTTAGCTCTGCAAGACCTCACCCACTACCCCCCTACAGTCAGGGATGACCTTCTGTTTTGTTTTATTTAACCCCCACCAATTCTAAGAAAAAACTTCACCATCCATCACCTGCACAAAACAACACAAGCTCCTTGCCAACAGCAATAGCTTTTCCATAGGACCTGAAGCGCACCTAAAAGCTTGACATTTACTGCTTCACATTTTCTAGGAAGCAGGATTTAGCAACCCACATTTAAACACCACAGAGAAGCCTGTATATTTTTTCCTGATTCCCCATGCTGTGTACTTTCTCTTTGGGAAACTGCCAGTCTGTCTCAGGAGGTTGTTATTTTGCTCCAAGAGACCAAAATCAATCAATGAATCTGTGACTCGGCGGAAGAGAAGATTAGGACTCTCAAGGCAGATTATAAACACAATCCCCTCAATTAACTTCTCTGGGATGGGCTAGAGCTGGTTAGACCCTCATTAAGTTAATTATTAACACGGATGGTCAGTGTGCACATTTTTTATGACAAAAAAAAATCCAGAGCAGTAAATCCAGAGAGAGGTTAAGAAGCAAGGCCACTGCCCTGCCTGCCAGGCCACTGGGAACAAGCTTCATGTAGCACATTTGGTCCCTGCCCCGTGCAAACAGCCACCTGCTATGGCAATGCCAGGGCTTCTCCCAGCCTCCTTGGTTTCCAGGCATTTGGGACTCTGTACCCTGCCTATCTTTCCTGAGTGCATTTAAGAGATGTCATTATTGGAGAGACCTCTTAATTGTGCAGCTGATGTTGGGGGGGGGGGGTGCATTTTAAAGCTTTGCAGGCTGAGGCTGTGCTCCTGCTGTGGTGTTAGGGCTGGTTAGGGACCTCTGGCAGTGCCTTTTGCAGCCTCCTGTGCCTCTCAAGGGAGAAATCTCAGCCAGCATCCATGATCCCCACCCTTTGAATGGAGCACCAGCTGAAGGAAACATTTTGTGCCTGGATAGTTTAATCCGTAACTACATAGCTCTCAAGGAATTTTAAGCACCCAGTTTTCTGGGCCTGAATAAGCTTGCCAGAACACAAGAATTTTTTTATTTTATTTTTTTGCTGGAAAGCATGATCAAAACTTGCCCTAAAGTTGCTCTGATAACTTAGTCCTGATGCATTTTTGCTGCTGTTGTGATCATCATTCTCAAAATGCCCTTCCATAACAGCCCATTGCATTTTTAACAATAGAACTTCTCTGCCTTATTCCAGACTTCTTCAGGATTTAGCATTAAAATTATGTCAGCTACCATTAATCTTACTACAGAAACTTTTCAAGAGGATGGAAGCTACATATGGAAGTAAGACTTTTTGGGTCTCAGACCCTGCACATAAAGGCCAGTTTCCCCTCCTGATTCATGCCATGCCTAAGAGGTAGAGTCCTCATTTGAGTTACGGGATCAGGCTCTCTATGTGAAAAATGAAGGCATTCATGGCTCTGTCAAAAGGGCTCAGAAAACTGACCTTAACTGGGTGTAGATTGGATTCTGCTTCAAGAGTTCAAAGGAAAGAAGCTGAACTGTGGCCTAGAAGGACTGGAATTAATTTAAAAATGTCCTGTTCTATGACATAGCACTATATGCATGCTCCTTGCTCAGCAATAATTTATTAAAACTCCTTACTGCCTGGAAAACATTTTAGTGCAGCTACATGAACAGCAGTACTGGCAGAAAGTACCCTGCACTGTCCTGTTGGGCAACTAAAACTGTGTCAGGCAAGTGTCTGATTTAACCTTTTTGTCAGGCTCCTGTAGCCTGTTGAAATCATGCAAGATCCTTGCAGTACTGGTGACCTCTGGAAAAAGAGCCCCAAATTATTCCCCTGTGAAAGGCTGGCAGATGGACCTTCTCCAGTGGCTGATGTACTTGGCACAGCCTGAAGAGTGACTGGGAGCAACCCAGTGAGGGGAGGGAAGGGCTGGCAAGCAGTTGAAGACTCCCAGATGCTCTCAGCAAGGAAGACGACATGTCAGCAAGACCTACCAGTGACATATGTGACTGGCTAGGAGCAGTGTCAGCTTGAGGCCAAAACTAATTCTTGCATTCATCCATCTGGATAAATATTTGCTGCTGTTAAGTGTGCTCACCAATGGGAATACATGATTAAAACATTTCTAATTTGCAGCGCCTTCAAATGCATTCAAGTCAGGCTCCCTTCTCCAGGGGATAAATGGCATTTATAAATCCTCAATATTTTTCTAACTTCTGATATCATTACAGGTGAAAAATCAGAATATTTGTACTTTAGCAGCCTGTTAAGTGTATGTTGCCATTTGATGAAGATTCAGAAATGTATCTGCAGGCCAAGCCCATAGTCTAATGAATGTGTAATTGGTATGGCTTGACAATGGAAAAAGGCAATAAACAGTTTTTATAGAACCACAGGCTGGTTTGGGTTGACAGAGACTTTCAAAGATCATCTAGTCAAACCCCCTGCCATTGGCAGGGACATTTCTTACTAGGCCAGGTTGTTCAAAGCCCCACCCAGCTAGACTGACTGTTTCCCAGTAATGGGGCATTCTGCTACACTTCAACCTGTCCTGCTAGGAAAAAAAATTCTGAAAAAAGTATTTTATTCTAATTTTCCTAATTGTTGTTGTTGTGTGGAATGGTAATCTATGTTATGGATTGTTTTGTTTGCTAGCCTTGTGTTATCACCTTTTTGTTCTGCTCAACACCCCAGCTTGATAGGATTCAGCACAGGACGTTCATGATCAGGGCTCTTACCTTATACTGCTGACTGCTCCCAGTGGTGATGTTTTCATTCTTACACCTCCTTCTGCTCTTTTTATAGGGTAAGGTAGTGCCAAGCAGATGAGAAAAGCAGGAAGTCTAATTGCTGGAGCTGTATAACTGAAATGATGGAGTTTCCTAAGTCTACAACTGAGATAAGGAGCTGCCTAATAAATAAGCAAACAGGATGTCTGTAGTCCATCAGAGAAGTAATCAAAGCCTGGATAAAACATTTGGCAGACTTTAAGACAAGGCTGTGTAGACTTGGAGAAGTCCAATTACAGTATCTCAACTTATATGGAATAAATTGAAGACACGGCTGATGGAGAACAGACCTGTTATGAAAGCTGAGCACTTGGCAGAAGTCAGTGATTGACAAGGTCTCTGTGTGTTCTCTGTAAGAAAAGATACCCTGTAAATAACTTACTCAATTTAAATAAAGGAAAGCCCAGCTCCAGTCTTCAAACAGGCATTTCTACAGTGTTGGACCCCACCAGGTTCAATGTTGTGTTTGCTGCTTTTCAGCCAGTGAATCAAGAAAGCTGGGAATGACAAATACAATACCGAATCAGACCCGTGCTAAAAGACAGCTGAGTAAATTAGGAATCCTGGCTGGGGAGCTGGAGGGGGCAGAAGGGGCAAGGGCAGCCTGCTGAGCACTCATTATGACCAGCCTGTGGTTTCACACAGGCAGCCTGGCAGAGCTCATCAAATCACGGCCGTGCTGCTGGTGGCTGGGGGGAGGCGGCTCCTGGGGAGAAAGCAGCAGCCGAGGCTGCATAGCAGCACTTGCAAAGTCCAGTACAGCTTCCTGTCAAGCAAGGTTTGAAGCATTCGTAATTAGAGAGGCTGCACAGTCATAAAGCTTTTATCCATTTTAATTTCTGTTGGTGTTCTAAAAAAGAAATATAGACAGGCTACCCAATTTTTTTTTCTTAGTATAGAAAATAAATCTGGGAAAATGGAATTGAAAATAAAGAATGATTTCCAGGAATACGACTTTTAACTCAAGAACTCTGGTGGTACAGGAAAATGGTATAGATCTTGAGCTGCTCTGGCTGAAGCCAAAGTACCTACCCCCTCCCCACGGGTTCTGACGTACTTATCTGAGGCACCTGATGCATCCAACTCCTATATGCCTAAGGTGAAGACGGGGCAAACAATGTGACAAGCCATTATGCCCTAAAAAGTGACGTGTCTAGACACCATCCCAGAACTCAACATCCTCGCTGGTGCTCCTCTTTGTCAGGCTTGTGACTTTTCCCTCTCTCAGCTAAAGGTACAGGAATCTGCTGCCTGTAACATTTTTCTACCATGCTCGAACTTTAGCTGCTATTCATTGAAATAGACTCTTTGGAGTTCCCCCGAGGCCAGACTCAGCTGAACCCCATGGCTCTGCCCGCCCCCGGCCAAGGCAGCCATCCTACAGGTCTCTCTCTCAGCCCTCATATTTGTAATCAGTGCCTCAATGAGATGCTAATGAGTAAGACATGCAATTCTGAAGGTTAAACATCTTTACAGCTGGTGATTCCATTCCTCTGCAATTAAAGGCAAATGTCTCAAAGGTACTTAAATCCTTGTTTGCTGCCAAGACAACTAAACTTCTTGGAATGACAGGCTTAAATCTTTCAAGAGAACTCACACTGCTGTGCCTCTGTCATTTATGGGCTTTTCAGAGATATGGTAATTGTTATGCTTTGGGCAAAACCGTGTAAAACAAAAACGACAACAAAAATGAAACGTATTTATAAATCAGAACTATTTTCCTTCAAGAAGGGTAGAGTCATTAATAGCAGAAACACTATAATATGTTCTAATTACATGTTTAGTGAATGTTTCCAAGGAAAGAGACACAAGGCAGTGCCACAGCCCAAGCCACTAACTTTCAAGGTTTTACCTTTAAAACAGAGGCTTGGTTTACAGCTATTTTGCCTGGTGGTAATTTCTCCCACCACTTCAGCAGCGTCATCAGCTGGACACTCTTGGATTTTTGTTCACACTTAGTGGTATTCTCCGAGATCAGCTCTCCATAAGGCTAGGCTGAGGCAGGCTGCTGCAACTTATTTTCATTTCTCCATTAAAGTTCTTTGGGCTCTCCTTGGGATCATACTGCTTTGAAACATCAAGTTTTTCACTGCTGGTTACCTCATAGCAATATTCTACCATTTCCAAAACTCCATCATCCATTCTTAGTGTTTGCTATTGAGATCTGCGGAGTAACCCCCAGAAATTAGATTTTTAATTATTATTTTACAAAGATGGATTTGCTCTGTTCATCCAATCTAGGACTTTTTAGCATAGGAAACTTGTCTGCAGGTTCAGTCTTTGCAGAGGACTTAGACAAAAAACCGGTTTGGCTGAACTTTGGCTCAGCAGTGTCTGTGCCTATTCAGGGAGAGCAGGTGCTCCTGAATGACCTGGGTAATTTTATTCCAATTTGTTCCATTTCCAAGCACTATTCTCAACCCAAAATCTACAAAACATAAATCTAGCAAACCCTTCATCCCCTCAGTACTTTGCACATAATTGTCTTAAGACTTTCAACTCATCAAGGATTATTAACTCAGTCAGGTAACTCCATCCATACCCACAACTCTATCCTGAACACATCCAAACATATCATGCTTGTTCTCTACACATTAAAACAAAACAAAACCAAAGCCAATAATACCCAATAAATCCCAGACTTCCTTTAATGCTGGGGCATTTCCCTGGTCCAGCCAGCAGCACTGTGGACAGGGCGGAAGCAGGGACACCCGGAACCCCTGTGGTCATCAGGGGAGACATAGCTCCTGAAACAGTCTGCTGGCACCACGAGGTGGGGACATGGAGTAAAAAAACCCAAACCCACACACAAATAACCTCTGAAAACGTGCCAGCAATTTCTTTGCATATAAAAATCAAAATAAGCCTTACGGGAAAGCCTTCCCTATCCCTCCCTCAAGGCTGGCCTTACTGCTGAGTGCAGTCTGTCTCAAAGCTAAAGTTTGCTGGTGCCTGTGGTTTTCCAGCCACAGGGTTAGCTCATCCACTCTTTGTCTGGGGCTTTGTCCAGAGAAAGTATCTGTGACTGCAGCAGAAGTTGGTTTTCCCCTTTCCAGTTTATCAGGTTATTGGAAGGCTCCACCTCTGAGCCCACCAGTGAATTGTTTTCTTCCTGCCCGTCATTTAACATTTAACATCTGCTTGTTCAATAGTGACAGTGCATTTTCAAACAGGCTTAAAATTAAAATTGACTCAAATTATCTCAAGGTAATTTAACCATAAACTGCCAAGGTAAGAGCATCGGACTGTCCAGGTATTGCTGAAGCTAAAGGAACAAAGATATTTTAAGTACACAGGAGCAAGCTGTACCTTTAGTACAAACTAGTCACTTTTAGTCAAACAATTCACCTTAAAGCAGGCACAGAGCAGAATATCACCCTCACTGCCTCCTAAAGCACTTTGCAATGAATTAGGTTTTAATATCAGAATATTACAGTTTCCAGCACTAAGAGATAATGGGTAAAACACAGGGTTTCCATGAGACATTGGTGTATTTTGTCTTTTACGCTTGCTCTGAGCTTTGCATTGGTGACACAATACACTTATATGCCATTACCATAAATTCAATTGTTCGCACATTCTCTCTCAATTTTCCATCCTCTGGCAATAAAGCCACATTTGGAAAGGGCTGTCTTCCAAATTGCTTGCCATCCTTTTATTGATGGATTCTCAGAGCATCTCATTGCACTGTTTTTCTATTATCCATTTAATGGTTTTTCATTTACTCCAACATAGATGGACCAAAGGAATGTTTTACCACAGTAGCTGCCACTTCCACTTTCCATTTGGGCATAAGCCGGGGGGTGGAGGGAGAATAGTGGGGATTTTGTCTGTGCATTAATTTTCAAATTAATTCTACTTTTATGTACTACATCCTTGCTGCCCAAGAGTTTTCTTCTGTTTTCTTATCCCTCAAATATAGGAATCTGTCCTGGGTTGGCCACATTTTAAACTGACATTTGGAATTCTGCTAAAATAAGTGTTGGCTGTTAATACACCTGTTTTGTATCACAAAGAACTCAAAATGAAAATTTTATTTTGACAATGATTTCAGCCATATTTAACATACAAAACCTACTTTAAGACATTGCTTTTACTGGTAAAATTAGGTGAATTGCCATAGTTTACTGTTTGTTCCAATGATTCTCATGGCATCTGGTTGCCCAAATAGGATGTATCTGAATTAGGAAGGCATTACTGTTTCTTAGAAATACAGTGGTCCATAGGTAGAAGTGTGTTAAGGAAAAGGAATATCTTTCACAAACCAGATGATAAAACAATAAAAATCCCACAATAAAAACCAGGCACATGGCTGAGCACATGAGACTTCTGCTATGGAGTATAAAAAGCTATGTACAGTTTTAATTATGATACACAAAACATGTAAGAATGAAATTAGAGTGAACAAATGCTGTTTCATTATTCTTCACTTATATATTTTATTAAGCCAAATTGCTTGTTTTTTAATATACACAGTCTAGTCTAACAAAGCAGTATCTATTCCCTCTCTGGGTTCAGTGAAATCCCACAGTCTGAAGGAATAATTTTTCTTTTGTTAAGAATTTAACATCCATCTCCTTGCATATCAACAGATTCAGCCCTTTCATGGCTCAGAAGCCTTCTTACTGCTTTGATGGTCTTGCACAGAGATGCCAATGCAGCATCTTGAGAAAATGTCTCTCTTTTTCATCATATTTATAGTGAGGTGTGCATTTCTTCTAGAGGCTCCATTCACCCGAAGTATCCAGTATATGAACTCCTGCACAATGAACAGTAACAGTAGTTATTCAATGCACTTTCAGGCTAAACCTGTTTTATTAAGTGCAGTTTCAAGAGGCTAATTTCTGTCCTCATGAAGTGGTGTGAGCAGAAATTAGCTCCTAGGCTCCCTCAGCTGAGATATCCATTCAGGTCTGTGGGAAGCCAGGCACATCGGAGCTATGCCATCAACCTCTGGGGGACTTACTCAATGTAGACTGATTTTGTGATGTTTCCACACATAGGATAGAGAACTCAGTTCTGACCACAGAGAGGCAAACTGGTTGAAGCAGACAAAATATTGTCTACTAAGTGATTGAATAGAAACAGGTACAAATTAAATCTGGCCTACTGAAGAGGTGAGGTGAAATACCTAACACCAAAATAAGAAATAACATTTAAAGACATTTTTTTAAAAGCAATTAAATATCAGCTTAGGGTTAAACAATCACCAATTCAATGATGTTTGAATATTGGATTCAATAATATCTATATGGCTGAAACAAGAAGTAGCCATCAAAATAAATCTTCTGCAGATATTTGCCTGTTGTGTTTGAAGGTGCTTTTGTCATTGAAATGTGAAACTAAGACATGTGCTAGATATTGTCTTCAAAAGTTTTTATAAAAAAATAGCTGAAGGCTGAATAATTCTCCACAGCATTGTGGCTGGGAAAAAAACACAAAAAAAAACCCCTGACCAGCCTCAAGAAAACTTAGATGACAAGGAGAGCTAAAACAGTAGAAAAACAAAAAAACAACAACCCCACAACTCCCCCCAAAATACCACCCTCCTCCTATTGTTTTTTCTAACTTGCAACAACATGATCTTTCATTTCAGGATTTTGTGGGGTTGTGTGCAGGGGCATCCTTGGGCCCCAGGGGTTGCTGGACATGTTTAGCAGAGGGGCAAACCTGGCACACCTGGGCCAGTGGCCCTGATGCCACTTGCTCAGACTGGTTATATAGGTGAACTGTTTAGAAGGTGAGCTCATTTACAGAAAAATCCTGCAGGACACAGATCACCTCATCACATCTTAGCTTCAAAATACAGAAGCTGACTGGCTGATATCTTGAATTCCTGAATAATAATTCGTGAACTAACTGAATAATCCTTCAAAGGGTGAGACTGGACTGCAGCAGGTTCAGAAGTTTCTGTTTTACCACAAAGAAATAATTTTATTTTCTTGTCACTGTTCTGCAACTGAGAAAATCATCATCTTGTCATGATTTACAGATAATTTCATTATACAACAAAGGGAAAACCACCTGGGAAGCATGATCTCTTTGTTTAAACTCAATCATTTATTCTACTCAACAACATTCTGGGGTGAAATTAAATATTTTCCTCTTCTCCACCTAAATAAAATGTGATCCAACATATTATGCAGTTCTAAACTATTTTGGCCAGCTACATTTTTATGCTGATAATGGAAAATTAATTTAACCATATATGCCCAGGAATATCATCACATTTTGCATGGAAGATAAAATCTCACAAGGCATTTGACTCGTGAATGTAGCTTCCAGGAAGATATTCATTTCCAATTGCATTTTCCCCCCAATAGATTCTTAATTTGCCTTGTTCTATCTGGTTTCCAGTTATCATTTTGTATGGCAATAAAAATCAGTGAAGCAGCAAAAGCTTATAGGCCCCTGCCTAGGTTTGATTTATATAATGAGTGGCACAGTATCGTTGGTCTGCATAATTGAAATTCATTCATCTCCCACTGTTTATAATGCAGTCATAAAATGCATTATGTATTTATCGATAAACAATCATTTTATTTGCAGTAGTTCTGGGGAAAAGAAACATGCTACCTTCTTTTTCTTATTCCATGCATACTTTACATGTATGAAATTTGTAGATCTATGTAAAACCTATTTATTCCCACTACCTTCTGCTTTAAAACCCAAAAGGTCCTTATAAAGCACCATAGTAAAAAAAAAAAAGGCTGTGGTAAAAAGTCAGGATTTTAAGACTTGAATTAATGAAAAATCTGAGTAATAAGTAAATTCAACAGCTGACATGAACGTGTTTCAGACAGCCTGCTTTCTCCCGCAGCAGGAAAGCTGCAGTTCCAACCATTTTCCAGAAGTTAAATTTTCCCCTATCAGGAAAAAAACCATTGAAATATCATTTTTCTGAGACATTTCCTGTAAGAATTTTAAAAAAAAATAACCTTAGTTTAAAGGAAAATTTGAAGCCTCACTCAAGAAATCATAACTGCCTCTTGAACAAATGTAATCAGGTGTTTTAATCCTATGGCCAGGAAAAAATTGCCTGTGCTCCCCCCACCCCCTCTTTTTTTTTTTTTAGAAATGCTATGTTCTATATTTATATCTTTGAAAGCATAATTTTACCATTCTGTTTTCCTCTATAGTCCCATTTTCCTCATGGTGCAATTAAACAAATTCATATTTTCCATAAAAGATGTATTAATTCTGGCAGAGGTCATTAGATTGACAGGTTTGAATTGAAGAAATATTCATTTACCCTACAAGAAACCAGGAGAAAAGCAATAACATGCCTTTATCCTAACCCTGGATGAACTGCTTCTGAAGAGTGTTCAGAGAACATACAGTCTCGAGGGCCTGCTCCAGTTCCTGACACCTCTCTGGGAGTGCTTGAAAGGATCAATAGAATTTCCTGTACAACGAGAATTCAATAACATGTCCCTTTCTATCAGGGATGTGCCTGTCTCCAAAAAACTTATTTCATAACAGCCAAATCTAAGTCACTGAAAGGTCATCACTTTAATTTAGGACTGGATTCTACTGAGTACTTTTGAAGTCCTGGTTTTGAAAATGTGACATTTTACTGTACCAGATTCTCGATTTACTGTATGAAGGTTTCAGAATGTTTTGCTTTGTGGTAGAAAAGACAATTTATTGCTTTTTACTCTTTGGCTTCAACTGGAACTCTTTTGAAGATGTCTCAGGCCAGCATTTGGACTTGGCAATCTCCTGCACTGTGTCCTAACATTGGAATCTGCATCCACACCTTCCAATGTATTCTGCTTCTTGATAAATGACACAAATGGGAACTGATGCCTTCGATGCCTAAATCCAGTGCTGAAATGTGCTGCAAGGGCAGGGTAAAGAAAGTCGTGTTGATTACTGTGTATCCACATTGCCTGGGGGAAAGGGACATTGCCTGGTGATGAAGAGAGAGAAGACTCCTCTTTTCATAGGAACTAAACTTACTGTTCAAAACTGTTGTCTGAAGCACTTAACACCGACGCTTGCCTTTACATCAGGCTGCAGCATTAGAAGCAACTTCTCTCCTTTACTGCCTTTTTGTCCTTCTTGAGGACAAAAATCCAACAGCATTCCTCCCCCGAAACAAACAAACAAACAAAAACCAAATCACAACACCCAATACCCCATACTTGCAGATTAAAAAAAAAAAAAGAGATCCTAGATAATGACTCTGTTATCCTGATATTTATCTCTGGAGATGTTCCACCTGTGAATATGAGGCAGGTGCTCGGATGAGTTATTGCAGCCTGGTATCTCTTGACATCTTCTGACCAAACCTTCTCTCCTTCTGGCAATCTCCAGGATTGATTTATGGTGCTCAAATGACATTCCTGACATACATAGAGTCATAGGCATTGGCACACAGTGCTATTTCAAATGGACCTTACTAGTTTTGCTCTTTTAAATGTCGGTGGCAGTTGGATTTATGGTCCCCTATGAGGCAATTTCAGCTGCTAAACTCACAAGTGTATATGGACGGTGCTATTTGCTTATTTACCTTTGATTTCTTGCCCTTGAACAAAAGATTTAGGAGATACATGGGGGTCTGATTGATACAGCAGGGTACCACACCACTCATTTTGGGTACCAGGTCTCTCTCATGGGGTGTCCCATTGGGTTTCTGGTGGTGTTTGACTTCAGAAAGCTGGTCCCGGTGCCTCCCTCCATGCCAGCAGTAATGCTCCAAGGACAGAGAAAGTTCCCAGGTGTTTGAGAGCTGGATGCCAAGACAAAAGTCCAGAGACGAGAGAACATCAAGAATAAGCTGCTCGTAAAAACAGCCCTAGCTAGGAGCCACCCCACACTCCTTGGTGAGGAGAGGGAACTTGCAGGGATGGCAGGATGAAGAAATCAAAAGTATGCTAGAGAACAATTTTTCAGGGGCAGAGCTGTGGCATGGTGGTTCCTCTCACAGTGACAAGATGACACAAGCACCGTGAGTAGATATAGGTTTGCTCCACTGTGACTGGAGTTGCTTCAGTTGGATTTGGCCCATGAGGAATCAGAACTGAGGCTGGGCCACACCATTTTTTGCTAGCCAGTAAAGCCTGGAAAACAATGTTCATCCATCTCACCCACAAATGGGGGGAAGAAAAGGAGCTAATTTTGCCTCATGTAAAGAAAACTCTATATTTAGGATGGTTTTAAATATTAAAAGATGCTTGAGCTTGAACTAGTATATGGTAATTTTCTTTTTCATATATTGAAAAGTAACATTCTATTGTACAAATATATCCCTTCCTCAGCTGGATTTCTCAATTACTTTGGTCATCTTTAAATTACTTGGTCTATTCAAACATTTATTTGAAACTCCTCATGAATCTTTTGCTAACATTTAATGACATTTAAAAAAAATGCTCTTCTATGTCCCAATTGCTGTAAGTCTCTTTCCCTTTCCTATGGTTTATTTGATATTCTTATTTGAATCCTTACATCTTGTACTTGTCAGCTTTTCTGACAAATGTGTACAGGAGCAGCTATCTGTGATTTTTGGCTCAAGGAAAATAGCACACAACACAGGGCACTGAGAAGCTGAGCACAGAAAATTTTAGGACAACCAGTGAAGAATACATACCCTGGGAGGAACATATTGAATGTTTGGGGCTTAAAAAGAGATACCTTGGACAGAGAATTTTTTTTCTAGGACTTGCTCTCCTTCACCCCTAGAGAATGTAAATAATTTTGTATAACCGCCATTCAGAATTACAGCATGTAGATTTATTAGTGTTGACCTTCCCTTTCCCTCCTTAACTATCAAACTTTCTTTCTTTTATTACAGAACAAGCCTCAAATGGCTTACCAAATTGTAAAAAACGAACTGGAAGAAATGGAGAGTTCTCCCTCCCACATTCGAAAAACTGAAAGCAATCATTGACACTGTGTGAGAATAACAAAAAACCCTTCTGAAAATTCAGGTACCTTGCAGACTGCTGTAATCTGGCATGCAGTTCTCAAGACACTCTAGCATGTACTAAAAAATAATCCTGCTTTCAATAATGTCTCAAAACAAAAAAGCATTTTCAATTTAAAAAAGATGTGTTGCAGAGCGTGATCAGTGAAGTTTAATGATAGAAGGTTTTATGCCCTTTATAGAAATGTTTTCCTAGGAAAAGATAAGTAGTTACACATAAGAATTATTAAAACAGTGAGTAAGCTTGTCTCTCTTGAATTTGCCTGTGCTTTACAAGACTACTCTAAACAAAAATCTGGCCATTTATTTACAAATTAAAATGGAAGAGATGGACAGACTTAAGCTCTTTGCTGGCATCATAATCAAAAATATCAACCTTCCTCCATTTCCCTGTAAGAATCCTGACTGACTGAATGTGCTGTTCAGATATGAGATGGCCCCAATGTAGTCATACTTCATCAAAGATGATGACAGCCACAAGGAACTAGGATTTTGGATGGTTCATTGCTTTGGAGACTGACTGCCCAGTAGTTGACAGGGATAGCTTGCCCGATGACCAGCAGAACACTGCCGATACTTTTTAAGAGAGTTTCTATAACTCAAAGGCACTTGGTCTGTATCAGCAATAGCGTGGCCAGCAGGACCAGGCCAGTGTTTGCCCCCCTGTACTTGGTAAAGGAGGGGGTGAGGCCACACCTTGAGTGCTGTGTCCAGTTCTGGGCCCAGAACTACAAGAAAGATGTTGAGGTGCTGGAGAGTGTCGAGAGAGGGGCAATGGAGCTGGGGAAGGATCTGGAGCACAAGCCCTGTGACGAGCATCTGAGAGAGCTGAGGTTGTTCGGCTTGGAGAAAAGGAGGTTCACTCTCTACCTGGAAGGAGGGAGGTGGTCTCTTCTCCTAGAAGAAGTGACAGAACAGTAGAAAAAGGCCTCAAGCTGTAGTAGGGAAGGTTTAGATTGGATAGTAGGGAAAATTTCTTTCCTGAAAATATGGTGAGACATTGGAATAGGCTTTCCAGGGATATGGTGGAATCTCCATCCCTGCAAGCATTCAGAAAAATGTCTGGATGTGGCACAGAGAGGTATGCTTTAGTAGTGAACAGGGCAGCAGTTGGTTTCTGATTGGACTGGAGGAATGCAGAGACCTTTTCCATCCTCAGTGGTGCTGATGAACCAAGCAGAACTGTCTGTGGGCTGATAAAACAAAACTCCTCAATGATTAGTTGGAACAGGCATGGTAGTGACTGGTTATGTGAGACCAGGTTTCACATACACTTGAAAGAACTACTTGTCTTTCTTTCAGGTTATCAAAGAAACCCTTGAATTGGTCAGGAGTTTATCTGGGAAAGCATAATGATAATGATGCTTCACACCTTGGGTTCAGTCCTTTTTGTGTTTTCACATCACTAAATGTGCACATGAAGATCCTGTCTGTCCAGATACAGCACACATCCAGGGAGCAATAAATCCACATAGAAAGCACATAGGATGAAAAGAATGACACCTAACTGTGTGACAAACTACTGACTAAATACAAATAGGGAGAAGACAGAATTTTGAAAAGCTCCAGTTGTGATTCTACAAAAAGACATTTTGATTCTCTCATTGCAATGTTATACATCTGAGCACTGGAGATGACCCAGTGAGTATCATATCACATCCTCTTCTAGCTGAACCATAGCATCCTTGACTTCTGAACACAAAAAGAAGCCACATCTACAATAAGAACTAGTAACTGTTTCCAATGAATAATTCAGCAAGCTCCAGCCATGAAACCCACAGCAAGTGCTGCAAGGAAGATGAAGCATTTTTGCTGCCCATCATTATGTATGTTCATGCCACAGGGATTTTTCAATTATTGAAAAGTGCAGAGTTGCCTTTGTTTGTAGAAAATGTCAATTTGAATTCCGTGGCTTCTACACATTAATTTTTGTTTGCCAAAGGCTGCTTAACATTAGCTTGGCTTTTCACTCCTTTGCCACATGAAGGTGCAGATCAAAAGTACTGAATGATTACTAACGTTTTATGAAGCATCTTAAGTTGGATGCTTTAGCTGTCAAGATATTTCCAATAATTTCTTCTGGTATTTTCTTATCAGAAAAAGTGCTATTAACTTTATTTTTATTCACCAACCTATTATAAGCAGCTACTAATGTTACAGAAGTTCAAAAGTCACAAGTAACAAGACATGAAAGGTGAAGCAGCTATTGTAAAGTTTATAAGCTTAACTGGAAAATGTTGCTGCTATTTTTTAATTCATCTTGAAGTTCAACCCACAGCTTAAGAAGGAGCTGTCTTTTCAATTTACAAAGGGTATGAGAACAGTGCTTTGTGCAAAAATATTTTGCATGCAGATATAATGACCTTCAGTTTGGTGGTGCAAATGACTTATTTTAGCTAGTGATGATAGAAATGAAGGAGTTCCTGATGTGTGAGCTTGGAGGCAAGCATCTACCATTTCCTGGAGCACCAGCTAGAATGGAAATACACCTTGGAAATTACTGTTACGTGTATTATGTGGCAAGAGCCATTGCATTTGATTTATTTGTGAGCGATGAGAAAGTTTGTTCTATTATTATAATTGTGATATAATCAAATCTGTGCCTGCTTTTACATCCTGTGTCTTTATGTCCTTAATTCCTTGGGTTCCGGGATTTTAACAGATTCAGGTTAACAGAACAGGTTAGTTTCTATACTGTGGACTGGTAAGACAAAAACGGATCTGAGGTATGGTGTTGACCCAACTCCAGGTCTGTATCACAGTGGCACAAGTGTCTCAGGAGCAATTCAGGAATAATTTTGGAAAATGTTACACTCCCCCAGGTAGATCCCTGGTATGGGTAGAGCAGTGTCAGCTTTAGTAAGCTAATAAGCAACCGAGGTGGGGATCTGGCTGTCCCAGGCAGCTCCTGCTTGCATAACTGAACAGGTCTTCCATAGGTGAGACTCCTGGAAATAGCAGAAATGTTTTCTGCTCATGCAGAAGTTGTCAACATCACTTGAACAGATCAGTGCTCTGAGTGTGGTTTAGATGCTCAGTAGCAATGGATACAATGCTGATACAAAGGCCCTCCAGGAAGAGTCTTGTTGCCATCCAGACTACAACAGTCCTGATCAAGAGGTTTGAATGCCCCACAGCCATTACCTTTACTCAAAGAACACTCACACCAATCAGTGCGATGTTTTCAAAATTGGTTTTGTTTTGATCTGTTTTTTAAGCACTCTGTCCACGTCTGCATCACCAGAGTGCAATAGGATTGAGCGTACTGCTCCCCTCTGGGTGGTTCCTCCACTGGATCAGAAAGTGTGTCCATATGCTACAAGTCTTATGTTAAACAGAGTTTTCTATTAGTCAGACAAGTCCAACAGATCATGAAAATCACAGTGTTTTGTTTTAAAGAAAACAAAACTGAGAAATGTGAAGTGACAAGTTTGTTGAACCAGGACATCCCAGAAGGATTCTTTATTTCACAACTTCTGTATCATCAACATCTACATAACATAAAACACACTCCAGAGCAAGCTACTGTCAAGAAGCCAATGACAAAAATCACAAAGAGAAACTTTCCTGGGAAGTCAATCTTTCCCATTGATTTAAACTTAAAGAATAATCTCCATAGCCTAAAACTGATCCCTCTTGATGTTGAATCAGCTGCTAAACATTAGGCACCAGGTATTCATGATCAGCTTCTTGAGTAGAAGCCCAGAGAATGGTTCCTTTCAAAGACAATCCACACTTTCCTAATTGTTTAATAACTGACATGGAACAAAATGATCCCTGTATAGCCGAACACTGTTACCTTTCTTAACTCTAAAATAAACTTCGAGGTTCCTGAAGTGATTTAGTTCTCATTGAGACATATTTAATAAGTAATGTTATGCCCTTCAGTGAGACCTGAGACATAACTTTTGATTATGATAAATTTTAACTGAGCAAAGTAGACCCTGAAACACAAATAGAACAAAACTATTCAGAAATTATGGTTAAACAATTCAACAATTTTGCCTAAAAAATGCATTCTCAAATACCAAACTATTTGTATATATGCCCATCCACTTACTGTTTTAATTTTTTTTAAATTTACTTGATACTCTCGTAGTACTTTCTGCTGTAAAATAATTGGTAAAAGCCAGTGAAGGAAAATTCAGATGAAATGAACAGATATTGTTACATCTAAGGACTTCCGGGGCTTACAAAGATTCTAGTAATTAACAATTTGCAGCAAAAAATGACAATGCAATTTCCCATTAAACACCATATGCCATTTATATTTCTAAGTGTGTGTAATCATTGTATTTTCCCCAGTTCTGCAGCCTGAGGTATAAACATTAGACATGCATACTCACTCCAAGACACTTCCCAGATATCACTGGATATCTGTGATAGGCATAATGAGCACCCAGATCTATTGCACTTACACTTCCCTTTTGCGAAATGCAGTCTGAATCTCTGCCCTTTACCGTCCCCATCTGGGACACCTTAAGTGAGAGTTACTCCTTTAATAACTGGTTCCTTATAGCCATCACCTTAACCTGAACACACTGAAGGGAGCACAACCATCACTACAGGCTTTCCTGAGAGAGGCAAAGCGTGATCACAGACCAGCATCTCAGGAAGACTTACCCAAAAATCCATTAAAGCAAGCTACAACATAAAGTTATTGCTGAGGCTGCTGAGAGAGCCCCTCCTCCTTACACCCCACTCTGGGGAAAGATCTCAGGTTTGCTGTGGTGCTTCTCATGCACACACTCCTGCTTTCCCTGTGCAAATGCCCCCTGGCAATCAATCCACAGCTTGCTGAAAAACAGTTATTTGATTATATAATACAATGATCGCTCATTGCCCTCATTTCTCCTTGGAGAAGTGCATTCGAATATTCACTGTAACTGTCACCATAACACCATATTCAGGGAAGAATTACCACTGGAATTATCCACCTTGGGTAGAGTTAATTTAACTCATAGTGTAATCCTCTCTAGACACCATTTCTTGCTATCTGTTTATCAGTGTAATTTTCAAAGGTACAAAAGGAACACAGTGGAAAGGTATTATTGAAGGGACTTATGATGAATATGAGGTCGTGAGCAATCACTGTGTCCTGCTCCTGACCTTTCTGATAACAGACCACTTCATAACTCAGAGATATTTATGACCTCCCTATTACCTAAGCCCATTTTCCCGCTTCTAATTTGCATAAATCAGAGTGACTGTTATGCATCTGTCCTTCTATAGACATTACGACAGTACTTCTAAAATATGTTAAATAAGGTAACTAACAAATAAAAAGCTCAGTCTTTAACAAGTTCAGCTGCAAATCATGGTTGTATCTTCTATTCTTCAGAAAACAGTTTGTCCTGCCACAAGCAGGACAACCAGGGAGCTTGTATTCCTGAAAGGAATCTGGTTTTCTGTGTAGCTGTAAGAAGAAACGCAGAGACACTTTTCAGACTCCAAATACCCCAACTCTGTTCTCAGCTCCTGCAGGCTTGGTAAGCCTGGTTAACCAGCTTCATCTCTCCATCCTTTATCTTTTCACATAAAAATCTGAGTTGCTGTTTCCCCTCTATTTTCCTTCAGGACAGGATCCTTTAATCTTACCTACCAAGCCTGACAGAGCTAGTTATTATAGCCATTGATATCCCACACGAGCTTCATGTTTAAGCTACCCCAAGTAAAAGTGCCCATTTCAAAGCCAGACTGGCTTCAAGCCAGCATTTTTCCTGAGGGTTCTGACACAGAGCCACTGGATAATTCAGGCTGGAGGGGAACCCAGGTGTTTCCAGTCCAGCCTCCTGCCTTAAGTGGGGTCACAGAGGGTTCAAATCCTGCGCAAAAGTGAGGGAGTTGCTGCAGTGCTGCTGTCTGCTGGGAGAAAAAAAAACCCCATGTTCCTACTGCATAGGCAACAACTTTTAACAGAGATGGATGTTTTGGTCACCCTTCACCCGACCCCTCTTGCGGCTCTGACACAGAATTTGCATGTAGGTGCAGCTCTGAATGGAAAGGTACATTGCTCACAGCAGACTTCAGGCTGCTAACTGGGGAGACTTTCAGAAAGTGGCCTGACATGGCTTTGGGTGGTTTTCATCACAGTTATTCATTTGGAAATTTGTGGAACAATAGCAACACTGTGCTTTTGTTTTAGGTTATCTTCTGTCACTCTTTTATTATAAAAAATGCTCACTCTACCATCCGACCTCACTTACCTTTCTCTGGCAGCTGCTTGAACCTTCACTGGTACAGAGCCTTAAGGACTTAATGGCTTGCCTAAGACAGCTTCTTTCCTACAGAGGCCCATTAAAAAGCTCATGCATTTTACTGGGTACTTATCATATCCTCGTGATATATTTCTCATTATTGTAACCTGAAATTTCATTTCCATGTCAGTGGCTTTCAGATCTGTCTTAGTGATGGAAAACCCATAAACTGCCCTATGTTTCCAGATTGCCTTTAGGAAAAATAAAGACTGAATTAGTCCAGGATTTCGTTCTCAACTGTGTCCTGCTGAGGCTTCAAATGGGTGCAGTGTGTTCTCAGATTGGTCCCTGACCACTGCCTACATATACTGATGCTTCAAAAGCATCACTGATGTCTGAGTAAACACTATGTCCGCAGGGAGAAAGCTCATACTGAGCTGGTATACTATTAGCTTTTTAATTAGGAGGACCATGAGAAAGAAGAGGCTATCTTTCCGATCACTGTGTTTTTTCAACTAGGTCTGTTGGCAACTTCCATAAAATCAAGCCTTTGTACATGATAAGAGCAAGACCCATGTGGGAACACCAGCTCCACGTAAAATGAATTCTCTTCTTCCATCAGCATCTTTGCAGCATGGCTGCCACAGAGCATTGGCATGAAAGATGGTTCAGCAAATATAGCCACTTTACTTGCAGTAGAGAATGACAAAGGAAGAAATATTAATTTCAAGGTTATGGTGCTAATGTGCAAAACATTTTTAAGGGATAAACTGTGACTGTGCTTGCAGTTTCATATCTGGGTGCAATTTACTTCTGTTATTAATCGTCTAGGTAGTCATTCCTCCTGAGCCTTGACATTCATGTGCCTTAGCAACTACAATTTGCTAGATTTGTGTTCTGTACATAAAAGGTTCCCTTAGGACTTTGTGCCTCTGAATAAACCCTTTTATTTTTAACTCCTGAATTTTCTATTTGTCTTATTTCCCTTGTTAGAATGGTTGCACTTGGGATACGCGAGGGCAAATCAGGCTTGTAACAAGTAAGCGGTTTGGCAAGACTGATCAATGACGTTTATCAGATAAATTAATAGCACTGAAGGGAAGGAAAATCTAAACTAAAAAAACCCTCAAAAACCCACATAGCCATTATGTCTATGTCTCTTATTTTGGACTACTTTCTTGCATTTGTATTGTTATAGATAAATAATTGCATACCTTGGTCAGATGTGGTTGTGGAGAAAAAGAACTTAAGTTTGCATGGCAATAAAGACAAGGTAAGCACAGGATTCTGAATAAAGCTGGAGACACATGCCAAACTCTGAGACAGTGCCACTTTCTACTAGGAAATTTAGGTCCACCATGCAGTGCAATGTCTCTATTGGAAAAATATGTTTAGTCCTAACAAAATCAAAACCCAAAAACTAACCAACCAATGAAATTTGATTAAACATTATTGAGATAGGGTTTTCACTTATCTCTAAGGCCAGAACTGCTGTATTTTATAGAATTAATGTTAGAGAACTTGGTGCCAATGCTGGCAAATATGACTAATAATGTTTGCAGCCATGTAAAGAAAGGGTTTTTTCAACCTTTCAAACCTCTATGTTTTTAGTTGAACTTATTATACATGAACTTATTGAAGATGTTTTCCTTCTTTATAAAACACATTAAGTGAGAATGGGAGAATCCTTCCCATTGTTCTTGTTTTGCTTTGCATATGCACTTTAAGTCAGATCAGGAGTCTAAACAGCCCATATTGTTTCTAAGGAAGCCACGTGCATTTTATAATGAGACAGAAAAAAAACTTGTTTTATTTATCAGGATAAAATCTGGACTTACTAAAATTTGCAATTCTGGTTTTAATTTACAGAGTAAAAACTGAAGTAATGTATTTTTACAAAGACAAGGATAATTACAGTATAAAACTAGCAAAGTAGGTCAGCAGCTTCTCACTCGAGCAAGTGAAAGCTGTTTTAGGGCTAAGCAGGTTAGATTTTAGAGGATGTTTCGTTCCAATATTGTACTAAGACCAGTGATTTATTTCCTCCAGGTCAACAATCTTGATGCCTTTGCTTGAAGAGCAGGGATCACATGGAAGGCTGCTTTCTTGCAGGATGATATTGCACAGATGGATTTTTAAAATGCATCAGAAATTGATTCCTAAAACCTACATCCTTTTTTTTTTTTTCTGCAATCAAAACTCATCACACACCTCTGAGCTGATTTTCTATTTAAAATCTTGAAATTGCAAAGTCTTCACAGGTTTTTGTTCTGTTTTCCATTCTATTACTTTTTAGCAAATTGCCACACTTAAGCAAGTTGTTTTGACATGCTTTTAGGAGGGTCTGGATGTGCCACAAGGACAGGTTTATAGCAAGTGTGATATTAATTTTCATCAGTCTCAGCATGCCTGGAGAAGGAAAAGCCAAAAAGAAGTCCTGTGAGTATCAGCTCCACCACTCTTCACATGGGCTCTTGTGAACAGAATGGTGAAACAGTTTCAGAGCCATATTGCCCTGCCCACACAATGAACCTCAGCAATGGGGTGGGGGGAGAAGGAGACAGCAACAGAATCTCAGGAGACAGAGATGCTCAGCTGTTTCAGAAATGAGGATGCAGGCTTCAGCTCTCAAAAAGACTAAGGCATGAAAGCCTGGTTACAAGGAAAACTGCAGATATTTGGTGACAGGATGTAGGGACCTACAGCAGCTCCAACAAAAACACAGATAAAATGCATCCAGATACTAGAAAATAGTCCTGCTCTGTTAGTATCTTTTAAGCACATCTAGGCCCTATACCTGAGCATCAAGCGGTGCCAGACATTTTGTGCCCTGGCTCCTGCAGAGAAGGAATAAAAAGATCTAATATCTCTCTTCCTTTCAGGATCAGGAAAAATCATCAGCCCCTGAAAACACCTTAACAGACCAGCTCATACCTAGGTGTCTGTTTTACACTCAGAACAGTAGCTGAAGAAAGAACACAGAAGAGGAACAAAAAAACAAAGAAAAGAAACCAATAACATTGTTAAGATCCAACGCCAAGTACATTGAGTCAGGCCAGAATTCTTAACTTGTGTGCAGAATTCTTAAATACCAGCAGTGTCATGAACCTACTACAGTAATTTTGCTACTATTTTTCCAGGCTAAGATGAATCAGCAACATCACCTGTTATCATCCAGAGCTGTGGCACATCCCAAGAACTTCACTCCAGGCCCAGATGGGTAATTTTGCCTTCCTTAATGCCTTCACTTATAAAAAACCCCAAAGGCTTAATTTTTTAGAAAAATTGAATTTTCCTCTTTATCACGCATAGTGTTTACATTGCTATGCAGCAGCAACTACAAGCAGGTAAAACAAAGAGCTTAGCCCTACAGTGTCACATCAATCTGATGTAAATTATTGCAATGTTATGATCTTCGCAGGGCAAGGAGGTGCAATAGCAGAAAGATGTAATTGTTTATGGGATTCTAATGATGACCCATTCAGGTTAGCTCAAAAGCCAGAGAGTACAGTGTATTGCTAATTTTTTGACAACATTTTCCAAGTTACTTGCTAGCTTTGAACAACATACCTTCTGTGTCTGACTAGGAGCAGAAGGAAAAGCCTTACATATTTCTGTGCTAGAGGTAAGCAATATTAAATTCAAAGGTTCTGTTTGTTTTCTAAAAGGTTATACACCTTCTTCAACTCAACTTTTCTGTGGAAGCGATGACACTTACCTGTACCACAAACAGACCTCTACAGCTTAACTCAAACCCAGCTGTTTAAACAGCTATAGAAAAAATCCCTGGAACAAACAACTAAATATCCCCAAATTATTATTATTATTACTATTAATAATAATAAAAACATCAAGAACCAAGAAACCCAGAAGAAGAGCCTTTTGATCTATTTAGAAGCCTTTTTTGCAGCATTTGTTGCAACTAGAGGTCAATTTATATATGAGCAGAAAGAGTCAGAAAGGTAATGGGTCCCAAGGGTAGTGAATATATGTGGCATGTTAAACCTCTGACTTTCTTAAGGACTAAAATCCATCAGGGAGCACAAATTTCACCCTTGGCTCTGCTGCAAATTTGGGGCTTGAACAGCGAGCCTCTCCGTGTGCAGCAAGATGGGCATGGAAATGAACCAGCATCCTTGCCTTCATCCTTGCAGCAGAACAGAAACAGGAAAAGTTGAGGCTGCCCAAGACACTGGGATAAATGCATTTTCTGCTCCAAACAGCCCTGTTATGCTCAACAGGCCACATGGGAGTATCTAAATGGGCAAAGAAAATCTTACTTGTATCTTCTGTCATTAGAATATTATTTTCTTTGGTTGGTTTGAGGCTTGTTAGAGTTTTTTTTTGTTTGTTGGGTTTGGTTTTTTTTTTTGTAATTCAAAATGTCTTACATGTCTTCCATGGCAAAGATGGCTATCGGAGCGTCAAATTAATGAAAAGATGACTATGGCAATTCAATCAAGTTCTTGCCAGGAGCGGCAGCAAAACACAGAATAAGGATGGTAGATTTGAATCCATGAACCTTCAATACACAAGTTAACAGCTCATCAGTAAACCATGATTGGTAGATCATGAGTGGGGTTGCCTGTGCTGACATTTGGTGCCAGAAGTTAAGAACAGTAGCTTTAAAACTGTTGCTTTTATTTGTGGAGAGTTGCTGTCAAAAGCTGTTTCTGAAAAAAGCTATTTCTGTCAAAACAGAGGCTACACCGTTGCTCAGGCACCTGGACAAGGTTTTATTATTGTTTCTCTTTGATGAAGCTTTATTTCATGTTCCTATTCTTGGAACTGAAATATTTCCAATTTTCTTAGAAAATAAATAAAAATTAATCGTATTTAAATTAGGGATTTAAATTTGAAAAAGCAAGGTGTAGTATCATGACACAGGAGTAAAGCAAATTTCCTAATCTCAGTCATTGTTTCCCACCATGTGTCCAAACACCCTTGGGCTCTCAGTCGGTTGACAGGAGTAGCCTGCACATATATTGGGCTACATGAGCTCAAGGTTCCCCATTCAACCAGAAGAAAGCTCATCTGTCTCCATGGTCCTACTGCTGAGGTTTACCTGCCTGGCTCCACGTACTTTCCTGGTTACACTGTAAATAATTCAGATTTTCTTCACTGCTTTGTGCCGTGGATGATGTTTAAAAGAGCAAGCCATCCTCTTATTTGTCAGCATGTAGTGTACTTCATCTCCCACTATCTTGTAAAGTGACAGTTTGATTATAATGTAATTACTTTTTTAGTGAACCTGGTGCATAATTTTATTTCCAGATGGGTTTATGCTCCTTATATTTAAGCTCATTATGAACAAGAAGGCTGCACAGGAAAAATACAAAGTAAGCTGCCTCTTTCCTTTAAAAGGTGAACGTTTTGAAAGGCCTATATTGTGAGGGTAAAGATACCAATGTCACATGGTAGAAAAGATTAATTTCAAACATGAGAGCACAAATGAGCTAGAGAGCCCTTTAAGGCATTTACATGGAAATTGAAAGACTAAATGTTTAATTTTCATTGCTTGGAATTTGGTAAAAGCTAACAGGCTGAATTGCTTCAATATCCAACAATCAAGAGCAGGGATCAGTGAGCGGCTGCAAACAACCATGGCAGGGATAGTGCCAGCTCAGAAATTGGTGAAAAGAAAGTCTTTTTTATACAGTCAAGTCTCCAAGCCTCCTGTGGCTGGGTAGTTGCCAAGGAGCTCGTTTGCAAGTCAAGTATTATTTGTTGATGCTAAGAAGCACAAGCTGATACATTTTGCCAAAACATGTGACAAGAAAATCCATGTAAATCAGCAGTGCTTTGCTGCAGAAACTGTGGTTTCTCTCTGAAAACTGTCTTACTAAAATGGCACCCCGGGGTTTCCTGTTTATTGCATCCCAGTGACATCCAAATCAAACATGATCAGCGCAGACGCATGCGATAATGATTTTTTAAACTGCTGCTTCTATGAAAATAAAAATAAAATTGTACAGTCAAGATATGCTTCCTGGCTTACATGTTGGCAGCCTAGATCCTACAACTGCTATTTAGTCAATAATCCTATTTATGACTCACAATGCCGTTTCTTTTCTCTCATCCTATTTGCAGTTTATTGGCAGTATTGGGAAAAAATACATCCAGAAGAAAAAAATATAATGCCAAAGCAAACAGATTTACTTATCCCAAAATTGAAATCAGATCCACATAAGGGCCCATTTCTTTCACAATGTTTTTACATTTGCTCAAGCATTTGCTGATACATCTCTTAGGTCCCAGCTGAAGGTGTGAGGCAGTGCACTTTGAGTATACCTACTTCTCATTGTCATTTTGCACTTGTGACACTGTAGATATGTCTGGATAATGGCGGCATTTGAAATCTGTGACTTGTATAATTATTGGCACCACTAACCGGGCTGCAATCTGGGAACAAGGGACCTGCTGCTGAAAACTCCCACATTTCACTCCTTGCAACACCTCAAGCTTCTTCCTCTTTGACCAGAGGTTGCTTCAAAACATATTTGCTGAAAGTAAGCAGATTATTGCTTTAGAAATATATGTACATTTGTTCATTTTTACAAACTGTTCTAGCCTCATTTTCCCATATTTCCAAGTTTTAGGCTGCTGATAAGCCACCTAATCTGCTGTAACAAGAATATCATCCACTTTTCATGCAGTATCTGTCCACCAGTTCTCTTGGGACACTTTAAAGGTTTTGATATTCCAGGCACGTATTCTACCTTATTCCATTGCCTTGCCACAGACCTCAGTACACCAACTTAATTGTTCATTTTTCTGGGCCTGTCAATTCTTCCATTTCTGCACTCCCACTTCGGTATGAGCCTTCTGTCAGGTGGCGGGAAAACTCAGAGATTATCACATAGCACAACATCATTTATTTAGTTTATCAAGCAGTAACTATTGATTGAATGAGCTTGTTCACTAGCAAACCTGCAACATTATTTTAGCAAGAAATAGCTTAGCTCTACATAAGAAATGGACCCTAGGAATTCAGATAAAAGATTTGAAACACCATTGCTTTGCTGTTACCTTTTCAAGTGAAAAAATTAACAGTATAACAAAATCTAGACATGTTGAGAAAACAAAAGGGGAAAAATCTGAGAGAAAAATTACAGATAAAACCAGCTTATATTAAGGCCTAACCTAAGTCCTGTGGGTGTCATGAAAGCTTTTGAATATATGAAGCATTTCTAGTAATTACACTGAATTGAACAAGTACTGTCAACTTTAGGTTTGCCACAAAATATCTTTTTCTTGAGAAAGGACAACTAGATTTTAATTTTTTTATTTTTTTGAAGCCAAATCATTGTCTTGTTTAAATGACCAGGACCTGCATACCAGGAAAGCTTTTTTTTTTTTTTTTGTACGGTATTTTCAGCACTTAAGAAATAAACCCAAATAATTTTTTTATGTTTTCTTAATAGCCCCCCCACCCCAAACAGCCTATTCCCTTCCTCCTCAATCAACTCAGATGAGTGGTTTTTGTAGATGAGCCAAAGACTGTCAGAAAAGCAGTATGACTATTGAAATTACCTTCTTTAAATGCAAAGCAACTGGAGAAGGTCAAAGGTCAAATATGACCCATGCTCATGGACATTCAAATTTCATTTTACAGTCCAAGAGAAGACTTAAAACACTGTCCCTGCAGAGATATCCAGACTCCACTTTCCTTTTGTTTCTCTTTTGCCACATATTTTGGTAATTAATCGATGCTGAGGCATCAGACTTTTTCCTGCTCTCCCATGAGAGGCCACCGAACAGCCCAGGGCCACAAAGGCCAACAGGAGGCTATGGCTGTAGAGTTCCCAAGTCCACAAAACAAAAATTTTGCACAGGAAAGCCATAGATGGGAGTGGATAAGGTAAAGTTGGAATCCTCCTCCTTATCCAACACCACAGTGCAGCTCTTGAATTAAACTTGTCTGACTTCTGCCCACCTTCCAGAAATATGAGTTATAGCTGAAGTTTTATCCCATGTATTTAGCTATTTCTTTCTTTGGTTTTGTTCCAGGATAAAAAGAACTGAATAAGAATTATAATTATCAGGACAAAAAGAACATTTGAGAGCAGAACTTATAAAAATTTCTATTTTGAAAGTGCAAAGGATGCAATTGAATTAAGGCCACAATATCAGTTTTTCAGAAGATAACCCAAAGCAGCCTTCAGCTTCTTCATGTCAATGTAACATGAGAAACTTATTCAAAAGTGGCAAAGGAGTAGATAATTTTGCAGTTGTGTTTGCCCCAAACACAGGACTGATCCAGAGGTCAAAGTCTTATACAACTGAGAAGCCATCAAGATGGTGACAGTTTTACAAAACAAAATGCTGAAGTTTCTGTAAAAAACCAACTCTGTCAAAGCATAAAAAAAAATCATGTCAAGAGTCTTATAACATGACTACATTAAGAAGATTTTTTTAAAATCAATACATGGTATGCAGCCCATTTAATTCAATTTGAGAAAATTTTAACTAGATTATACCTTGACAAGATGACCTGTTAGGTCATTTTAAACTCAATTTTTATCTAAATAATGAACTCTAGAAGTTTAAGAAATTAGCATTTCAGAGTATGTTTTAGTGCAATCAAAGACTTCCTAAGAGGTCTGAAATTTTCAAAATACTGCCTGGATAATCATATAGATAAGAAAAACCCTAAGAATTGCTGTCTATCTGCTAGTTTCTTCTGACAAGAGAAAATAAGGCATACACAGTGTGCTAAAAGAAATGCAGTCAGTCATTGCCATTAACGAAAAAGCTTTTCCCAAAATGGTTGAAGGAATGCTAGGAAAAAGTAAAGTAATGATTTCCCCAACAAACAACTAGAAAGCAAAGAAAATAGAAATCTGTAAGATGTCATTTAAAATATAAGTAAATGTCTTAATTTCCACAAGCAATTACTGACTGTTCATTCTTTCCAGTCATAAATGATTGATGTCTTTGGATTGTATACTTTTCTGTGTGTGTCAAAACCTTTACTCTGTGTTTTTGTTTTGGTCTTTAGGGCGAGAAGTATGTGCAAATCTCAACATTTCTGTTCCCTCTGGCTTGCACTTCCAAACACAGAGAGCAGAGGGCAAAGAGAATTAAGAACCAGCCTGACTCATCTGCCTTCCAAAAGGGAGGAGCCCATCATTTGTTTGTCAGATTTGACAGACTCATGTTTCAGACAGTCCTTTGAAACCACCAGCAGCTGAAATGCCACCAGGTCCCCAGGTGCTCTGTTCCCAAACTTCACCCTCTTCCCTCACCAAAAATGTTATTCTTAGTTCCAGCCCAGAGGAACCCACTACATTTGATCCTGTCCATAAGGACGGGGAGAATTGAGCACTTTCCACACCAGCACAGTCCTTTACTTAGTGACAGGTGGCCATGTCCCTGCTTTCAGTGATCTCCACTGAACTGTTCACTTCTTCCAGCCCTTACTGATGCTGTCCCCTCTCCAATCACCTCAGGGACACAGGAGAAGCTGCCTGGGAGAGTGCTGCCCCACTTCTGAGGTCCCATGCCTGTGGACATGTGCAGGGGCAGGCTGCAGGCTCCAGTGGATATTTTGGGTAAGGAGCAGCTGGTGCAGCAGAACCAAAAGTGCCTTGTTCCAGTAGGACACAGGGTGTCCTGGCTGTGCACTACATGCCAGCTGGGCAAGGCTGCAGCTCATGGCTGTGACCAGAGGACACTGCTGTCACTGTTGCCAAATGCCATCACTCAGCAGTGCTGCCCCTCAGCAAGGAGCGAAGGCTGATGGACACGCAGCTGCTGAGGAACAGCCTCGTGGGGCTCCTCAGGGAGCCACAGCCCCTCCACTTCCCTCAGCTCAGCCAGAATTGCATTCCAAGGGCCTCTCACAGACATAAAGCCACACCTAAGAACTGTTTGGCTCTTCCTGGTTTTTAAGAGAGGCAAGCTACTCCAGAGCTGGCGTATGCCATACAGGAGAAGCCGCTGGGTGCTCAGGGAGAAGGATGGCTGTATTCCTGTAGAGACCCCCCAAAAAACATGAAAAAGAAAAAATTGTGGTATAATCCCTCCACAGTATGGAAACCACTACAACCTGCATTTACTATGAATGCTGTATCAGGCTCCAATAATGTTCTTTTGCCAAAAGACAGCCTATGTATCGTCTTTGGCCATCAGCCTCATTACTGCTTCTGGATAGTCTATTTTCCTACTGCCTGATACAGTTGCATGTGACTTATTTACATTCTCTGTATGATGAATGGGTAACTTTGGCTATCCAGAAGAAGGGCAATTAAAAATAACATGAGGCCAACAAGAGATAAGTGAATATTAAAGCATCTGGGCAGGCCAGGTGCTTGAAGATACCACTGAAAAGGTCTTCAGTAAAAGAAAGACAACAAATTACCACCTTGACAGACTATTAAATGTTTAAAGCTTCTGGCAATAAGAGCTGCTAATAAAGAAGCGGTGTAAACCAGAAGACAGTGGCAGCAACAGTAATTATACAGCAGAATGATTAAAAAGCACAGAGCTATAATGACTTTAATCTACTTTATGAGAGAAACTCAAAGATTCAGCATTCAAAAATAATCAATTAGGGAGCAAGGGAGATTGGGAAAAAAATCTATTTAAACGGAATTCCTACAATCAAGTGATAAATCAGTCACAAGTAATTGCAGGAATTACTGCAATTCACCATGTTTCGATAACACTGGCTACTCCACCAGAGACTGAAGAGCAACTGCTCAGTTTCACACCATCCAAAGGGACTCCACAGAGCAATTTCTGAGAAATTGTTCTGCTTAACAAGTTCTGTTGCTTTGCTGGAAGAACATGCAACATGACCAAAGTTAAGATCTTGGCTTGGAGAACCTTTCTTATTTTCATAGCAACATTTTCTTATTTTCAGTTCAGTGGCAGCTAACAGGCAGGCTCCTGGACTCTTAACCACTTAGAGATACCTGTTTAATTTAATTTTCCTCATCTTCCTTGACGTTTTTCCTCCCTCAGACACAAGGTATTGGCCTCCAGCTAAAGAAAGGCTATTCTTGGACATCTGCTGTGTTTCCTTTCCTCTAAAGGCCAGGGAGCTCAAAGAAACAACAGGAGGGGGATACATGGGGAAATCTGAGGTGATTCCAGCTCCTCCTCTCCCAGAGCTGCTGGAAAGCAAGTGTTGGGCACTGTTAGATAAGGGAATAGCTCCAGGTCATGCACTCTCCACTCCAGCACAGGACAGCCCCAGACCAGGCTCTCCCTGCCCTCAGACACCCTGGTCCCTGCAGCCTTCCCGTAGTAACAGCTCCACACCCTCGGAAATGCCCTGAGAAAGGAGTTCCCTTGCAATCTCACTGGGACCTAGAGCTCCTGGCAGGGAAGAGAGACACAGACTGGTGTGGGCAGCAGCCTCGACTTGTGTCATAATGAGCATGCAAAGAAAAAAACACATTGTATTGAAGTGTTTTTACACCTGAGTAAAGATCTGTATTATTCTGAAGGTTAAAGTATGTTACTCTGTTCCTCCTGCTCATTCTAGTGAGATTATTTTATATATTAAAAATCAGGGCCTTTATAAAGCTTCTGATTTTATTCCCATAACTCTTTCCCTTCATTTGCAAAAAAAGTTTTGAAACGTAGAAAAGTTGACACTATCAGATATCTGCTTTAGAAATATCAGAGAAAAAAATCCAATAGCTCCCACCCCACATATCAATACAGACATGGTGGTGTTGGTCTGACATGCCTTGTTTGCTATTACCCTCTTCAAGGTCTGTGTGAACCAGGATGAGATTCCTGCTTCTCTACCTTGATTAAATGCTTCCGTGAGCAGGGAATTGGATTGGGCTAAATGCACCAGATGCAAGGACTAAGTGTGAAATATAAATAGCAAGAACATGGATCAGATCTCATGAAAAAGCAATCTGTGTGCTGAGATAAAAATTTAATTTCTCATTTACTGCTTTCCTGTGTAATTCTTCTTTTTGTATTTTAAATAAATACATTAAAGAAATTTTTAATATTATGACTGAGCACTGAATGCTTTCTGTAAAACAAGCATTATACCATTAACTACCAAATATTTAAAAATTCAGTTTTAGGAGAAGGGTGAGATAAGCCAATTCGGTAAGGACTTAGCTGTGCTGAAGCTGCTGTTTCTCATCATCACCCAGGAAAAAATAATCGTTAATCATTATCACCGTACCATCCCTCCTAGTTTGCTTAATGTTCAGATTTCATTAATTAATATGGGCTTACATGTGCTGTGTTTTCAGACCTAGTATCTATTGACAGTCACTTGACATTAATTATTTGTATTATTGACCTCTTTGCATCATAGAAAGCTCTCTGGAGAAGAGTCTGGGAACATGCCAGAGGTGCAGAGGCACAGATCCCGAAGGCAGGCAGGGAGATGCTGCAGTTGTACTTCTGCAGACTGGGAATG
>JAHLSL010000040.1:17810692-17821403 GCA_025920805.1 Petroica traversi | reverse complement strand
CTGGCACAAAAGACAGTGAGATGCTTCCCTTGCCACGTACACATGAGAAAGCAGCCTAGCCCATCCCAGCTCTTGGGCAGGTGAGCTCAAAGTTAGACAAGTCCCTGAGGCTTCAGATAGAGATGCATACACACAAAATTAGCAAATAAATGAGTCAAACAATAAGCAGAACATTAAATTTCAGAAACAGCACCGGAGAGATGGAGTTCTAATTGTAGGGACATTGAATGACAAAAGGGAAATCAGACGTATCTGAGCACCAAGGCCACAAGCAGAGCAGCACGGGCTCAGTGACACAAATAGGGCAGGGACCAGTCTGAGGGCAGGTATGGGGGATCCACACCGATCCACAGGGCTTTCTGGACAGTAGCAGCAAGGAGGAGAGCAACATTGACATAACTGGGGGCAGTGTAAGACCTGCAGCTGTCTGAGAAGGCATCACCCAAGAACTCATAGTGCTGGGAGGAAATTACCAGTGGTCAATCTGCCTTAGGTTGACTGTCAGCCTGGTTACACAGCAAACAAGGGACTACTAAGAGACATTGAGGACAGGAATCAACTTGAAGAACACTAAGAAGGTACAAAAATTTTTGGCTGTGGAGAAAAACATTGGAATTGATGAGTGATAGTCAAAATTCAGTTAGAAATCCAGCAAGTCATAGGCGTTTGATAATGTTTCCATGTCTAGTATTGTATTTTATTGTTGATATTGATCCTGAATGTGTTTAATTAATCGTTCTTCAATTACTTTTCATTTAAAAAAAAAAGGCAAATCAAAATGTTTAGATCCTGATTTGATTAAACCACATAAATTGTACAGAACTTTTTCTGAGAAAGTAGGTAAAAAAAAAAAAGGACCCACATTACACAGTGAGGAGTGTAGGCATCAAAGAAACTGCCCAGAGGAACTATTTCCTGTTCACCTGCAGGTGTTGAAGTTGGGGTGAGCACTCAGCCAAAGCTCATGTGCTGCCAAAGGGCAGCATGCCCACAGGTTTTTCCCTTTGCCTTGCTCATGGAATAGGCCAAAGGAATTAAATAAGAGAAGATTAAGACTTTCCTAACCAGAGGAAAATTCCCCCCTTAATGACCAGCAATAAGAAATTCAGCTTTTCCCTTTCCCAGCCAACAACTCCTCCACAGAGGTCACGAGCCACCACTGCACTCCAGGTCATGGGAACACACACCCATGCTTTTCATACTGATGCATCTTCTGTGAGCCTACAGAAAGGAATAGGAAGCAAAAGCAGCTCATGGAGCTGTTTAATGGTGAAATATCTTACTAATGACCACCAGAATGAACTAAAAAACTTTAATCTTTAATAGCTATCCTTATAATTTGTCAGTTACACCCCAAGAAACCCAGAAGCAGAGCCTTTGTTTCCTTCCCACCGGATAAGTTTCTGCTTCCTTATCGCAGTCAGATCCCAGCACACTCCTCCTCCTCTCACTTTGCTGTAAGCACGTGATGCATCTCCCAGAGGTCTGCTGTTATCCTTCACACCCCAAACCCAACCTTGAATGCTCCTTTTAAGATTGTAATGCACGTTTGTCTCTGGTGGCCTTGCTCCATTTCACGGCGTGCTTCGATTGCCAGAGCAAGCAGCTGGGCCAGTAAGTTAGAGAAAGATGTTGTTCCCATAGTAACTAATTTTCTCTACCCACTAATTAGATTAACACATTTCAGATCAAAGGTAGACATAAAAATGTCTCAGAAATGATAGTCCAAGGCATTGCTTAAATATGAACAAAATCCACCTCACTATCTCAAAAAGCACTGCTTGATATCAGAGCATACATCTCTAGCTGCTGTGCTCATTGAGCTGTCCTGCCTGAAAGTTATCAAAAGCATCTTGGATAGTTCATTTTTTTGCTAGTTTGCAGACAATTGTTTAAGTACAGAAACAAACAGGTACTCCCCATTATCAGATCAGAGCTACAACCAAGAAAAGAAGTTCACTCTCTCTGTGCACTCAACATTCAGATAATGTTTGCAACTTTGCTGCAGAAAAGGTCTGATTCACACTCCCAGTAACAGCAAATCTCTTATCAGTTTCGCCTTTCCCAAATTCAATTTTGTTACATTTTTAGTACTACAGCATGAGTTGACTTAATGCAAGTTCAAGCCCAAGGAACAGATTAATGCGCCAACACTATGTGCCTACCCGACACAAAAAGCCTTAGGGCAGCTTCTGCTCCATCATCATACAGCAACTCTGCCATGCACCAGAAAGAACAAAAAAAATCTTGATACTGCACAAACCCTTTGCCACTGAAGATTTCCAATAACATCTTCTGGTAAAATACAAAGGACATGGAAGTAAGGAATGAGAAACCCGGAGCTTTAGGTAGTGTTTATATTTGTTTGTTTTTATTTCCTTCCCAAGTGCAACTCTGCAGGTGGAATATGAACAAATTCTTTCGATTGCCATTCATCTCTCCAAACTTATTTTATGGTTCTCAGGGGACTTCACTACGTATACATGTATTTATGTACACTTACACAACACATACTGCTTGTGAAAATCGCAGTTGGAATTATGGGTCCTGACATGTCTGCAATGCTGCTGTAATGCAAGCAGTAACCATGAGCTTGCTAAAACCCTGTCTTGACCCTTTGCCAAGACCCAGGGAAAAAGTATTTACGCCTAGGAACATAATTCAGAAACTGATTCACACTGGCATTTTCATGTCAATGTCCACTGTCCACTTGTGTCTGAAAAACAGGATTTTCTCAATGACAGCCTGCAATTTCAGCAGTCTGTTCAAACCACCAGGAATTGAATTTGGTTGGAGTTTTTTTGTTTGTTTTGTTTGTTTTGTTTTTGTTTTTTTTTCACCTCCCCTTGTCAGAAATCTCATTTTTCAGCTGTGCAACCTTGGTGCACCAGCTCACCCCACCGACATCTCACCTATCTTTTCCTCAGTACTGCTCCTCACAAAAGTGCAATTTACAGGTGACAAAAAGTAATTCTCATCTCAGAAAATTGCCCCAGAGTTCTGATAAAAATTCATACAAAAGGTGTGATGCATATTAAGAACTCAGATGAGCTGATACTGTTCATCATTTCTGATGGCAAAGTCAGTGCAACCCTTTGCCTGGTGAGGTGGGGGAAAATGTTATGCGTCTTCTGATTAAGGTCTTTCACATCAGGTACTGTAACACCCTCACCTAGTGTCTTCACAGTATTGACTGATGTTAATTTTTTCTTCATTTTCTTTTGTCTCATTGGCTCTCTGACTATCCTGCCCTTGTCTGCTTTATTTCTATAAAGAAAGATGTCACTGCATTCTTGGAAAATAGACTCTGCAGTGCTGGATGGTTCATGGCTGGGTCTCTGCTTTTGTACTGGGGACTCTACTGTTTTCTGCCACCTGGGGAGACTGAAATTTGGTCCTAGTTTTCAAGTAAACTGCAGATGAAAGAGACTTTGCTTGCTTTTTTGTGCTGTAACCTTAGGCTAGAGCTTTAAAATATATGTGATTTTGGTCATTAAAAAAACTGCAGCCTATTTACTGTCATTTATGTTCTCTATACTTTGTGCCTCATTAGAAACATGAGGGGCAGACAGGCACTCCAACATGATGGAAATGTCAGCCAGAGCCAGCACATTTTGAGTGTTAAAATGCACACAGTAAAGTGGTAACTGAATGTAAAGAACAAACCATTTTCCTCTTAGCTTCTATTATTTTCTGCGTTTAAAGTATGGTAGTCAGAACAAAATCACAGACTTTTAAAATGACAAAAGGAAGCTGAGTAGGAAAGCTGGCCTTGAATTTCATAATTTCCTGCTACTTAATAGCTTTAGCTCACTGGTTCTTGCCAAGAAAGTGACATGTCAGCTATGTCACTACCCAGGGAATAATCATTCTCTTGACACTTATCTTACTACTTTTCATTGACAGAGGATAATGGGTTAAGCTGCCCTGTTCCTATTGGGAAAAGCTAAATACCCTGCTCTCCCAAGATAGGCTGGCAGCTCCTGATCTGTTTGGCAACACAGGGAGCGATGGGACATTGCCTGTTCTGAACTAAGAGCAGTTCCCTCAGGAAACAAGTGTTACCATTCTCAGGGCACCACAGAGGGGGGTCATATCTTTGATCATCAGATATCAAGGTAACATTGACTATTTTCCCTCTCTCTAGTCTGATATGTTGCTTTCCTCATTTTAAGCATCCAAAATCAAGAGAAGAAAAAGAAGAGTTTTCCCCAGAAGGCGGGAAGCACTTGTGTTTGTGTGAACACTTTCTCTTGCTTCTTTTTACAAAAGGAGATGGCCAGCAATTAGCAGGCAGGCAGTGCTTTGGGAATAATTTTACTATTCTCTCTGTTTTACTATTCTCTCTCAGAAGCTTCCTCTCAGTTAAATTCCTACAAACAGTAGATGAATGTCCTTTCAAGTCTACCTCTGGACCAGATTTGGTGTCATTCACGCCTGTGAATAAGTGGTGCTTTCTACTTTGCAGGTAGAAAGTAACCTACTGCATGCATTTCAAGGTTAACAGAGCTCTTCAGTGACCCTGAGATTTTACTACAGAAGGGTAATCTCTACTACACAGCATATTACAGGCTGAGGAGGAGGAGGATAACTTTTCCTGATGTTTCTGAGGTGGTCATTTTTCAACCTTTACTCAAAATGTTGGTGGGGCTGGCTGGCATGCCAACCCCAAATAGCTCAATTTTTCTCACAATTCTTTATCATTGCAAAGACAGAGAAAACTCTATCTACCTTTTTAAAATCTCTCTTAAATCCTTGCCAGCCTCATCTCCTGCAGAACACCTTTTTTATCCTCTGAGCCAAGTGATTTTACAGCTGGCAGACAGCAATGGCACTGCTGGCACTGCACTGAGCAGGCTTTGCTGCTTAGCCATGGTGTGTGCACATGCACGTGCAAAAACCTTATTTCATTGTCTTCACTTGTATCACAGATTTGCACTTGCTACAGCTTTACTTCAGAGTGCTCTTGAACCTGACACAACCTACTTATTTATATTCTACATTTAACTACACAGAACTCCTAACCAGCATACGCATTTTCTTTTGGTGCAATTTTCTTTTTCTTTTTTGTTAAAGTAGACGTTACCCAAGCTGCTCCCAGTAGTTAAATGTGTCTCTGATTAAAATGTCATGCTCTGGTACATGATGTTCGTGTTCAGCCCCTGGGATCCATCCACAAAGCCAATCAATACACCGATTACAAGAGGTGCCACCCAGACACCTTTATGCATGCAGTTGCTCTCTCTCCCTGGCAGCATTCCAACAGCCCTGCAGACGGCAGACACAGCATAAGGAAGAGCAAAAGTAGTTTATTGGCAGAGATGTGCACTGTCACACAAATTGTAGGCAGCTGCTTTAACACATCCTGACAAGGAAGCTCTGATTGGGCTTGACACCTCCACGATATACAACTCTCCAACCACACAGGTCCTGAGGGAGTAAATGGGAGACCTTTTCCCTAGGAGAGAACACACTTCCCAGGTTAACATGCCATGAATTAGTCAGCACTGCTGGTCTCTTGGTAACATAAACAGCAGCTTGCCTTAAAGAGGAAAGCACAAAGTGACCTTCACCGCCTGACAGTCAGCAGTCTTAAATCCAGCAACAAGCACAACACAATGCCTTACAAGTCTCAGAATGCTTTTTAAAGAGAGCTGGAACATAATAGCCACCTCCCCCCACCCCGATATCTCAATTCAGCCTTCGACTCTGACAGTGATGTCCTCTTGCCAAACCTTGTGCGGCGATTGCTGCAGCTGCCGGATGCCCGAGGGCTGTGCCAGCTGCCCAGCGAGTGCCCCGGCGACACACAGGCTGTGAGGAACCCCGCGGGAAGGGGCCCACAGCAGCACCCTGGATGTGCGTGTGCCACTGCCCAGATGAATGCATTCCCTGCCCCAGGTTGCCCGGTGCTCCTGAGCCAAACTGCTCCGCAAACTGCTCCTCTTGGGAGAGCAGCCAAGCCCGGCGTGAGGAGCTTGGCACAAAGATGCTGGCGACCTCAGCGGGGCTTCCAGCGGAGCAGGCGGCGCTCGCAGGGGTAAACCCCCGGCTGGTACAGCCTGCCGGCGCGCTGAGCCGCTCTCCCAGCCACCTGCCAAGGAGGGAAGCAATCTTGGAAGAAGAAACTCCCAGCGAACTGTCAGACAGTGGGTACACTTCTCTGAAACCAAGAGGCTTTATAAAGGCAGCGCTTGAGTTTTAGTTATCTGTTTGAATGGGGCTGAGCAATTTCAGGAGGTTTCTGGTGGTTGCAGAATTCAAAGGTGTTCTGGATCCTGGTGTTGCTTTCCTCCACTTTTTGGACACCCAGCATTTCCTCTGTAATTGTTGCCTGCATCCTTATAAGCTGGTTTTCATCTTTGTTTCCTAGCACTCATGATGTAAGAAAACATATTCACAGGTTGTGACACTTTTTCTCTGAACTGCCAACTGCTGACCCAACCCTGTTCCTCCACAAGTTTTTGGGATGAGACTGGGCTTCTCAGAATGACACAGACCAGCTTTATTAGCCTTCTCAAGCAAAAATGATTTTTTAAAACTGTAAATCAGGAGTGCATAATGTCTGTCAGTGACATATATTGTAATATTGTGCTAATATTGCAATAACTCTCCAAACTGCTCTTCCATCTTAGAGAATGCTTTTGAGTTGGCCAGTGACAAGTGTCACATTAGGAACCTTGACCACTATAGTGGACTGCAAAGTTCAGTTCTGTTCACATCTCCTCAGAGGAGCCTGGTCTGTGTCCACCACAGAAAATCAGAGCAACCCTACATTGTGACCCAGCTTCCTGCAGTGAAATGCCTGAATCATGCTTCTCAAGCTCAGCCTGACAGCTGGTAACACATCCAGGCATACTTGGCATTACGTTTCACTTAGCACCATAAGGAACCTGAAGTTTGATAAGATTACAGGTGCTACCAGCTGGTCAGCCTTTTTTATTCCAATTTACCCAATACACAGCACCCTAGGAAAAGTCTCTGGCTTAGGTCTACAGAAAAGCATTTCAGGCAAGCATCTCATTGGGGTTTGGTTTAGTTTAATTTTGGTTTTGGATGAATGGACGAAAGGAGATAGACAGACACATGCAAAAAGAGCAATCACGAAGATGTCAGCTTCCCTTCACTATGATTCATGTGGTCCTGAGACACAAGGTAAAATCTTATGCTGAAAGGTAATACTGCACGTGAAGATGTGCTGTACAAAGTCATCTATTTTTGCTCTTCTGCTGTTTCTCAAGTGACAGTCACTTAATAAAGAAAATCTACAGGAGCTGTGTGAACAAGTACACTAAATGTACAATTACATATATTTTATTTCCAGTCCCATCACATCTATGCCATTTCTCTCAAGACTTCTCATAATGGAACCAAGCACTTTCTGGTATGTTCTAATATGTTATCATTGCCTCTCTGCTAAATAAATAATGCATAGGAAGACACTATTTAGTAGAAGTCAGATTCTGTACTAATGGTCATTCAACTTCAGAAGAGGTAATTCCATTAACTACTACATATTTCAAGGTAAATATCAGGTTGAAAAAATATAAATTATTTTGATGATCACTTGCCAGGTCTGAAGTACATTTTTAAATAAAACACAGAGTACCTCTCAGTCTTCTTGATCATCTTGTTTATCAATCACCAGAAAGAATAAATACATAATCCAAAAAGCACTTGTTTGGCCTTAACCCTGGAGTTTGACATAATAATCTTTTCTAATGCATCCAGAATAAACTACCCAGTATATCTGGGAAACACACTTTGAAAGCAGAAACTCCCTGTAGCCTTACTAAATGTTTTAAATCCTGATTTTTAATTTAGTACATTTAAATGGCATTTTACCTAGCTGAAAGAACAAATTTCATTTTGCTACTGAAGACTTACATCCTTAGACATTTGAAGTTCTCCACTATTCTACGAACCATCTGGATAAATCATAGTGGAGAATTATAGTGTTGTTCTTTTTTTTCCCCTACATAATGTGTAAACACAAACACCAAGCAAGCCTTTGACCCCTGACAAAAGACAAACAGGAACAAAAATCCTGTCTTGACCCCTGTGAAAGTGGAGGTGAGCTGCCTGTTGTCTAGGCTGGGAGGGTGTGTATCTCCATGTCACACCTTGCTCTGCCCCAGACCCTCTGGGTGGCTTGGGACACACACTTCTTGTTCAAGCTGACAAACCAGTGTAGCAGTTGATGTCTTTTACTAGTGAAGCAACTTTTGATCAGTTCTGAGTCTCTGTTTCAGCATGTGTGAAACAAGAGCTCTCAGCACTGCTGGGCTGACAAGCCCCGTGAGACCAAACTCCTGAAAAAGGCTGAGGAACTGTCTGCAATGCAGGCTGTAATCCAGTGCATGAAAAGCCCCACTTGAGCATGAAGTGCCTTTTCAGGGCCACCATGCTGTGCTTGAGAAGCCCAGCTGCCACCTACTACTGCTTGAGCAGTGCTGAGCCTGGACTTTCTCCTGTGCCTGGACTTGCCTTCTGCTACGGAATACAGGGGAAGTTCCAATCTCAGGCTGACACCAAAAGGTTACGGAGTTGTCATTGCTCCAAATCAACTCTTGCTCCATCTGTTTCCCTAGCATCTGTTCCCATAGCAGTTCCTGACTCCCCCCAGTGAAGGAAATTGATCTGCTGCACGCTTTTGGTATGGAAAGGATAGAAAAGGAGGAAGCAAAATTGGCGCTGTACCAAGCTTGTAAGAATTTTGCAGGCCCTGTTGACAAATCTTCTGCACGGAGCACAAATCACAGGCAATGACGAAATTTTTACCTACCTCTGAGATCCCTGTGGAAGTGCCAAGTATGATTTTCACTTTTCTGGTTCCTGGACAGGGGAGCAGAGATAAGTGACTGCATTGGGAGAATAGTCATTTAAAGTAATTTGTGAATACAGTCATATGTGACTTTCTAAAGAGCTTGAGACATTTTAATTAGGTCTAATATCTTCACACCTGAACAGATGCCATGAGTGTGTCAGTAGGGAAAAAAAGCAGAAATGTAGAGATATACGTGAACAACAATAAAGGACAGGGTGGGAAATGTAGGAAGAAACAACTAATTTATTTGGAATGATATTAGGGTAATAGGGAATAATTTGAAATCTAGAATTAGATAACTTGATTGCAGTCACGTCCCCAGATCAAGTTTTACAAAGATGGACTTACAAATGCAGACGTGCATTTAGAGTGTCAAGATTGCTTGATGAAGACTACTAGAAAGGGCAAAACAAAACCAAGGTCCCACACTTCAGTTTTGCTCACCAGAGTAAGTATAATGTCCTGGAACTTGCTAGAGAACCTGGCTTTGTAAAGCCAGGGAATCAACAGGGATATTTGGGGCAGTAGGCAACAGCAGAAGAAGCAGAGTTCAAACATCTTTATAAACCCTTCTTTCTTACAAGTCTGCTAAAGATCTGTACCTGTAACTACCCAAATTGTCATTAAATAATTTAGTCTTTCCTTTCAATCCTGAACCAGGAGTACAGGCACAGAATTTAATTAGTGTCTCAATTATCATTAAAATGTTTGCCCATCAAGTTCAATAAAGATCAAGCGGCTGAATTTTGAGACAAGTGGCTGTGTCATCAATGATCTCCCAAGTGGTGACTTATTTGAAGGTTATAAATTAATGCAGGCAGTTCTAAAAAAGCAGTTAATCAGTATAAATTCTTTGGCTGCTGACCCTGCCCCTGTGACAATTCATTTGACCTTAATGGACTAGAATGTATTTCACGCATCACAAGAACAGACGTCCTGAGCTGCAGTCATGAGCTTCAGAGAGGTCATGTCTCTAAAAATGTCCTATCAAGCAATTGTACTGCAGAAAATTAGCAAATGATTCATTAAAGTAATTTAACCAAACAGCTACTGAAAAAAAGATGTAGAAAGGTGTGCAGCTGCAACCAGCTGCGACTTCAAATAGGTGTTATAGTGGCTAGAAATATACTCAAAAGAAACAGTCTTAGATTTGCCTGATCTCCTTCCAATCATCAGTCATCAGCCTATTTCATTAAGTGTTAGTTTCTTAGCCCTGGAAGGGAAGAAAGACAGCAATGAAAAATCCCCAAACTTATTGCACCTTTTTGAACAAAGATGCATCATCTTTGATTCTATCCCTGACTGCCTACAAAGCCTGCTACTTGAAGAAAGGTGTGAGTTTTCCTTCAGCTTAGGAAGTTGCAGGGGGACTTTGGAGATGAAGAGAGTGGAGTTCCGATCTTTGGTGTCACAAGCAAGATTCATAAGGAATTCTTACCACAAAGCAGGCACATTATTTGTAAACCAATGAGTACTGGAAGACAAATACCAAGACATTCCCAAAGGTTGCCTGGAACAGAAAACTACCATCTGCTGTCTTCATCCCCCAACAAATACCCCTACAATAATGAGAGTTTGGTGAGCAAACATAGTTAAACTTCCCAGAATATTTTTCAACGTGAAGAGGAAAAGAGAGAACCAAAATCTTCAGTCAGCCCCAAGACTGAATTGCTGGAGAACGAAGGGCCAACAAGCCCTTCGGGCAAACTAAACACACCAAGCTGATCCCAGCACAACACACACATCAAAGCTCACTGCCAGGGCAGCTTGGCAGGACACCTCTGACAGCCCTGGCCTCTTGGTCTGATGCAATCCCTGAGCAGATATAAAGCTGTGAAAGGGAAGGTTTGGGAAGGGAAGGTTTGGGAAGGGAAGGTTTGGGAA
>JAHLSL010000040.1:17707704-17810682 GCA_025920805.1 Petroica traversi | reverse complement strand
GGTTTGCGAAGGGAAGGTTTGCGAAGGGAAGGTTTGCGAAGGGAAGGGAAGCTCTGCCATTTGAAGCCACGCAAGTAGTCAACCTTGATTAGTGCCTCTGTAACCTCATATTTAATGTTTGCTACTGTGTCTCTTGCAAATTATATATCGCCTCAGATTTTAAATCATTGGAAAATGGCAGAAACATGCTAAATCAGGAAAAAAATCACACTATGAACTCATGAATGACCTCCCATTGACAGGCTGAGGCCAGTAAGCAAATTAGTTTTGAATTTATCCATTTTCTGGTAACACCTTGTATGATCTAAGTAGGGTATTTTTGTTTTGGAGTTTTTTTATCCAAAGCCCAAAATTAGATGTCACATGGCATTTGTAGCCAAATGTCTCAGAGAAACACTAGTGAACTGTATCAACTCAATTTCTCTTGTTCATCAAGATATGCAATACCACAAAACAATGAAACTAATTTCACCAAGGCCATCAATGCAAGATGCACATCTACCACAATAGTTTTAGTTCAAGCTTTGTGAACAGAATTCAAAATCAACTATGTCATTAAACTGTTCAGCTGATGAACTAGCCAATCTACAATTCCTATTCACAAGTTTACATTAATTTACTATCACAAGATTTACCTATTTCATGGCAGAGATTTGTTTAGCTGTCTGCAAGCAATTACACTTATTGGTAGCTTCTGTCATAGGCTTTTTCCTCAGAATTTTGCCAATTACGAAAGAGGCTTAAAGATCAGCAAATGAACTCCAGATTAACATAGCTAAGATTACATTTTGTGCTAATGAAATTGGTTGCTAACTTAAGAAAAAAATTTTTTTGCCCTAATTAGAAGGATTATACCTTTGTCTTTAAGAAGGTGCAATAAATTGAGAACAGCAGGTTAGTTTTATTGGTGCTGAAACAAGTTGGTGTGTTTCCATGCTGAAGGTTTTAACCCACACAATGCAATTGAGATTCCATAACCATTAGTCACCAAAGAAAGGACAGGGAAGAGATTGATGCCTGCTGCCCTTTCTCCCCTCTCCAGTGAGGTTTCAGAAGACTCAGTGGGAAACACAGGAGCCCCTTTGCTGCATGCTGAAGACATGAATTGAGGTCTACCCATCACAAGGGAGCTGCAGCTGTCAGTCAATTCCTGCAGATGTTCACAGCACCATGATTCATTCGCTCTGCCTCCTCCTTCCCCATGGCTCTGAGTTGGGAAGGGATTGTTTTGTTACCCCAGTGCTCCGTTGCACTATCTGCTGTAATTTCTAGGACACTCAGGGATGACTAACTTCTAAACTAGATGAAGGACCACGAGATGCCAGCCTGTGGCACATCTCCAGCTCAGGCAATTACCAGCTGGCATAGGTGTGTACAGGGGACGAGAGGAAGCTTTCCCAAGGTGACAAGCAGCAGCAATGTTTTAAAGAACTCCTCACAGAGAAGTCTGTAACTCTCTTTTTTTTTTTTCCCCCCAGTGTTTTTTCTTCAGTGATATAGGACTCGTAAATCCATGAGTCAGTTCCCAAATATTTCATGTCAAGGTTATAATTGAATCATAGCCTTTGTGAAATCCCCTGCCTCACTTTCCATGCAGCGTTTTTCTTTCCGGCTGCTGTTTGTACTGTTGCCTGACCACTGCAAGCAAGCCTTACAATACAGGAGCAGTGTAACTTCACCACCTCTCACTGCATAAAAATAATTTTGCCTCCCCTCATTCTCATTCTTGGTGCCCATTCAAGATGTCCCATTTTTAGGCAGGGAGTACTGCAGAGGTGGTGGAAATGTACCATTCTGTAGTTAGAAGGGAAGGAATGGAGGCAGCATGAGCTAACCCCTGCTAGACAACTATCTGGGCATCGCAACCTCTAATGTTGTCTCAGATGGCACTTGAAAATTAAATAACATCATTGTGGGAAGAAAACAGGGTGACGCTTTCTTTCCACCTTCCCTGTGCTACCTTACCCCTCAGCCTACCCTTCAAAAACGCTCTTACTTGACAGAAATGCCACAAAGAAACTTCCTGAAGCTCAAATACATCTGCAGTCCTAGGCAGGGCACCTAGCTTGGCTTCTGTGGCTTATGAAAAGGCCTGTGCATGAGGTTCTCTCACCACTTTTGTTCTGCCTCTGGGTAAATAAGCCTGTTACCTCCTTGTAATAATGCAGGAGAAGGTATGCAAGCTATCCATCACCTCTTTAGCAAGAGAACAGTCTTATCTGCTGCATTTGCCCCAACAACAGGCAACACAGTTTCAGTGCTAGCCAGAAGCAGGTATTTCCATCTCATCCTGGTATTAATTGTGAGGCATTTTTATCATCACGGTTCAGGGTTCAGGCCTTAAACATTCTTTAAAAAAAGAAATAAGAAATAGGGCAACATCCACATCTGCAATGCTGTATAATTCAGCTGCTGTATGAATATGTGTGTTTGGGAACTGAAGCCAGATCGGGAAGACTGTGCTCCTATGGGATTTTTAACACAGGGACCTGATATTTTGGGATCACAGGCTCTGAAAGGAAAAGGCAAAGTACAGACATGCCAGCCCACCTGTTCATTCAAAACTGCTTTTTAACAGAAAGCTGACTGCCATAAAAATCTCACCCTAAATCAGAAGGAAAATTACTAACTTGATTAGGCACTTACACATACTAAGGGTGAATGCTAATATTTGGCTTAATGCATCCTCCCTGTACTGCTGAAATTTCTTGGTCCTCTGTCTTTTATAGGTGGATGTCTTACTGATGAAAAGCTGAGCCACCAGCAATTTTCCATCACTAGACCTCAATATATTTGATGGAAATGTGTTGGTTCCAATATTGTTGTTTTAAGTTTAAGGAAATAGGCGGAAGGAAGGGATTACATCCCAATGTCTGCAAATCAGCAGCAACTGGAAAGAGGGCTCTGAGTCACTCAGCTCTGCCCCAACACTACAGAGAGGCCAACCCAGCAGTGCCTCAGCCCCCGGGCTGAAAAAAGGCTCCTCTGCTTCTCCATTTATCTCCCTGTCTGTCCTGGGGCATCTACCAGGCAGGGGCAGTAGTGAAGTCCTTTCCAAGCTCCCTCCAACTTGCCCATCAGCAGCAGCCCACAGCTGAAAAAGCCAAATATCAGCCTCAGAAGCAATATCTTCTAAAGGGTAGAGTGAACAGATGTCCATGTGTTACAGTTCTAATATAAATATCAAGTCCATTGCTTCTGTTGCCAGGCATTCTGATTGTGACTTCAGTTTCCCCACAGAGAGAGCGCAGAAGCAAAGCACAGATGGGGAAATATTAGTTAAACCATAAAATTTAAAAAAGTTACTGCCTTTTTTTTCTGTAAAAAGAAACAGCATTTCTAGAAAATGCAAATATTGTTCCAAAATAAGTGGTTAATATTTTTTTCAAATTCAAATGGAGTGGGGGATCAGATTTGTGATTAGGATTTTACAGGATGCAAATTCAAGGCAGCAATCCTTCTGGCTTCTGCAAGGGTACTTACCTTTCTAAAAAATAAATATATACCTTTATATTTATTAAATATGAGGTAAATTCTAGAATAAGGGTTAAAATCTGTTCCTGTTTTTCTAGAAATATTTATTACATTGCAGAATCCCTCTGATGACATCTAAAAAAAGTTTGATTTTTTTTTTATTCCATTCCAAGTGATGTGATATATTTTCCAAGAGTGCTCAAGAGCAAAAATAGGATTTTTCCAGGTACTTTAAAAAAAAATTTTCTTTTTAACCTGAGTTTCCGAAAATATGCAGTCTTCAAGGTATCTATGCATTGGTAATCTTCTGAAAATATACAGTCACATCTAAAAGGTACACCCTGTGGTGTTAATAATAATAACAATAAAAATCATCTCTAGTTGGGAGAAAAACATTGGACCATCATATGAAAAGACCAAACCATAGGAGGGACTGAGAGACAAATTCTAAAGGAAATAAAATGGGAAAGGCAACAATATACCACCAAAAAAACAGCTTTGATAAGTATAACCAGGGCAGCTATTTTTTACATGCTACCAACTAATTTTTAGGACCCAGACCTTTAGTTCTGCTGCTTGTACATATAAAAAGTATGTTTTAAAGTTTCTGTTACCCTTCACCTCAGAGGACAAGAAATTCCCAGCGAAACAAAGGAATTTTAAAGTTACAGGACTGTAGCCTCAAATAATATGTTGAATCCAACAGTCAAATAGAAGGTTAGGAGTGTAAATAGAGAGAAGTTTACGTCCTTAAAAGAAAAAAAAAAGTGTCAGCAGATGCATCAGAACATGGAAGAAGTTTGTCATTATTTGTCAACAAGAGGCAGTGAGTGCAAACTGAAATAAAGGAGATTATCCTTGAATGGAAAAAATAAAATCATTTTACAGTGAGGGTGGTCAAGCACTGAAACATGATGCCCAGAGATGCTGTGGAGTCTCTATCCTTGGACTTCCAGTCCTGGACAACCTGCTCTAGCTGACCCCACTTGAGCAGGGGAGCAAAGCTAAATGGGCTCTAGAGGAACCTTCCAAGCTCAACCTTTTGGTGTGAGATTTCATCTAATGGGTAAAATCCAGCCCACAAGGCAGCACCTGTTGCAGGCTGCCTGCCTTAGTCAGTCTGGTCCAAACAAGAGACATCTCCTGCTTCCAAGGCTCATTTGAATTGCACTTACTCCATCCCACCCCTTGAGAAGGCAGTAATGGAAAGTAATCTTTTTCCTCTCTGGCTGTTTAGTAAGGTCGTAGGCTGACTGCCAGAACCCTTAATTTTTTTTCGCAGAGTGAACCAAACAGATTTGTAACACTAACCCTTCCCTGGTTATTATCTGGGGCAATAAGCTATGAAGTCATCAATGTGATGTAAGTTTATGCACTGAGTCTTTGTGCCTACTCTGTGAGGTTGCTTAGGAAATGATTTACTACCACAAAATGTGACTATGTTAAAGATTTTTACAGCACTCCTTAAAAATTTAGCTTGGGATAAAACAGACCACAGGAGTCAAGAAGCAATTAGTCTTTTTCTACTGAGCTGAGCTAGTTCTGGAACATTGACTAACTTGTCATGTTTTCCTTTCACAAGAAATAAAAAAAAAAGAAGTGAAAGGAATCAATCTAAAGGTGAAGATAGGTCCTGTACACCAAGTTTATTTGACTATTAAACATCAGACAGTAGCAGAACATTTTGTATGTAGATTTCCTTCAAAAACTGCCCTCTATCTAAACATGTCCCTGATAACCTACAGAAATTAACTGATAAGACTGACTGTCTCAGTGGGAAAAAATAATGAAAAGAAAACAAAATTTACCTCTTCTAATAATTAAATATCAAAGCCTACAAAGTAAAACAAGGTGTCTCTTGTCATATGTCTGGAAAGAAAATTTTGCTCCTTTAAATCTTACTTATTTTTCTGAAAAATTATTTAATGGGCATGATTTCAAAACATACATTAATGCTCTTACTGCAAGTTTATTTCTATGAGTATGAATCAGCAGCAGAAAGACAGCTCAAGAGATTTTAAGGGTTGGAGCTGAAGGCAATGACAGCCCAGCATAAGCTTGTGAATGGGAGCAGTAGAAATCAAAGCCTTTGACTTCTGCTCCATGGTTTGATTGACTTGGCAATTACACAGGCCCTTGCTCTGATCTGCTACAAACTTTCTCTCACAGCATCAAGTCTTATTTTTTAATAGCTTATGTTCCTGATCAGATTTCTTTGTCAATAAGTATCCCTTTTCATCAAGGAATGCTTGACATATTGTAGAGTGAGGTAGAAGCAAAGAAAGAGGAATTATGTAGGAGAAATTATAAGTGTCCAAAATCAAACTGGCAGTTTTGTTCAGGTGGAAGAAAATAATATTAAATACTTGCTGTGTTCCAGAACATCACAGAAGGACACATTGCTGTGTTTTTTTAAAGTATGGCATAATTTTAAAAATCAAAGCCATTGACTTTCCATTGTTCACAAACTCAACAGCCACATGAAGGCCATCACTTTGGATTTAAAAGCCAGTGAATCATTTCCACTTGCTCTATACATAGTCTGGTCTAGCCATCCCTTCGATCACTATGGATCCTTTCAAGCTACAACTTCTGTACAGAACTTGGACCTCACATATTCAAATGACTATGCTGCAAGTGAAAAAAGATATACAAAGGCTTTAACAGCCCAGGTATTAAAAACTGAGGAGTGTAGAAACAGATTTTTATTCCCCTTGTATCACCAAGGAAAAAAATATTTCTGAGATTCTCCAGTAAGAATTTGTTACAGAAATACTCCAGCATTCTGTGACTGCCTAAAAAAAGAACACACATTAATTAATCAATCATACTCCTTCACAGAAAAAATGAGTGCCAAAGGCTGTCATGCCTATTGACGAATGAAACAACAGCGGCTTCAGGATAGATAACTTTCATCTTCCCTTGTGGTCCATGTTGAAGCAATTAGACACTAATGCTTTCTAATGGTACCCACAATCTATATGCTATTCTTGCATGCTTTGACAGCTTGGGATAGGCAGAGTTGAATTTTTTTCCTCATTGAGTGAATAAGGAAGGCTTTTACTTCTATGAATGAGATGCATACTCTTGTTTTAAAGAACAGAATAGGATTTAAATTCTGCTTTCAGGCAGAACAAAAATTAGATACTAGGCTTTTCTAATTCCACCAATAAGCAAGGAAAGAGGCTTCTCCTGTTTAATGAGGTGAAAGAAATTACTTTGAACAGTTTACTAGCTAGATCAGGGATTAGCCATTGGGCTTCATCAGTCTGGACATGATTTTTGAGGCCAGAGCCAGGGTGTCCTGCTGCCAGGAGTTGTCAGGTACAGGGCTTAACTACATGTTCCTCTTCTCTATATTCTGTCTGCATTGTGAACCACCACACAAGACAAACAAGAAGGGCAAGAAGGGGGAACAACCTTGAACCTTAGTTAAAACCACAGCACACATGTGTCCCAAGCCAGAAACAGCACCTGCTGACTCAAAGGCTGTGACAGCTCTTGCCTGAGCAGGCTGGAGACTGGCAGAGACACAGGGATGAGCATGCAGCACCTGAGAGCCCCAGGAAATCCTGGTCTACATCTCCTGTCCCTCTGGCTCAGGTGCTCTCACACTCAGTTGTGCCCAGCCACAGCTGCAGCAGCCTTTGGCATACACCTCTCCCTGTACTTTTTTATCCATAACCACGTCCTGGAGTTGGCTTCTCAAAATCATTGGTGTTTTAGACAGCACCAGGGGAGAACCAGAGGAAGAGCTAGCCTCAGAAAAAAAAGAAGACAAGATAAGAGGCTGCTGTGGGTTAATATTTACATCTAAAAGTCTCACTGTCTTGTAATTCTTCCTGACACAAGGGAGGTCCAATCCTGCCAGGTCCAAGCACCACTGGCAACTATTAATTCCTGTGACTACCTGTCTTTCCTCCCTACCCTGGCTCACCTTCTCCCTCCAACCCCTCCCTCTCTCTAGGCCCAGAGCCACTATTTTGGCTTGGCTGAACCTCTAGAGCCCTGCTGTCCTGACCTGGCTCTCTGGGCATCACCTCAGGGCCCTCTCATACTGGGAGTGCTCTGCTCCTCACTCACCTTCAGAGCAAGGTCACCGCTGCTTTTGGTGCCTTCCACCAAGCCACTGCCCCAGTAGCAGTCAGTGAGACAGCTCCTGGTTGAGTGCTTTGGGAAGCCCATCCATTCCAATCCACTGTGGGATCATCACACCTTAGTGGAGGTGACTTATTCCACTCAGATGGACAGCCTAGCCAAGGAATCCTTTCTGCTCTGCTGTCACACAAGCCAGCATTGATACCGCTCTCAGCACATGGCTTTGTTCTACTCCCAAAATACTCCCAGCTGCCTGTCATTTCACACTCTCCTGCCTTCACCTTCCTCATCCTCCCTATTATCTCTTTTACATCTGACACCTTGTCGTCTTCTCCTTCAATAAAGAAGCACAACCAAATTGCATAATCCTTTTGCATAAATCTCAACTGCAAACACCCCAAGATGCCTGTCATGATGCCTTGTTTCAGGGATTCTTCTCCTCACCACCCCCCCATCCACCCCCAGCCCCTAATGTTCTGCAGCTTTCTAAGTCTTCAGGCAAGAGCTATCTTACTATCAGGTTTTTTTTTCCCTGGTGTAATGCCAAAGGCCAACTACCTTGCCAGGTTATTAATGGCAATTATTGCAATTACTAATTCAAGAAGAATTATTTTGCAACTAAATTAAATATCTAAAGTAAGGGCAAGTACATGTGTTGAATACCCAAGAGCTGTCAAATCTTTGCAATTAGTACCCTGTTCAGAGCAAAAGGAAAGCCTCTGAAGCAGCACCAAATTACAAATTTTTAAATTTTTTTTTTACTATAGCTCGTTGTGGAGTTGGAGTTTGACATTTTTGTGTGATTTATCCTCTCTCCAAGGCTTCTAGGTACATTAACTACCCAAAATCTTAAACTTCAAAAACCTTATTGCATATTTACTGACCCCATTGGGAAACAGCAGTCAATTTTCATTTCCATTTTGGTCAATTTGTGTAAAAAAAATCAAAGCAATAAAACCAAACAACTGCTGCAATCACAGCTACTTCATTTTTCTATCTTCTGTTCCCTTCAAAATGTTTAAAGCAATAAGAAAATATTTTCAGCCAAGGCTTCAGTATGCATGTCCGACCATGAGGGATAAACACTTCTTTTACCAGCAATGTGTTGATGAGTAGTGTTTTTCTATTTCCCCTGCTAAGATGGAGTAAAAGCTGTGTACTCTGATGAACTGCATACAGCCTCTAAACTGGCCAGGCAGTGGCATCAAAACAAGAAGCAGACATGACTCTCCATCTTATGGCATTAGTTCAAAGCCACACTTCTTCTTTCCCCCATGGAGGACTTTGTAAAAACCTGTTTCAGAGGTTGGTCTTTGCTGAAGGTGTAGCATGACAAGTGAAGTGTGCAACAAGAAAGCTCCATGGGGAAAGTAATTGATGCTAAGCAACCTCTACTTCCCTGTTTGACAGCTATGGCTGTGGAGCTGTACCAGATGGGATGGAAATTTCCCCCTTGGGATCAGAGACATTTGTTCATCAGATGCCTGTGCCAGCACGGAGGAAGCTGTGCCAAGGAAGGCACTGTGGGCATCTGATTCTAGCTGCAGTGTTTGTCTCCAGTGCAGGCTGCACTTCTTTACCCTCCTGTACGGACTGTTTCAGTAGCAATTCCAGGTCTTGCAAATTAGGCAAATACTTCCTGTTAAATGTTGTCTCAGTTTTCACCCCCATTTTTCTGAGCTGGAGTTTCAAAAAGTGAAGGAGCATTTAAGAGTAGGAGCTGAGAGACCAGCTTTTAAGTGGGTATTCTAGTTAGCGACCTTTCTACACAGAAGATGAAATAATAAAATATTTCAAGTTAGAAGTGACGCACAAGGATCACCAAGTGCATTTGATATCTCCATTTGATGGATTCAAATCAAACAGTTGATACATGCATAGGTATACAAAATGTTAAGCATGCAATTAAAAAAACCTAAATGATTTTCAGCTTGCAGGGAACACTTCTGGCTAGCCAGTGTTGGCTGGAGTTGGTAAACCCACACCAGAAATAAATTAAACATGTGTATTCAACTAAGAGCAATCCTAAAAGCAAAGCTTTTATAATTAAGATACTATAAAAGAGACCCAAATCCTTCAGAGATATCAGAAATGCTTAGAACTCTAGTGCCGTTTATCTGCAGTCAATTCCCAGCAGAGAATTTTCCTTTGGGTATTGTCTGCTCTTAAAAGGAATACCTGTTCCATCAGAACTTTTTTCCACTTGCTGAGCTTTGACAGGCTGGAGAATGATGTCCCCCACAGAGTCAAACCATGTGTAAGAACAAAGCCCATATGGCTGTGTTGCATTGTTCTCTTTTCTCTCATCTCTCTCAACAGATAACTTCTGAGCAAAAATTTGCTAGGGTTTTTAAGCTATAATCCATCACTAAACAGAAAGAAACCCCATAAACTTTCCATCTCCAGGCTTACTTAAAGTTCCTCAAAGATCAAATTGATACCTGACTCAAAAGATATTTTTCAGGTCACAGCTTTTTGAGGAAAACTTGGCCTTCTGCAAAAACTACTATACTCCATCTCATGCTTTGCACCTGCTTATTATTCAAGCTGCAGCTTGTTAGCATGAGGACTTCCTACAGGCTTTTATGGCATGATAAAGCTCCCTGTATGCATTATGGCTTTCACATTAGAGCTGCATAATACTATTAATAATAGAACATGGAAGGGCAATTTACTGACAAATGACTGTAATTGAATACACACAATCTACTAATAATGTTTTAAGAGAAAAATACATTATATATAACAGAGAAATATCATATTATATTTTAAGAAGGGACTGAAGGCAGAAAGACAGAGATAACAACACCTATTAATTATAGCTATTCCAGACAGTCTCTTTGCTGGCTTGTTTTTAACTTCATTAATGTAGACTCCACAGCCGTGCCACTACATCCCACTTTTGCTGAGGCTTTTTTGTCTATCATTAGCAAGCTCTACCAGAGCCCATCCTGAACCTCCTGTGCTGCAGTATATCCTATCCATCAAGGACATGAAGGGGAAAAAAAATTCCTTTATATGGAAATACCTTTTAAAGCATTTGAAGACTACTATCGTGTGCCCTGTCAGTCTATTCTTTGGGATATTTTTAAGTGGCCACAAGTTTTCCAGACCTTGCCCTCTCAGTTTCCTTCTCGAGACTCCCTCTGATTGATCCTTCTCTTCCTGAAAGTATGTTCAAATCTGGGTATAGCACCTTTGTTGCAGAGTAAAAGGAGAGATGATCTGGCAGCAAACACCTTTATAGATAATACTTCTAATTACTCTATTGATTATTAAATGTTCATTGCAATTAGTGCAAGTGAAGACACAACAGGCCTGCCTGAACTGAAATCAGATCTTACACTATAAATTAAAGATCTCTTAGCCTCTTGAGAAGGGCTCTCAGTGTTTCGTCAAGCTGATTCATTAGTGCTATCTCTTGTGTTGGAAAGAGATGACTTCCAACTGTGAATACTTCCCAAATGTTTTTCCCGCAGGCTGTCATGATATTGGGATGAAGTTACAAGATGTATGTCGGATCTCTGTTAAGCAACTATTTTTAAAGGAAATCTTTGTCTTCAAGGATATTCCTGATTGAGCATATCTCCAGACATCTCCAAGAATCATGACTATTGCTTATTTGGCATCTTTACCTTAACAAATAGGGTAGGAAAGAGAAGCAGTCACAGAGCTGCTAAGCTAAGTGGATTCTCTTACAACTCAGCAGTATTAATGGAGGCACATGAATTGGACTGCAGATAACCAGACAACCAGAAAGGAATCAATCACAAAAAAAGGACACAGTGAAACTGATACCTCACATGATCCAGTACCTCAGCAAAAGACCAAGAGGTATAAATACAGCAGAGCTACTTCCATAAAGACCAATGAAGGCACTTCTGTATCTCTATTTCCACCCACCCCTAGTTACAGTTTCCTCAGTTTCTTGGAGAATCTGCTGCTAAAATCAAACAGATGACACCATTTCACAGTTATTATAGTGGCACAAGTGTGCCAGTTTCCCCTCTGTCCCCTCACTAACGTGCCCAGTAACTGTCATCTCTTGAAAATTAGAGCCAAGGCTCATCCCCAAAGTGGAACACACTTCATTTCATGGCTTTCAAAATATCATTAGGACATGATCACTCATCATTTCCAAATAAATCAATCATACCTCCTAGGCTGGAGACTTAATGCCATACTTTATGCTTAACCACCTCCCTCTGAAATACTCTCTCTAACAAACTCTCTGCAGGAGGAATATATATATATGTCAGACCAGCTTCCAAGTAGTACTAAATTCATTAATTCCTATTAAATTTTCCTTTATTTTTTATAAAAGTTTCTCCATCATGTTAAACACCTTCCCTTTCCTCAAATTAATCATGAACTAAAGCTCTAAGATATAACCTCCCAAATCATTATGAGAATATGTGTTCACTTTGGAGCAGAGGCATGTTTTTTTTTATTATTATTTTGTTTTTTTGTTTGTTCCTATCACTCATCTCACCTGGGAACAGAACAATCATTTAATGTTTACCTACAAATTCTAAAAAATGTGTGAATAATTCATGCACTGGAGGAGACCAAATTACCACCCACCTGCACCTGTGGATGCCAAGGGATTAATAATCATTTATTTATAAACTCACTTTTCTCTTAAATGGTGTTCCTGTGGCACCAAACACACTCAATCAGCAGCGCTGTCAGCTTGAGAAAGTGAAACAGATGCATCACTGGAAGACAAAAGTTCTTTTCTAGATTAAAGATAATTCATGAGGATACACTGTAGATCACCTCACTCCAGACTTTGAGGTCAACACCTTATTTCGTAGGGGAAGAGCAGCATGCACTTATGCCACAGCTTCAACCTGGGAGTCCATCTCTGCGTAAGGGGGAAAAAGAAACAGATAAAACACTCAACTCCTGTGTTGTGGAGCTAAGTACACGATAAAAGAAAATCAGTATTTTCCTTTTTTTGTTACCAGTCACTGAAGCAGGTCTGTCTGACCCTCTTCCACACACACTGAACCAAGATTTTTGCTGCTCTGCACAAGAAAGTACCAGCTCCCGCTGCTAGATCAGATCAATTCCCTTGGGCCTGCTTTGTAAGCAAACAGGAAAATTTTGTGTTCTAGGAGACCTCGTGGTTCAAGAATGGAGCCTGAAGTGCAGTCTCTGTTGTGAGGGCGGAGCTCAGGTCTCTCCAGCAAGCAGGGTGCTGCACAGTGCAGAGCTGTCACAGCTCAAGGGTTTCCGCCAGGTTTGGTACCAACCACTGCTAATTATCCCAGCAATGCAATAGAGTATTTGATCCAGAGCTGCTTCCTTTTGCACATTCAGTGCACTGGGTTGCCCCTATCCTTCCTGGGGACACTGGCATCTCCCGTCCCGGGGGAAGTGATGCTCCTGGGGCCTCTTTGCCCTGCCCCAAGCTAGGGAATCACTGCAGCCAGGAGGGGTGTCAGCCCTGCACCCACCACCTGCCCAGAGTGACACATCCAGCTGAGAACTTGGAGCTGCTGCATCCGTCCCTCTTCCTCCATCTCCTCTCCCCATGTGCTAAGGGCCCCTGGCTGCAGAGGATACCATGGGACACGTCCAGAGACATTGCCTGAAGCCCCTCCTGCCCTCTGCCTGCCCCATGTCCTGAAGAGAAGCACCAAGGGTCACCACGGCTGCCCGTGGTGTGTGTGCAAGGGCAGAGCTGGGCACTTGATGCCCTGCCCAGTGCCCCACTCAGGAGTGACCACTGACACCCCTGGCTGAGCCTGCCAGGCCAGCACAGCTCACGAATCATCCCAGCTCCTCTCTCCACACTGGTGTACCATGAAGAGCCACCTGAGCTTTCCACGCTGTTTCCTGTACCCATTTGTCTCCCTGCAGGGCAGCCAGCTCCCAGTTCCTGCTGTGCCTCCAGTGCTGCCACCCTTCAAAGAAAGTTTGGAGCTGGGAACACCACTGCACTTTGGTGTCCTCTTGCTGGAAACATGGACGATTTTCCCTGGAGGTTAACACAGGAAATGTAAATTAGAACAAATTGAATAATTTAGCAATTTTCCTCTTAAAATTGTTTCAAAAGAAACAAACTATTAAACACATGGTAAAAAGCTTCCTTCCTCCTTGCTACCATGAAAGGGAAAAAAAAATCTTAATTTTAGTTTAATTTTTTAAAAAATGCTAAGATTTTTAGAGAGATAATATGAAATATATTTATTTTAACTACAAGCAGCAAGAAAGTACCCAAGCTTGTGAGTTACACTCCCAGATTTCCTTTTTCATTTACCTCAAACATGTTGTCATTAGTCTGCAACTGTTTACTTTTGCCAAGTTTGGGGATTGGGGGTTGTTTTTGTTTGGGTTTTTGTTGGGGGGGAGGTGTGTTTTGGGGTTTTTTGCTTCTTATTTTTAAGCTTTCTACCCTATGGATAAAACATTGCCTAAATTCAAGATGAGTTATTAAGAATAAAATGAATAATTAGTTTCCAAATATTTGCAGGGTAAATAAGCAACTTTTCACCATCCATAGCCTTAAGTAACCACCCTCAGTTTCTGTTAAGTGTCTCAGTAAAAACCAGTAAAGCTCTAAAGCATAAAAGTATCTTTTCCAAGAAGTCTAAAGCCTTCTGTTATATCCAAATAACACATCAGGCTCTGATTGCTGCTTAAGAAAAGTCACAATGTGATGTAATTGTTTACTCAGTAACTTCAGGTACCAGCATCAGGTACATACATGCGTATGACCTAAATCATCCTAAAATATCATGGCTACGGATAGCTATTCACAAACAATCCTTTCATGTGAAAGATGTTTGCTCTGGAGCTGGAATATTTCTCCAGGAGGTCAAAGTTAGCATGGACAGTGCTGGACTGAGTCTCCTTCACATCTTCTTACTGCCTTATTACAGTTTTGTACCTAATCAGTCATCTGGCTTTGCCTAAATTTGTGTCTGGTTCTAGTTGATGTCTACTTCATGTCAATTTCAAATTCTATCACACAGCTGAAATCGCCCATCTGAAAAAAAAAACTTAGCAAGAATATCCTAGGAACACCTAGTGCTTCCCCTCCCTGCAAATGAAGCCAATCAACTGCGAGCTAAACTAAGAGCAGAAATTGGCATGAATTATGCAAGCTATCTCAGCTGAACATTTTTTTTCCCATCACCATAGCCCTGCTTTACCTAACACAGGAAAATTCTTTCAGACAGCTGTTATTTTTTTTGGCTTCTTTCATACATCACCAGGAACACCTCCCACTGGGTTTCTCAGGAGATTGCAAAAATAACATAAGTAATACAGCACAAGTATTCTATCATTATTCATTGGGAAGAGGATCATTCTCGCTTTGTATACTTCTCTCTGTGATATCTTTCACTGCAACAGTACAGTTTTTTGTTCTCTGAGAACACACTCATCATTCTTCAACCTTTGTAGAACCCATGTGACAAGTTATTATGCTCCAAGTCTTATTATGGGCAAAAGAGGAAACGCCTCATTTGGGAAGCCAGGAATTCTGTGTTAGACTAATTAAAGTCTTAACTGCGTAACTAAAATACGATAAACTATCATTACAGTTCAGTTACAATTATACTTACCTTCGGAGTCCCCATTATCTAACAACATAGTGCTCAGCTTCGTGGTGCAAAGATTGCTATACAGGAGTGTTCCTTGATGTTGTCCTCTGCTCTCTCTTACTCTGCCCCTCTGGCTCTCAAGTGTGACAGAAGTCAGCCTCAAAGATCAGCACATGGGGAAGGACAGGGGACCAGGGTTGAAACACTTCGTTAGCAATTCTCAGTCCTTTGCTAGAAGGATGCTCATGATGGGGTTTCTTCCTCTCCTTTGCCAAGGATTATGCCATCAAAGAGTTTTCTCCCCCTCCAGGGCCCCCATTTGAGTAATTTAATACATTTTCTAGGACAGTTAAACCTTTCATCCCTGATGTGCAACTTACTGTTACATCCAGATTTGCTATAGGTGAGAGACATTCTCCATAAACTGAACACCTCTTCCTTTCCTTTGTTACCACTAAAACTGGCTTTGTCAGGCTTTAAAATCTTTTAACCGATCATGGTTGGGCTGTCAATAGTCTTAGGGCTTCCAGTATCGTCCTTTGGCCCCATCCATTGTCGCCCCATGCCTCTGCTCCTTTACACCACATCCTCTGATTTTCTGGTGGCCTCTACTGTCATTCCACACCTACATTATCCCATGTTAATTTATGCTATGGTAATAAGTGTTAAATTCTAATAACTACTTCTTATAATTGCCTATACAAAATAAAGGTAATTCCACATGCTTATACAAAATTAAGCAAGAGCAAAACAAATTAGTTAGCAGCCTTCTTGTCATTAAAAAATAAAAAAAAATAATTGTTGCTGCTAAACAAAAAAACCCTAAAGCATTAGGATGGTTAAGACAAAATCAGAAAGGGAGGCCTAACAAAAATCAGTCCTGAGGCCTTATGAAGTAAGCAGGTTACAGGGCTATAACGATCAAGACACCCTACTCCTCCCAAAGCATCATGACTCAGGTCTCAGTGTCCTAAAGCTTTGTGCACAGCTGCAGCCACTAAAAGGTAGCATGAACTTGCCTGCATTGCTTCCAGACCCATACAGCCAATTTCATCCCTTTACAGGCAAAGAAAATGCTTGGGAGGCCACTAAAACAGGATTTAGGAAGAAACACTCCAAATCCAGCCAGGCAGACCCAGCTATGAATTGATGTGAATGCACCAGGTTCTTTAATTTGCAGCCTTTGCTCCAGACAGTAAATGGGTTTACTTTGGCTGCTGCAAGCATTGATCAGATTGACAGGGATGGAGATCATGACTTGAGCAGCTGGAAAGGTGGAAATCATGCATCTCTCTCACAGTAGGTGTCCTACAAACAGCCAGTACAGGTCAGTCACATGAATGCTTCTCCTGCCTGTGCACCTCTTACACCAGATAGTCAGCCAGTTATGCCTTTTCTTTTCTGCTGGATACAACATCTTTAACGTTTGTTGATGTGTTTATCCTTTGTACTCATTGTGATGAGGTTTCATCCACATAAGTTGTCATCTTGTTGTGGCCTTATTTTACACAAGTTTGGCACCAGATTTCAGTCAAAATTGCCATCAGTTCTACTGAAATACACCATGAGAAAACAAACTGCAGCTTTAGGAGGGCACAAAACAAGCCTATGCCACTTGTCACTCATTCCCTCAATGTCCATCTCTAAGTAGGTGGGAGAGGCAGCTCCTGGTCTACTTTCCCCTCCTGAATACCTGGGTAATATTTAAATTCTGGAAAATACTTGCAGATTTTCTTTTCCTTTGTCTAGACTAAGCAGCTTTAACAGAAACTAAATATAGTGGATCTTAATCTACAAGGCTGTGAAAAAGACAGTTAAGTCCTGACAGAATAAACCAAATGAAATAGATTTTTTTTCAAGTATAATGTCGTTTCGAGAAGCAGATGTTACCACCTTCTGGCAGAGAAAAAAAGCCACATTTTCAGGCAAAACAGCACCTTAATACATATTGAAGAGCCTGCACAGTGGAATACTTGTTGAAATCCAGAAAAGTCCAATTTGTGAAAGCAAGTAATTGCCTACCGCTCTCTTTTGGGACGTAGAAGAAAAGAAAAAAGCCATTGAAGAACATATCCTTCTGTGCTCAGCAGTGTCTGCAGAGCTACATCCTCATTATGCCAGGCACCAAACAGAGAGCAGCTTGTAGAAGACTGAAGACTCTGAGGAGACCTTCTACTGTTACATATAGTCACAAAACCAGAATGGTCGCTCTGCTTTGAGCTAACTCTATTCACCTTAATCCAATTTGTACTTAAATAAAGCTGTCCTCATTCAAGCTTCCATGTCACACAATCCAACTGTATTTTCGCAGAGTTGTTGAGGTGAGAATGAGACTCTTGAGAGTCTTTATTTCAACCCCTGCTCAACAGGGTCAGCTGGAGTGGGTTGCAAAGGACTGCATCCATTTAGGCTTTGAGTATCTCCAAGAATCATGGCTCCAAAATGTCTCTGGTCCACCCACACAGTGAAACAGTGGTTTCTGATGGAATTTTCTGTTTCAGTCTTCTTGTCCTGCCACTAAGTACTATTGAAGATAGTCTGCCTCTGTCTTTTTCACTCCCCATCAGATACTTACATACATTGATGATATCTTCCCAAGTTTTCTCTTCTGGCTGATAAGTCAAAGCTATTTCACAGCCTTTTGTCATGTGAAAAAAGCTCTGGCCCCTCAGTCATCTCTGTGGCCTTTAGCTGGACTCTCTCCAATACGCCCCTGTCTCTCTTATATTGGCCCAGCACTGGACACCTCTCTCCAGATGCAGTTTTGCCAGTGATAGGCAGAGGAGGAGCACCCTGCTGTCCACCTGGACTCCCAGGTCCTTGTCTGCAGAACTGCCTTCCACTATGATTTGTGATTTGAGCACATGGACTTACATGAGTGCAGGAGAGTGAGAGACCATTTCTTGCAGAGACCATCCATGCCCAGAAGATGTGCCCAGTGTCCCACTGGGATAATGGCACAAAAAGGCTGGACTAGCCAGTGTGCCATACTGGGATTCATTCATTGTCCTTGAGATATTTGGTACAACTTGCTTTCCTCCAAAGAATGCCGGAGAGCAGTTGGAAATATTTCCAACTCAAATAAACTGGCTGATCCTATCTTAAAACAGTATTCCCATGGTCTTCTGTACAAACTACTGTTTCCTGGGGGTTAGAGAATACCTGGATGCCCACATGCCTGGTTTACCTGCAGTAATGTGGGTTCTTGATCTAGAAGCTGAGAAAATTCCTTGAAATTCCCAACAGCAATTGAAACCACTTATAATCTCAGCCTGGGAACCCTCAAAGGGCTGGTAATAAGCTAAAAAACTTCCTTGGTTGGTATGGTAATATGCCCACACTGTGTTTTATTTCCTGTGCTTCAGACTCAGATGGAGAATCAGGCTGAAACCATCCATTGCTGACAAAGGACAAAAAGCAGGATTAGTCACATTTGAGCATCTGCTCTATCCCTTCCTAAACCTTGAGAGCCTTTGAGTACTCGCAGAATTTCTCCTTTCATTTCTATAGAAGTCATTGCTGATTCACAGAGGTGGCAGAGGAAAATAATGAGGGAAGCACACATCTTGAAATACTAAAAAAGACATTAGTGTAAACAGCCCAGCTGGAAAACGCAAACAACAGAAACATTATGAAACAGTTTGATCTTAAGTTTCCAGTTGAGCTATGTGGATCCTCCCACACAGTCACAGCACTCACCCTCCAGGACTGTTTGGAACTAATTTGCAATCCACCACATGCCATGAGAGCCTGGGTCCATGCTGCATTACCCATGTGCACAATCTCAACAGCAATCTCTTTTTTCATTTTAACCAAGAGAAAGATCTGTGCTTTCTCTGCATACTGGTTGTGCTGAGCTGGAGACAAACAAGGTGGAGCATTTTAGAGTGGCTTCCCGCTAATGAGCTAACATTTCCAAAGTGGGCTTAGGCAGATGCAGCTATAAAAGTACTGTAATTCCAATTCACTGGGCTCTAGTTGAAATGAAGCGATGAATAAGACAGCTGCTTAAGAGTGATCCAAGAAAGAAAATTATGATGAACATTTGTCTTATTGCCTTAACATCTTCCTTTTTTTGTTATATGAGGCAACATGTGTTCAACGTAGCATTCAAATAAAATATTTCATTACTCATGTTTCTTCAATCTGCAAAGCTAAATATCATCTACATCAAACAAAAGTTTTCCTGACCTACTAAGGCATGTGGATATGCAATGAGCATGTTACCTCTCCCTTCCATATAGCTCTGGTGTTGAAATGATGACACTTTGCACACCCAAGTCCTTCAAACCTTTAACTTCATATGACACCTAAAGTAACTCCAGCATGATCTAAACAAAATTTGTAAAATCTGCCAGCATTCCTCATCCCCCTCATATAACACAGCTGTTTGATCAACATGCCATGAAATAGCTGCAATAAACCATCGACCCATTTGGCTCATAACCAATGGGCTGAGCAAGGAAACCTCCCACTGCCTCAGTGCCGAGGGACTGCCGAGGGAGCAGCTTCATCTGCTGGTTACAGTAACATGCAGCAGTTTTTCAATACATCAGTCATGACCTGTACTGAGGACACAGATTCTTCAGGGAATTAGCTCTGCCTTCCAGGAGCAGCAGCCTCTGAGCACCAGGCAGCTCGTGGCACTCCACAACCTCCAGAGCTCTGCAGTCACACAAGTCAGGCTCCCGTGCAGCAGCCAGAGCAGAGACACTCTTTCTGGAGACAGGCTCACTCAGCCTTCTGATTCATCTGGGATCCTACCCAAATTCTTCAGCTGCTACAGCTGAGGGAACAAAAACACAGAAACACTACTCTCCAGCACTAGAAATGGAGGCTGGAATTCAGGCAAATCCCATTCTTTAAATGGAGCAGAGAGGGATGTAATCCTTTCTTCTAAAAGAATAGCTGCTCCATCAAAAACTTATTTTGGCTTATTTTCTTAAGGCAGAGAGGTTTCTTTGAGCCCTCTGAGACAAGCTACACACACCCTGGGCCCCTGCTAGATAATCTGAGTTACACAACAAAGCCTTTCCTGCAGCCACGTATTTATTTCCTTTACATCCATATAAGCAAAAACGTGAGGCTGCTGTTTGGCAACATTTTTACTTTCCAAGACAGTTTCAGATATAAATCCAAAAAAAGAACATTATCATATTTTACCAAGTGTTTTCATATTTTCTCTCATGCACTGGCATCAAAGGCACCACACAAGTCCTTCACTTAAATAATCAGTAGATAAAGCAAAGTGATATAGATGCAGCACTTTTACATATATAGATTACCCCAATGTTTGGACAGGTTGGTAAATACTTATTTTGTTAGAGGAAGCCATGCATTTCCATGTTCCAGCCTCTTTCGCCCACCAAATATGCCATTATCACCAGTTACACTCTTTCCAGGCTCTCCCTCTCCTCTATAGTTAGCAGATGGACCAGAAACTCACCTGCTTCTCTTCTTTTATACAAGTTATATTTGGATTTTGTTTCTTCCAGGCTTCTTGCTTAAATTTTTGCAGCTGGCACTCCTTTATTCTTCTATCCCTAGAGGCTTTTGGGTGCTGTGTGACAGATCCATCTGCAGACTCCATCATCCTCTGTGAGAGCTGACTGAGACATCTGCATCCCTGGACATGTCCTCTGCTCCTCTAGAGAGCAGCTGTCCACATGCAGTTCCCCTTCTGAACATCTAAACCAAGCCAAAGCCAATGAGTCCTCCTATAATCTGCTCAGGGCTGTGTACCTCATTCCATGATACGTGCTCTGAGGTTGAAAAGTCTCAGGAAGAGGCCTTCAGTGCCCACTTCTTCAAATGGAAAAAATTAAATAGAAAAGGGTAACACGACAACAGATTTTGAAGAATCCAATTTGATCATCTGCAGCAAAAATTAAACTTCATGTGCAATAAGAACCCTGGGACCAGTGTTTGAATTAGATGTTTCTGAGTTATTTGTCAGATCAATCCCTGTAGGAGACAACAACAGGTTTTTACTGACATTTTTGTATTGTGAACAATTTTTATTATGTTCCCCCATGTATTCCAACAGCTGTGCTAGCAATGCCCTTGGTAATAGACTTGAAACTCTCCAGTTTGTTTGTATCTGCTATATTTAGTTTGTTGTTCAAACCTCTTGATCTGACTATTGGCATGACTCATCAATTGTTGGCAGCATATTATTATAAATAATCAGCATCTTACAATTAGAGACTACGGCTTCTGTATAAAATTGTTGACTGGAATCCTTTTTGAGCCCGTCAGCAGTGGCCATTAGAGAAAAAGCTTTACCATTTCTAATTTTGTGTTATTGATCCAAAAATGCTAGAGATAAAACACTTCTGGAAAACTTCCTGGAGATTATGTCAATACACACTGAGCATTAATACAATAACTTTTAAGAAGCCAGACACAATGATGCATCCCTTTTAATACATGCCTGGGCTTTGCAATTACCTTTTAGGATTTCCTTATCATTATTTACACTAACTGAAAAGCTCCCAAAATATTAAATTTTTTTCAGGAAAATCTATTCCAGCCTGAGCAGCAGTTTTCCAAGTAGTTTCTTTAAGTGTCCAGATCTAATAGACTCAGCAACCACACAGAAAACTACATGAATGAGTTCCATGACTGGCACTTTTGGCAAGTTCCCCTGTGCTGCAACCTTCTCTTAATCCAGCTTCGTAACACAGATCAGTCAATGCAACCTCTGGGTTTTATTGACTGTGGAATTTCTGCCCAATGTAGCCTATGAGGAGATTGGAATGACACCCTACACTGGTGGCAGCCGTGGTGCTTGGGGAGAGGCAGCAGCCGTCAGCTTTGGGCATGCTCTGGAGTCATGTTAGCCCGGAGCCCTGCCTTCCCTTAGGGACAGTACACTGCTTGTTGGCTGTGAGTGCCATCCAAAAGGCTATATTCCAGCTTCCAGCACTGGTTACAGGCATGTTTCACCTATAATTTGGCAAGGCAAATTGTTATCTGGCACACCAAAAAGTTGCCAGCTCCAGGAAGCTATTTTAAATTGCTTTTATGCCAGAATACTTTTTCCTCATTTCCATTTTTAACAGGGAGTAATTTAATGCAAAGAAAAATATATCACCCTACTATCTTTCCAGAAGAATTTAAGTGGGGATTAAGCCAGCATCTTCACAAACACTCTTTGCTTGCAAGCCCAGCATATGTACAGTACCTTCAGAGTGCCAGTGAAGTTTAATTGATGTCATCACCCTCCCCAACAAGGCAGGAAACCTTAAAAAAACCCTCTAGAAATTCTGTCTAATTTTTTGGTAGTTCATTTTCAACAACATTGATTATTAATTATTTTAGCTCATACAGAATTTGCTGTTTGCCAGCTCACATGATATTAACTTTATCTACAAGCACTCCTGGCACCCTGTGATACCATGACAAGCCAGGGCTACCTGCATACTTCACAACAGCATCTGTCTGCAGATCAACCTCCCCAGGCCAGTGCCCTGAGCACACGAGTTTTAAATGCTTTCATTCATTACTCATGCTCAAATGGCAGCCCAAAATTAGTAAGAACAAAGAGCTTTATGCTTTTTTCTTTATTTTTCCCCCCTCATCCCTTCAAACTATGTCATTTAAGCTCTGTTTTTACTCCAGTCCTTGGTGGTGGTGCAAAACTCAGCAGGAGGGTGATGAAAAAAGGTGCAGATCAATACTGGACCTAGCCTGCTGCAAAACATAACAGTACAGATTACGGCACATGATTCAGGAGACCATCTTCCCAAGGGTCTCACATTCCAGTGCCACTCCCGTGAGAGTCTGAACACCTTATCTGAGACACTCAACAGCCTCTGGGACACATCTATACACTATGGGAAATTTGTCCTTCCTTCACATTGAGTTAAGGATAGGAAACAGAATGGAAATGCTTGATATGCAGGGAAAATAGATCATGTTAGTCTCCACAAGTGACAGATTCTAGAACACACACCTGGGCTGTTAAGATAGGGTTTAAAAGAGCTAATAAAAAACCACCCAGGATGACAGTAAATCAGGACCTATATCAAGTCCTAAACAAGCAGAAAACTAGAAAGCAGGTTCAGGCTTCAGTCCAAAAATTGCTGGACCAAGCTCACAGTGACAGAACACTGCACAGCAGGATTCACAACAGCAGCATCAATTTCATCCTGAAAGACTCTCCTGTTACTCATTTACCAGCACTATCAGTCAGATCCTAAGCCATGATTTCAAGTGTGACAACAAATTGAGTTTTCATATGTTGGACTTTATCTTTCACAGATGCTCCTTCCTTGGCTTTTCTACACAGCCATCATAACCACATCATGAGAATAGTGACACAAAGAGATTTATCAGTTCCTCAGCCTTTTGCAGGATCAAACACTTGTACAGTTATTATTTCCATTATGAGCCCAAACCCATCAAATGATCCACATCATATTTTCCTCTTGCTCTTCTCCTGAGTTCCAAAGGAGATTGGAGGAAGGAACACCATCTCTTCTGAAACATCCTCTTTCCAAGGAAGGCTAAACTGGATGTGGGCAGCCTGAGCAGTTCCTCAGACTGACAGTTTCCTTGATGCACACATGACAGCACAGGATTCCAAATGAGTAAGTGAGTGCTGGAAGTGAATAAATAATTCAGTAGGAGAGATAGCAGGAGTGCCATTCACTAAGATTTATTTCGTTATGAAAGAAAAAGTTCACAAGAGAAAACTTCTCGGAGGACAGATTTTCTACCAGCCAGTGATTTGTGCAAGGACTGCATTGGTTAACTTGTATTTTAGAGCTGTTGACAAAAGTGTCCCTTTAATGTGGCCGGTTGCATGTTCACATTTGTAAAATGCTGCACTGTTGCCATGAGCACCACTCAGGGGGTTCATCATGTCCTGTACAACATCAGCCACATACCAGGTTGCCTTGAGCTCAGAGATCATTCTGCTAAGCTTAGGGAGAGATAATAGGTGTTACGGATTCAAGCCTAAACAAATCAAATTAAGAGATTTGTTTCCTTGGTAAGGAAGGAGATTTTAAATCAAACTTTTATAGGTATAATCCGTATGTTCAAACCCAACATCTATGGATCAGAGAACATCACCTCATGACACTATTGGCCTCTAAAGAACTTTTCTGTAATTTTTTTCCAGTGGGCTTTAATATCTTCATGGGGAATAAATCTCAGCCACTGACATATGCTTAACTTTTGTGCTACTGACCTCTGTGAGAAAATGTAACAGAACATCTGAAAGGGTTCAGAACTGCACATGGAAAATTAATTTCTCTTCCCATTTCCACCTATCTGTGCATTGTGCAGTCCCTTCTGACTGCACTTGGTACAAGGCATTGCATAAACTGGTCAGATTCTTACCTTGGGTACAGCAACACAAACCTGAACTATTGTATCAATGAAGTTGGTTTATTTTGAGAAGTAGCTCCACTTTTAGCCCTCTAAAGAATTACTGAAGTATGGAGTATTTTTAATTTGTAGCAGAGATAGATTAACTCCTGAAAGTTTACATAGATTAACTTGCTCAAGACCCTAGTCTATCTCTTTCTTTCAGTAATTACTAGTCTCCCTGGAAGAAATATTTTGATGGCCAGTAATTCCAGTCAGGTTAATTAATTTGTGTCTGGTCCTTATCAAGAAGCAGCAAAAAGTCTCTGGATTTACACTCCTGAAATGATTTCACTAATTATATCTTTTCAGTTTTAGGTGACTATAAAGTGTTAAATTTTAGTGGTTAGATCTTTCAGACTGAACATGCCTAATCCGTCCAAACAGGAGGCTACTGCCAAAGGGGTGGTCTGGCTCCCCAAAAGTGCCTCTTGCTTCCTAAATACTTGCACTGTTTGCCATTGACTGGACTGAACAGTCAGGTGGCTGTAGTGCAAACCTTTGATCCAGCCAGAAAAATAACTCCTCCCTGAACTAGATTATTAGATTGGAGTGAACTCAGCTGTCAGTTTCCTGACAAGCAGACAATGAATTTTGGATTTGATGCCCCGTGCTAGGAAGCAGCTGGGAGACTGGTACAGCCTCTTTCAAAAATCAGTCACTACACAGTTGGGTTTAAACTATTGTTTTGCATTGTGGCAAGTCAGAACATGGAGAGGAAGTGGGAGGCAGCAGGTAAAACAGGAGGATGAACAAATCTTGGTGAGCTGCTTAGTACAGGGAGTGATGAGCCTGCTTGGTAAAAATGTGTCTTTGCTGAAGGTGCAGCAAAGCAAGGAAACCGAGCAACAAAAAATCTCCATGGGCAAAGTTGTTCTTGCTCAGCAACCCTTACTCCATGGCTTCTTTGGCCTAAGCAATTTAAATGAAATAAAAACACTGGAGAGTACACCTACATCTTGAGTATTAGTATGGAATAGATCCCAATTTCACTTTATGTGTCAGAAATTCTAAATTAGAAGAAACTCCAGCATTTTTAAAATGAAAAAGAGCAACTTCTGTGTCACACAGTTAAGTGAAATGGGGTATCTTCTCCTAAATATGCAGAATTTTGGAACAGGACAGATATTCTCCTAGGTGAATATCAGAAATGAGAAGCCATCACTTGATCACAGAGACAAACACCCCAGTGCTTCAGATTCAAGCGTATTCACACTCCCCACGAGTATCTTCTCTATTGAAAAAGCTTTTTTTGCTTTTCATGAAAAGGGGTGAGGAGAGGTCAATTATAACTGAATTAAAGATGATATTTGACAATGAAAATTATGTCAAGAACCAAAAGAAATCACCTGTTAACAGGGAAAAGAAACCCCATCACATTTGTATTTCAACATCTTAATGATTTTCCCTGTTTCTCTAAAGAATTTCTTTCTGCTAATACAAAGTAGCCCAGCACTCTCTTAAACTTTTCTTGCCTGCTGGTACAAATGTACTCCATGCAGAGGACAGTCTTTGGAAAACATATATGATGGAAGGCCAGATCTAAACATTCTGGAGGACTTCCAGTTCCTGAAGAAGAGTTTTATGAGCCTGCCAGCTGCTTGAACTGCTTTGAGACATGGTGTGACAGAGGATGGGAGAGGGTAGGTCTCCAGGACATCACTCTGATGTGCAGCAAGACAGTGATGACCTTGTTTTAGCCTCTGGAACTCAGTGTGATGCAAACCCCTCAGTATTATCAGGCAAGTCAACATCAGTGACTGTTACCTGCCTTTGTTCCTGTTTTATCATGTGGCACTGTATGACTTTTGAATTCAGCATTTCTATCACTGTTCCCTATAAGGAGCTCACCTAGGGCATCTAATTCCCAGCTTTGAATCCAACTGAGCTGTTCTAGCAGCACAAAGGCTGTATTAGCCTCTAGGTAAATGCTTTCCAACATGACTTTGTTTGGAACTACTATTTATTTATTTTACAGTCAATAGAAACACTCTATCCTACCAATTCAGTTCAGTACAGGTGCAACTTAAGCTTCCTCATTCCTCTAATCTATGCATATCCATTTCTATGCTAATTTGACTTTTCAATGTTCCTTAACCACAAGACTCAGCCTCCTCCTATTTACTCATCTGCATTCAAATGCTGTCTTGTGACCAGGATACCCTCGAAGTGTTTCAATGACTACTAGTTTCTATATTCATTTACAAGCATTACCCTTCTCAGAGTTATTCCAGGAAGGGATACATTAATATATGAGCTCATAGCTACAGAGGATAAGGAACAGGAATCCTGTGCAAATGCACTTCCACTCAGCCCTACTGCAATAACTGGGCAAAATGAGCAGAAAGCTATGAGAAAGGCATCTGCTGTTCTTCTTTTTTAATGCAAAAACATTTTTTTTAGACATGAGATGATCTCCAGGTAGGGAGGTCTGCTGCAAACGCCTGCTCTTGTTGCATGCTCCCTTAGCCTTTCTTCACTACAGATGGATTAGTTTTCCAAGCACTGTTGATCCTGAGAAAGCCATACATTTGCCTCACCAGCTCAAACCACTGGTTAATCCAGCCCAAACCACTGGTTAATCCAGCCCAGTGACTTCATTGCAACACCAGCCAGCTCCCCCTGCTGCAGTGTCAGGCAGAACAGAACAGGTTTGCCACCTGATGTCAGCCAGTCCTCATGCATTTCCTCACAGCTGCAGCCTCACAGTGTCCACACAGCAGGCCTGCCCTCCCTGCTGAATATGCTCCCCCACAATCAATAGCCTAATCGAGGCACAGAGGTGTTAGTCAGGAGGACACCCTCCTCCCTGCATTCCAAGGTCATCCTTCTCCAAATGCCTTTAGCCAACACAGCACCCAGCTCCTCTCCTTGACCAGCCAGGCAGCCCCTAATTGCAGAAGGGGGGGCAGGAAACACAGCCAAGCTCCCTCATTAGTGCACTGCTTTCCTACTTAGAGCCACCAGAGAACTGGGACAGGCCAGCACTGTGCAATGGCATACGCAGCTGGAGCTCCAACCAACCTCATTAGGGATTGACAAACCCCCTCTTAGAGCTGAAAGTGAAGCTGAAACACTAAAGCAGCTGCAGAAATGCACCTTCAGACACTGTGCAAATTCTCAACTTACCCAGCATTTTAAAGAGCCTTACAAGCATCCTACCCAACATGCCATGGCACTGTGAAGGATTTCTTGTGGACTTTTTGATTAGTTGAAACTTACTTTATTATTCAGTAAAAGGTCCAGGCGTTGGTTTTCCAGATTCTGTCACTAAAGTTACAGATTGACATTGCTTACTGAGGTGCAGGAGGAGACATGCAAGGGATATAACCAGACCAGGACAAGCACGACACATGCCACTTTAAATTTATATCCAGAAAGAACACATCCCTGCATTCTTCTAAAAAGACCTAAGTCTTTGCTTCAGAGGCATTTCTGGACATCAGTTAAAGAACTGCTCTCTGCCATTTTCTGCAGTGACTGAGGAGCCTGCATTTTCTGAGCTGCAGAGCACACTGAAAGGGCATCCTAGCTCCTATCTGACACACCAGCCCATTGCTGTTTGTGGCATCTTTCATTTTCCTCTTCCTACAGCCACTGCAAAGGCAGGTTCCCTCCCATGCCTAACCTGCTTTCCTTAACAACTCAAAATTCCTTTCCAAATTGCAACCAACTTGATCTTCTATCTCTTTGTCCAGTTGTTTGCCATTCTTAACGGCCCATGTTATAAGACTGATCAATATCTTCATGCTAGCAAGATTTAAAATCACAATTATATTTAAATCTATTACATTCTGCTCCTTAATTATGCTCTTCAGCAAGCAGCTTAGGACAACAGAGATAAGGCTAAGGACTTTCCTAGACAAAAACAAAATGGGAAAGCAAGAAAAAAAGAGGAAAAACAGTTATGTAGAAATCCCATGGCAATCAGAGAGTTCCTTGCATTAGAGTATCATGTTTTTACCAATAATAAAATGTCAAAGAAAGGAGAAAAATGACATCTCTTCAGTATGTGCTCCAAACATGCATAAAAGAACCTTTTCTTCATTTTCCTATATCCACATCTGTAGAAATGAAGGCAGAAGTCAGATGTATCTATTCACTCATAACTAGCTGAGCATCCACATTCTTGGTTACACATCCATTGGTGCCTAAATTTTCATATCATAGTCGACTAGCCAGCACTATATTATGTTGAAGAAATTACTGCTTCTCTCAAAATGGCTATTTGAATTTAATGGTAGCTGTTTTACATCCCAGGGGTATTATCACTATTGCAGTCAGATTTCCGCAATTAATTAGTTCATTGTCTGCCCTTGATGATGAGGTGGCGGTTCTCCATGGCAACGCTGATTTGTGAAGTTTACTTTCAGAAAGAGAAGAAACCCATAAACCCTCAGATTTCAGCTACACCAGCAGCGAGAGCGCTCAGGCTGCAAATCCTCTGAGACAGGAGCTGTTTATCCAACTTGTGCTGTGCTTCAGTGCCTGGCACCCTGAGCACTGCCCAGTGCTTTGCTGGCCCTCTGCTAGGGCTGCAGCTCATTAGTGTTGACTCATTATTTCAGATGTGTGAGAAAGCCAGACAACAGGAAAGGACAGAACATTTCAGATTCTAACCTCATCTAAACAGCTGAGCTACTGGGGAAGGGCCATTTACTTCTTGCCCCTTTACCAAGGACTTTTAAAAAATGTTTCCATTGCTTGGTTCGACCACGCCCCTGACACCTGATACTTTGCAGTAATAAAAAATAGTATCCGGGTTTTAGACTGTTTTCTATGTTGGAAGGTCCTAAGACAGCCTGAACATTTGGTGAAACACACTCAAGATATCTAATAACTTGCCCAGCACTAAAATCCTCTGAGTTGCAGAACAATAGAGGCTTAGCAGACATCAAAGCTGCCACAAAGCATTAAACTCACATAGCAAAATCAGACAGAATTACCATGAGTCTACCTGGGTTGTCAAGAGTTATTGATATTGAAAAAGTAAAAAGTTGCAAATACTTCCTCATTACTTCAATAAATTGGGCATCCATTGCTATTTTGTAAGAAGACATAAAACCTCAGGAGAAATAATAAGTAATATGAGAATAATTACCATGGAGTAAAAAAAGCCAATCCCAAATTTTCATTTTCCATACAAATCCATTGTGTCTGATTGCTAAACTTCAGGATTAATAATGGTTACTCTGTTCTAGTCTGGCTCTGAACATCCCCTACTTTCTGTTTTGAAAAATTAACTGGAGCAGGGACAAAAGCTTTGCTTTCTGCCCACCAAGTAGCTTAATGAGGACGGTTAGATTCTCTTGCCTGTATTGCAAAAACCTGATTATTTGTGCAAAATAATAGACCCTCACCAGAAGAAACCTTCCATTTCAAGAGTGCTCCTTGTGGCTAGTCTGCTGCCCCTGCCAGGGGAGCCACAGTAAACCCACAGTCCCTCAAAGCTCTGGCTAACCCCTGGATCTTCACTGGATGTACCTCTACAGTGAAAAAATTCTGGGGGTAGGGCGAGTCATTTAGACCCCTTGTGCACTGCTAAGAGAAGAGTGAGTTAAACAACAAGGTTGCAGGTCCTGCTGCATGCTCTTGAAGTAGAGTCTCCTCCAAAGACACCATTGCTGTTAGAACCACCATCTTCCCATCCCCACTGCTGGTGAACAAAGTACCCATATAGAACTATGATCTATTCCAAATACCAAACCATCCAGGCTTTGAAAGCAGCGCAGATCATTGAGTAAGCCCCTGGCAGAAGGTGACCCGCAGGCCACAGAAGAATGTTGGGTGGGGGCAAAAAGGCAATTACAGTTCCAGCTATGCCTGACTTCAGGTGCTCCACTGGAGCAGCAGATTACCAATCAGCGACACGAGCCAAGGGCCAAAGAGCTCACGGCACTAATTGGTAGGATTTAAGTGCACTACAACTCTGCTCTGCAGGGCCTCCTGGCCACTCTGATGGAATTAATTTAATCCTAATGCCTCATTGTTCATATTATGTATCCTCCTCCTCCACATGTAGCATCCCAAATAATTAAAGCCAGGTTAATTACTCTGTCAGCCACTGGGAACACTTACAATGCCACCACATGTGGCAAAAGAACCCTATATAGCTAAAGAACCTCATACTGTTTCCCATGTGTCTGGATGGGAAAAAAAATCCCCACCCTCTACTGCATTTTAATGAACAGCCCTAACTAAAGTATGGATGCAATGTATGAGATTTGAGGGGTATCTAGTGTGAGATTTAAAAACCAAAGTTACAAATGCTCACAACAAAGCAGGCCAGCCAAAGGTTCAGCAACTATTTGTCTTTTAGCAGGTCATATGCAGAGTCTGGTTTTGCCAACAGAGAGCTGAACTTCCCAGCTCTCTGTAAAGGGCAAGGGAGAAATACAGCTGTTGGCTACTGAGGCCATAACACCAGGAAGGAAGAATTCAAACTGAAGACAAATCATTGTAAGAGCAAATAGTATGGATTTACTAAATACACCTGTAAGTTGGAAATCAGAATATCCCAGCCATCAGAGCCATCACGTGTTTAAAGAGCCTTCCACAAAACAACAGCCTCACACATGAAGCAATGCCAGTCAGTGAAAGTGAATATAAGAGCAACTAGAGTGACAGTAGGGAAGCTTACTTTCACAGCCTGAGATATCCTTCTAGTCTTACTTTTAAGTTCTTAAGAACTCCATATATCCCAGCAGATTTACTGGGACATTTTTCACAAATTCACCTCCTCCAGACACCAGTGTCTCAGAGCTCAAGCATTTAACAACAGGTAAACAGTTCACCTCTAGGCTTTTGATCTACCCATCATCTAAACCAGAGAGATGAAAGCATTTCTGCTCTCTGAGAAGCACAGCAACTACTTACTTAGGATTTCTACAGATAAAATATCTGGAAACACACAAAAAATTTCAAAGCCATAGTACACACTTTGTAAGGCTGGACAGGTACATAGTGCAATATCTGTTACACCCAAAGCAACAAGTAGCCCGTGTTCTCTGATTTCTTTTATAGTTTGGGCAATTCAGCAGCCATGTTTTCATTTGCTGCTGTCAGTTCAGACAGCATTTGTCCCTAGGTTCATAAATGTCACCTAAGTAAGTTTCCAACAGAAGTCCACTTGGACGTTTAACTAGCAATCTAAAACTAATCCTTCTCCCTCTATCCCTGTTCATCACATCATTCACAAGCCTGTTTGCACTGTGACTTTCAGGCAGCCTTAGTAAAGCCTGGGAATAGCCATCTTCCATTGCTAGCATTACAATTGGGATGAACACGTCTCCTTAGACTGAGCCCAAAGTAGCAAGGTGCACCTTTTACTCTTTCCTTGGGGTCAAAACCTGGGTTTTCAGAAACTGCAGAATGGATCAACAGTTAAGAATAAAAACCACTGTTTAAAAGTCTACACTTTCATAGTGGACCATTTGTCCCCTTCATAAATAATTATTTGTGAAGCCAAATAATTTATAGTTAGTTCCCCAGCTCCATCATGCTGCTTTCAGAGATAGTTTCCTGGGACTTGGGGTGTGTATATACCACATTGCTATTTGTTGCGGGTTTTTGGTTGTTTTTTTTTGTTCGTTTGTTTTTTGTTTTGGTTTGTTTTTTGTTTTATTTTTTTTTACTAGACTTTGCACATACAAAGACATACATCTATTCTGAGAAATAGTCATGAAAAAGACATGAGCCATGTCCTTTTCCATTCAAAACCCTCAGACTTCCTTTTCCATAAATCTTGAATCTGGGTGTTCCAGTGACTCTGAATGCAAAACCCACCTATGACTTAACCTAAACCAGATTATATCCAAGTTCTGCCAAAAGGGAAGGACACGTGCAGGACAGTAGAATTTACTGTATCAGGCTGCTTTGCCTTTCAAGTACCTTCACCTTCTAGATCTGAACACAATCAGGCAGATTTAGGGATAGTATTGTGATTTTATTGCACATTAATAATATTATTATTAACAAGCCTGCAAGTTAGAGACAGCTTCCTGAACACTGGGAAAAGTTGGGTTAAATGTCTAAGCTACAAACTAATAACCCAAGATGTGTAAGAAAGGTAAAAGACCAGTTATATCCTTTAACACATATTTGCTAGAAGCTATCCCTGTTATGAAGCTACATATTACAGTAAGCCATGCTACATGATCACTTGCTAAAGTGATTCTGTCCTTACAAAAGAATTAAGAAGAAATAGGAGCAATAAATAACATAATTGCTCCTTTTTCTATCCACAAATAATTATTTATTTTTATTGTTTTGAAATACAATATTTTATCTGGAGCACATCTCTGAAGATATTTAAGTGATATTAAGGCACTGTAAGAGACCAGGCTTGCAGTGCAGCTACACCTGCCACAACTGCTGGTTTGCTGATAACCTTTGATTCATTACCATGGCAGCAAACAGACAACCATGCCCCTGCAGTGTGACAAGTAAACCACAAACCCACAGTGTGACCAAACACACAAAGAAAATTTTCCCTTTATAAGAATTAACATTTTTAGCAATGATGAAGTTTAGTGAGCACCACCCATCAAAACTATTGTTCACAGCACACGTGTATCAAAACAAATGTACAGCAGGATTCAGTTTCTCAGTTACAGAAACTCAAGTTGATCTAGACATTAAAAAATGCAGGAATTGGGAAAGCACAGAGCAAGAGCCAGCCTCTGCAGGAAAACATCTGGGTTTACCATGAACAGCACCTTGCAGCAGCGTGCCCTGGTCAGCAGGTCCAGGGAAAAGGTCAGTTCCACTCTCTGAAATCTCTCATGGAGCACTCTGTCTATATTGGCCCTTCCGATGCAAGACAGAAATTGGCAAGTCTCTTGAAGTGACTATGGGTGACAAAAAATCCCAGACTTCCAAAATGAAGCAAGCGTATGGTTGAAGCTAAAGTAGGATTTTTTTTTCTTTTTCATAGAAGCTTTTCCTCATTTCTAAATTCACACCTTCAGTTCAGTCTCTGGAGGCTATTCTGGCACCGAATATGATTCTATCTAAGAAAAGCACCCCACCTCCTGTGTTCACTAAGATGATCATCATTATATTTTAAACAATTCCTTAGGCACTTGGGCATCTTTACTCACTTGGAACTGCAAGCAACTGCAGAAGCAGTAGTGCTTTAATTGCACTCACACTCTATATGGTTTAGCTTCAAAGGCACAGGAGCAATCCCGGCATTCAGCTCATCCTGGCATTCAGCAGGGACGTGTGGGGTGCACAGGGCACATTCATTGTGGCTCATGCTGGTGACACATTAACTGAAATAGCCTGCTAAGCCATCAGCTGCAGCCAGAGACACCGCTGTCTCACAGCTTCTACACCTGTGACAACACACCACACCAAGGAGCACATTTCTGGGCACACAGAGACCCTTGCAGTATCATTTGCAGCTGCTGAAGGTGTCTCATTTTGATGTAAAAGGATTTTGTTTCCTCAGATCACTCTTGCATCCCAAGGTGCACTAACAGAAATGGGGAGAAGTGGAATTATCAACAAATATCTATGTAATTAAATGGAGATTTATTCTCTGGCTAGATTGTAACTTTCATTTACTCATGGAAACCCATGTTAAATGTGAGAAAAAAACTCCATTAATTATTAGGAAATATTATATCTGAATAAATTTCTGAGACACTGCTATTAAGGGCAAAGACATGAGTGATGTAGAAAACCGATGAAGAACACAAACTTGATATAGCACAGAAATAAACATAAAACTTACCTGTGCTGCAGGACTTTTTTCCCTGGTAATCTGATATGCAGAATTTGCAGAAGACCACAAAATGCAACTAGATTTCACTTCACAATAAAACTATGCATCTTCAGATTTCACAAAGGCTGAATGGAACTGTAGCTGATACTGCAGTATCAGCTCAAATTAAAATTTCATCTATGTTTTCTTTCCAAGTTTACAATTTGGGAAACAAAGAAGTGTTTCAGCTTTGTCTAAGCAACTTCACATACAGTGCTCTCTCAAATAGGAAAAAGCAGGAAAAAACCTTTGTTTCAAAAGAGAAAATACACTTGAAGGGGCACGGCAGCATTGCATCATGAGGGTCACATGATTCTATATTCCTCTGTATCTTCCAGCTGACTACAGAAATGTTAAGCTGCTCAGTAATTACACCAGGCAATCACAGACCTAATGAGGGCAGCAGCACTGACCACCAACCTGGCAGTAACCATCAGCTTGCTTTGGTAACTACCTGTACAGTCTTAAGGGGAACCACAATCACTTTGTCCTGACATTTATTGTTTTAACTGAAGATACATAAAACCTATTATAGGCAGCACCATGTTTTCACTGAACATAGTTTGTGAACAAGTAGCATTTCAATAACAGCAAAGCAATTCATAGAGGGAAACACACAAAAAGGTACCTTTGATACTTTTTGTCTAAACAAAAAACTTCCGTTTGGGCAGTCACCCAAGGCAGGGGAGATCCAAATAGCAGGATAAGAAGCTCACCTGTATTAATGCACCAACAGCTCAGAGTTAAAAACATTTTACACCTAGGTTGAACTCCATCTTTATTCCTTCAGCAACTGACTACAAATAGTGACTTTCTGGAATTTCAGCCTTATGCTTCAGCTAGCAACTGGCCCTGCTAGCCTGAGTCTGTATAAATACCCAAAATGCTTCAGTCTTCTGCATTTACAAGTGTGTGCTTATCCTAGTATTAGAGCCAAACGTGCATGAAAAAAAAATATCTGAGACACAACATTATTCTTTTACTTCATTTATAGGAACATTCAGTTTTGAAGACAGTTATTTGATAGTTTTCAAAGTATTCAAGAAAATTTTTAATGAAGAAAGCCTGATTATGTTTTAATTATTTCCTGTTGCTAATCAGGGCGAGATACAAGCTCTTAATACAACAGAAGCTGCCTTGAGATAGGGCGAGTGCTATCCAGATGCACAGTAGTCCTCAACATTCACTATTCCCTTCAGCCTTATTTATTTAGTACTCCAGTAAACAAGCAGGATTTCAGTGGCAGTCCTTAAAACGGTCTTTTGTCACTTGGATGGTAGCATACACCAGCATCCAGTTTAGTAATTTTTCTAATGTGGTTTTTTTCCCCCTTCCTTCTTTTCAATTTCATCTTCAAAAATGTCAGGTGTGTTAGTTTAACTGTAATTCAAAACAAATACACATGCTAAATGCACAGACTTACAGAAAATACAAAGCTCAGTAAAAAGACTTCAGATTCCAAGTCACAAACAGAAGGGGGTTAATCAAAAGCCCTAAATAGAGGGGTCTTGTTTAGAACTTGTTAGTTATGTCAGTCAAGCATGGGCAACAATGACCTTATATTTCACAATTAAATTTCTATCTCTAAGTAAATAAAGCAAAGCTTAGTTAAACGCAGAGGAGCAGCAAGCCTGTCTTTGTAAGAGGAGGTAGTAAATTGGTTTAAGAAAAAATATGAAAAATACTTGGATTTCCTGGAGAATTCCAAAATTCTAGTTATAAAAGCCAGCAAACATTTACTGTTGAAGTGCGCTATTATTGATACAATTAAACTTGTAAGAAATGCCAAGATGGTGTTTGTGACAGGGAACAGACTGTTTCCTGAACTGCATCAATCAAAATAAATCTCGTCATATACCCATTGTGGATAGGAAGCTTACACAATTTTTCCTCTGCTTATTTCCCTGAATCTTAAAAAAAAAAAAAGGTATTACTGTGTGGCATCAATGAAGTATTTTTAGTTGTGTAAGCAGCAACTTGGCCAGCTAGAGTTAGAGGAAGTTCAGTGTAACTTAAAAAACTCCCCTCCCATTTTTTGCAAGATTTAGCCTCTATAACTCAGCACATAATAGTAAGTGCCCAGCTTGCCTGACTTTTGTCTAAACTATCAGTGAGCTCCCATATAAACTGATTAAGCATAGCTCTTAATGTGCTAGTTTCAGATTCAAGTTTACTTGCAGATCACCTTAGTGGGTTTTTCCCCCCTCTTTACCTAATGTCCACTCAGGAACCAGAAGACATGAATTGTTTGTGATTAAATTAAGATACCATCTGCCTATGAACATTATGCTGTGAGATATAATCAAACTTAACAGCAGAAAAAAAGCACTATGATTCCATGTGGTTTCCTAAGGAAGTTCTTCCTGTTAATGCACGTCAGGACTGTTTTAGACAATACTTGTCAAATGGTGCTGGAGTAGGTCCAAAGCATCTCCAAACACTTCAGAGCATCCTTTAGCCTGCTACTACATAATCATATCATGGTCTGCCACAGTTTGTCTACATCACCATCTCAGAGCCTCTCCTTTTAACTCTAGCACATTAGGAAATAAAAAAACAATCCCAAAATATTGCTAAAAGTTCAGCCGAGTGGATGGGGTGGGGCAGGGGGAGGCAGAAAGCAGTCCAGAGTTAAATCCAGCTGACAAGAGAAGCTGAATTTCAGCAGAAGCCCTTCTGCCTGGGGTCCCAGGCAGCCTCACAGACAGGGACACTGGGGAGGAAAGCCAAAGGTGCTGTAAGAACTGGCTGCATTTAGAAATCTCCATCGTGCATCCCTGTGCATCAACATTGTGCAAGTTGTCTTTAGACACAAAAGGCTAATGGCTTTTTCCAAGCAAAGGCTTGCAAAGCTCTGAGTTGTCTTCTGGTATGCTTGCAAGAAGAAGACTTATCCGAAAGCTGAAGCTTCCTTTACAAGAGAAGCCAATGCCACTACTTGCTGTGGCTATCCAGTTGTAGTTGATATTGTTTACTTCTTTCAGCTGACACTTTGTATTCTTGATAGCAGGTTCTTCCACCCCTCTCCCTCAGCATTCTTTGAAAGAATAGGTTTTCTTAGTTAATTCAAAAAGACTGATATATTTCCCAATACAGTAACTCAAACTACTTACTGTATAATCAATGCTTTCAGATATAAGTATCCACTGGGCATCTTATTTCACAAAGATACCCATTGGGTCAATTACACTTGCTGTGCAAATCATGCACTTGAGTGTGATCAGTGACACTAGAAATTCAATTATATTTGGCTTTTTAGAAGAATCTTTGGATGGACTAGGACACAGCTATGTGGCTAATTAATCTATATCCAAATCCCATGAAACTTGGATGTGATTTCATAGTAACACATTTGAAAGTGACAATTCTAAATCTCTCACTTTGTCTCCAAACTGGCTTTGGGATAACCTAGTATAACCTGCAACAACCAACTAAGTAGCATCAACATCTAAATTAACCAGATTCTTCCTGCTGTTAGGTCACATCTGAAACTGAGGAGCTTTTTAGACAGTGGTTACCTTTAGGTCATTTAAAATTGTTTCAGAAAACAGAGTCGCTGCTTTGACAGAGAACAATATTTTTCTGTTTGTTTGCAGATTCGTAGCCCTATTGTGTTGCTATTATTATACTATACTTTATTATGCTTTATTATCACCAGCTATCCTGCATCAAGAAGGCAACAGGCAAACAGTCTAAATATCACCTTCCTGTATAAGTAGAACTGTTTTCTCCAAGTTCCATTCCACGTTTGCCTTTTTTCTTGATTACTCTATGTCATGTATCACCTGAAGGTCAGGTGTTTCAACCATCTGCAATGCCCATCACCTGCTATAATGAGAATAGCTGATGTTATCAAGTTTTCCGTTTTCCACTTTGAAAATTTCTTGCAGTTAAACACAGACACACCACATCCCTTAAGCTGTTACAGAACGTGAAAGAGGAGAAAAAGAATTCAGCAAAACTGAATCTCAACCATTTCCATACAGAGCTGAAAATTAACTAACTCTGTCCCAAGAAGCCAGAGCAGAAATGTAAGAGACAGATAGGGAATAAAATAAAACCTACTCTCCATCTTAGAAATGCATTAGGTATTTTCTTATTAATAAAGCCCTAACTGGGTGTATTAGTAAGAAATAATTTAGCCAAGAGTATAAAATAATGGAAGTCCTAGGGAAGAGACTGCTACCTCTCCCAGCTGGAAAAAAGACAGATATAAGATTATTGAACAAAGAAAAACCCTAAGGACTTAGAAGGAGCAAAGGTATAGAGAAGGGATAGGAGACAGACAACTTGACAAATTAACAGAAACAAGTAGGCATTTTTAAGATACCTAACAACTTTTTAATGTGACAAATACTTTCATTATTAATCCTCAATGGAACTGAACGAAACACACTATGAAAGAACAGAGGCAGAAGGAGACTTGCATATTCTGGTTTATACCATTAAATGTACAAAGTCAGAGGACTCCAGGCGATTGATGGCCAATCAAGTAACAAACCCACAGTAAGAGAATCTGGAAAACCATATTTCTGTCCAGACAAACCTTGGTAATGGCCACACCAATTTTAGAAAATTAGAGACCACTCAATTTTATTACATGCAGTAGATACATCTGTGCCATATGACTAAAGGTATTGTCCTGGGTTGGCCATATGACCTGTTTGTATCCCCAATTGTCCTCTTGCTTATGCTGGACATTAAGCTCTACAGCTTTAAGTTAGGCCCAGAGAGACAGAGAGTGAAAGTGGAGGAAAAAACACTCGCCGTTTGTCTGCAGGAGTTACATCTTATCTCTTAGAAAAGTTTTTTCCACTTTTCTCTAAGGAAATTCATCCCGGACCTGTAGGGGGAGGGGTGGTTGGAATCGGCTCTTCCTAGAGGAGACCCCACAGAGGTTTCCTCCTAAATATTTGCCCTAAACAAGGAGAGGTATCAAAAGTCTACCAAGGAAGAATTTAGGGTAGGGGGAATTTTAAAGCAGATGGCTTGACTTTTTAGTTAAAGGTAGTGGGACTTTTAAGCACCAATCTTTTAGTAGTCAATTTAAAAGCTTCCTGAAGAACCAACACAAAACACATCCAAACAGGCGAGATGCTTTCCCTTGCCTGATATTTGGGTTTTTTTCTGCCACTAATGCAGGATCATTAACAGTATTTATGGCCATGGGAAATTGATCCAGATCAAAGTAAGCAACACTGAGAGGTCACAAGCATTACTAACAAATCACTGTACTTTGAAACAATGTGTACCTTCCTCTGGCCACCTTAAGCCTCTGTCCATTTGCTTAGCCTAGCTGGATAAATCAATCTAAATTTGATGCTATCCATCAATCTGAATTTTAAAGCTAATACAAAGACATTTTATTTGCCCATAGCCATTTCTCTCTCACCTCTCAATTCACATCAAAGAAGCAAAGAACTTTGTTAGTTGTGGGATTAAAATCAGACTCCTTCTGTTTTTATGCTTAATAGGAACAATCACATCAGTTGCTGAAGCCTAGTCTTAAAAGAGCCAGCCTAGTCAAATGTAAAACAGAAATCCAACTGCTGTATGTTTTATTTACCATACGATGACAAGGAATTAAGCTTTTGCCACAAATAATGCCTGAAAGCAATTATTCCCAAATTATAACAGCAGTTCAGAAAAGTTACGTATATCTCTGAATTCTTTCTCTTGTGAGTACAAAACACTGTGGTGACAGCAGAGACTACACTTGGACAGGTGTCTGCCTCCCCCCCTGACCAGCCAGGAGGCAACAGGCAGGGCTGAAGCATCTTTTGTGGGTACACTGCTGCACTGCACAGCCTCCTACTGCATACAGCCATTCATCAGCAGGGAAAGTGCCATTTTCTGGAGCTGGGTAAACAATACTGGCCCAAAATATTTTGCTTTCAAGGAATGGAGCTTTTCAAGCACAGAATATCTGAAGTCATACAGAGGACTATAAGACTTCTTAACAGGACAGGCAAGATGAAGTGTCAGGGAAACTGAACCTGCAGGCACACCTTCCTAGGAACAGGATCTAATGTGGCAACACCATTAATAATTAATAATTATTAAAGTAACAATTTAGACAAGGCAGTAATAAGCAAAATTTAACACTGGGAAAAGGACAAGAAAAAAAAAAGTGGACTCTTTTACAGGCTATCTTAAATGCATTCTTCTGATAATCAGTGCAAGAGAAGTTATTTCCTGTAAGTCTCTGTTAGATAATAAATCTAATTTAACCTAGTACATTTCAGATTGGAATAAATCTACTGCTAAACTCAGTCATACTGAAATGATGTTTTAATATATCTAGCATACTCTATGCATTCTGTGTGTAGCCCTGCATGGAAATTTAAATTTATCTCAGTTGATGAGGAAGCTGGAGTCTACTTGATTTCAACTTGGTCTCAAAATAGTGAGGTAAATTCCGATTTACAGTCTTGATTACTAGTCCCACTAAGGGTAGAAGAGTCACAGTTTGACTTGTAGGCGTTTAAATACAATTTATTTTCTAGTGACAATTGAAGGATCTAGATGTAGATATAGCATTAAATCAAAACTAAGATCACAAAACAAGGATAGAAAAAATTTCATTGTGGGGTCGTCGGTGCAGATTAAAATGCCTAACACATCCTACTTGGGTTTCTCACATTGTTTTAATAATTACTACTAAGATTCACAATGTATTTTAAGTGCATTTTCAATATAATTCAGCTAAAGTTATTAAGCTATTCACCAGGAAAAATGCCAGAATTTTAATAAATGTGGAAATATCACATCTTTACCTTCTGTCAGAAAGTGAAACCCAGTCTCCCAATACTCTGGACATGTACCAGAAAAACCCCAGGCCACTTCCCACAGAGCAGTCAAGCAGCTACCTACCACAGACATTTCTTTTTTTCACCTGGAACTTTACCTGTCCTCGTCAGCAACCTCTGAAGTGACCCAAGTTGGCAAAACAATTTCATCTGCTCTGCAACTCCTTGTTGGTCCTCAGCACTCACTCAACCTTCACACAACACAGTGGTTCAGATAGAGTAGTTTCAGGTCTGTGGCATTAAGAAGTTACTGTAATAAATTTTAATCACCTATTTAACAACATAGCACCTGAACTTGCATCCCTCAGAGGAGGAAAGAGCAGTAACATTGCCAGAAAGAAGGCAAAGTTAACAACTCTGAAGGTGAAGAGCTTCCCTCCACTAGTCATGGATTCTCACACCTTTTTATTGTGCTTTCCTTGAGCTGGATACACAGTGCATCAGATCATTTGTGACTGAACAGTGGGAGTCCTTTAATAATACCTTGTTAAGTGTTTCGTTACTTTTAGTAGTACAATTTCTAGTTTTCATTTTTATTGTATCCACAATCATTTTGGACATACCTCAAACATTAAATCCTATACTTTTAATAATTAGACTACCTTAGAGATACTTGGGCAGAGGACAATTTTCATTTATAAATACTAGAGATATGAATTACTAATCTTCCTCTCCTTTCCTACCTCTCTCACCAGTGATTCTGGGCGTTCAGTTCACCCAAATGCTGGATTTTCACACAGTACTATATGCTTCCTGTTATGTAACAAGAAAGTTGAAAGGATTTCAGCATGCAACACCACAATATTCCGAAGTGGTATTGATAGGGGGAAAAAAACATGTTCTGCATGTACAACCACAGAAAAAATGTATCACCAAAAAAGTAGGTGCATTTTTCCAGACATTAAACAAACTTAAATCTAAACAAAATCAGAGAATTTTATATTTTGAATATTTTTATTCCAATCAAAATACAAATACAAGCATTTGAAAATGTACAAAAATAAAAAAGGACACTTTCTACATCTTAAAAAAGCAGATCAAACTTACTTCTATATGTACAATCCTTTTGGTGTGAAATCCTAATCAGCAGACATTTCTTCTGATCTCTTCTGAGCATTTTATGCCAAATCCACTCCCCTCAAATCCAGCCACACTTAAATTAAAAGCAACATTTCAAAAACCTTATACACTCAATGTCCCTGAAGAGATTACAAAGAAACCATTTCTCACAGGTAATAAACCTGTAGGTGATAATGTATTTCTCTAATGACTTAAGGGTAAACTACATACTAATGGGTAGTTTGCAAATCAAGCTTTCTGTAGTTTGTTGATATGTAACTTGGACAACAAAATTGGATTACATTTTTCATTTTTAAGCTATTTTTACAAATTAAAAACTGTTTATAGCTTTGTTGATAGCATTCTTCCTTTCTCCCTCTTTCCCCTAAAGTTTTAACTCTGCAAAAAAAGTATCGGCAAATAAGAATAAAAAGCAGTAGAAGAGATCTGAGTCCAAAATAATTTTTTTGCATCATCTGCCAACATAAAAGGGACTGAAATGATCACCTGCTCAATACCACATTGTAGTAATGAATGCAGGCCACAGCAACAGTTTTGAACCACCCTACAATGTCTACTCAAATATTTTTGGTATCAAGTTTTGCACAGTCATATTGATCAAATTTTCTTAGCAGTATAGCTCATCTCAGTGCTCTATCATTTATTTGGCCAAGAAACTGTTTTCTTTCAATGTTCTGACAGCTGATGCTTTTTGGAGCTGCAGTAATGTAAGGTAGGTGAGGCGATGCTCATGTAAAGAGGTAGCTACTTAAACTAACATGAAAAAACATTTTGGGGGACACAAGCCCTTCTCTAGGTCTCAAATACAGCAGGAAACTTTAAAATTGAAAACAGTTGCTCAGTTTACATGAATGTGCCCAGATCCTAAGTGAAAAGCAAGGTGACAGTGCTTCAAAGATAGCTCCCAAGAAATAGGTTCTCTCCAACTGTTCTCTTTGCCATTCCTTCAGTTGTCAACTTCAACCACATCATTTAATACAAAGCTGCTTAGCAAGAGAACAGCTAATACCTACTTCTACAGCATCCAGAACACAGGCACCCAAGCCATAATCTTCTAGGCGCTAACAGTAACAAGCTAGAAGCATTTAATTTACCTGGCCCTATTGTGGACAGGGATCTCATTAACTTGTACTGTGATGGAGATGAATGCAGGTTGAACACGGGTTTAACAATGGCCCCCTGCCTGCAGCACACTTACCTATAGTAGCTTTCAATTCTGCTGCTTATGCAGCTGGACTCTTACCTCTAAAAAAATCCAAGCATCCGCAGAGAAAAACGCTAATATCCCAGAAGTAATGTTCAGTCTAGTTCAGCATGACACAGCCATTCTGAACATTTTGTCCTTCATATCATCTGACCAAAAATCATTATTCTGTACTTACATGCATACGCACTTAGAGAATACTCAAATCTGTTAAGTTTCTCTGGCAAATTTTAGACACAACTCATTTTTCTACTGCCTTAAAATATTTTCAGATTGTTCTATGAGCTCACTTCAGCACTAACACATTATATACGTATGTTTTACTTGCTAAATATTTACTTTTTAGTCCACAGGAAAACTTATTTTTCTAGAAAGATCCTGAGCACATTTTTTAAGCATTACCACAGACACACAAAGATTCATGTGGGATATATTAGCACTGGTAACTTCAGGACATTCTCCAGTTACTTCACACTACTGGTTAAGATTAAAGGACAGTGCTGACAAGCATTTGAAATTGACTGAAGATTTTTTTTTCTTGCTAAGACATAAGAACACATCACAGGCAGTTTTGTTGCAAACTGAGAGAAAAAAAAAAAGGAATGTATTTATTACCAAGGAAAATAAACTCTGCAGCATTTAAAATAGGAGTCATACTTGGGAAAACCGCTAAATAGCAGTTTAAGGGTAAGATGTAGCTTCACAAACGACACTTACAGAAAGTTCTGTCTGCCCAGTTATCTACCTCCTTCAATTAAGTTTCATGCAGACCTAACTGTAAAACCATAGTCAGCAACAGGCAGAATCAAGAGACAATAAGAAGCTTATGATGTAAGACAATTGCTTCACTTTTAACAAGGTGGGAAGAAAAATAGTGTAGTTTATGGAACAGCCAGTCAGTATTTGAGAGGTAGTCTAGTTGTTCATTTGACTGAGAGAGGTAGAGCTGGTTGAGAAATCAATAGCTAAGGCCAATCAAAATCATATCCCAAGTTTTCTAAGACAGAATAAAAATGCCTCCTGAGACTGCTAATGTCACAAGGGATTCAGTTGTCTTGCTTACATTTATTCACTTTTACAACATAGGTAAGGTTATCGTAAAATATCCAGAGAAAATGCTCCCAGAGATAACCAGTGAAAAAGCTAACTACATTTTGGCATATGCCAACCAATTAATATAAGTTATATCTCTTATGACTGTGAAGGTTAATAAATCTAAGTGGCTCTCGTCTTTTGGCAAGTCGATATTACTACAAAAACACAGACATACAAAAGACTAGAGGCAAGTCTCAAATTCTGTATGGTCTACCTTTATAAAATTTTCCATACAATTTCTTCACACATGAAAAAAAAACCAAACCCAATTATTTCAGAGATGAAAGCCAACAAGACATGAGGGTCATACAGTCAACAGGTAATAAAACCATTGTTAAAGACATCTGGGTACAGAATCATACATAATGCTCCCTTGGATTGATGTAGACTCTTCCAGGTCCTGAGTTTTGTGGGTATCTGCTACTCCAATTTTTGTGGTAAGTTTGATGATAAACAGGATGCATAGGCTGAAGACCCTCTTGTTCCTGTGGCTCTTCAGCCTCACAAGTAAGCTGCCTTCCATTCACAGTTTTCTAAACACACACAAGAAGTAATAAGTTTCATAGTTCATGTATAGTACCTGCAATTCCTATTCTTGGTAAAGCTTTAAGCAAAATCAAAGATACATGATCTCTAAGACACTCCTATGAATAAAGAAAAAGGAACTTAAAAATTGCACTAACAGAGAGAGTCAACCTCAAATGTTTGTTTCAAATGAAGGTGGACTTTAAAGCTCAATAAATCTAAAGAGCAAATCACTATGAAAATGTCTGTCAACACTCCCCTGCTTTATGTTACTCACCAAGAAATGAAAGCATTTAAGTATTTAAATTAGTCAGTAAACTACTATAGGATGTTAAAATGGTACTGCCACTTTCCACTTAACCCACACACACAACAGTTACTGACCCAGAGGGACAAATATTTTTTTTCATGAAAAACAATATTAAAAGCTTATTTTATGGAATAAGATGAAATCAAAGCTTCAATCAGGAATTCAAGCTATCTTATTATTTACCATGTGCTGCAAGTTTCCAGCATCTCTCTCTCTGTACTGGCTCTGCAAAGCAAAACGTTCTTTCTGAAAGAAGAAAAGTTACAGGGGAAACCAGTCAAGATTCAACAGTGCAGAACAGATTTGGTTAATACAAAAAAACACCAATCATCCCAAAATACACTCTGCCTTAGGAAGTATCTTAACTGATTATCATTTAAAATCCTTCTTACAATCCAATGCCTAGTGGAAAAAAGATGAGGATCAGTCAGGGTCACCTGTCACAGCTGTGTTCCCTCTCCCAATATCTTGTCTCCCTCCCAGTCTCCTGTGTACACCCCAAGCCCATCCCCTGGCAGGGAGTACAAGAAGTACAGATCCCAGTGCTGTCCAGCAATAAAAAACATTCCTGAGCTATCAACACTATTTTCAGCACAAATCCCAAACCAGCTACTGCAAAGAAAATTAGCTTCATCCCAGCCAAACTGCCGACCATAGGAGATTAGTTAAAGGTTAAAGACCATCTAAGGAATCTGAAGGTGAACAAATTCATGGGACCTGATAAGATACATTTGCAAGTTCTGAAGACACTTCCACAGGAAGTAACTCACTATCCAGCCTATTTTAGAAATAGTGGCAGGCCCGTGGTTCCCACTGGCTGGGACAGGGGAAATAAGATCCCCACTTCTAAAAATGGAAATAAAGATGACCTGGGGAACTACAGGTCAGTCACACTTCAGTGCCCACCAAGATGAAGGAGCAGATTCTCCTGGAAACTATACTAAGCCAAATGGAAAACAAGGAGGTGATTAGTGAATTAAGCCTGACAAATTTAGTGGCTGTGTATGCCAGGATCATAGTGTTGGTGGACAAAGGAAGAGCAACTGATGTCACTACCTGGACTTGTGCAAAGCATTTGATGCTGTCTCACATGACATGCTCATCTCTAAACTGAGGAGACATGGATTTGATGGGTGGACCACTCAGTGGATAAAAGATTGACTCTATGGTCACATTCAAAGAGATGGCTCATCAGCGGCTTTATGTCCAAGCAAGGACCAATGACAAGCATCATTCCTCACGGGTCCATATCAGGACCAGCACTGTTTAACATCTTTTTGGCAACATGACAGTGGGATCAAGGCACTCTCAGTGAGTTTACTAATGACAACAAGCTGTGTGGTGTCATGACATGCTGGAGACAAAGAGATGCCCTCCAGACCGACCTTGGTGAGCTTGAGAGGTGGCTCTCTGTGAACCTCATGAAGTTCAACAAGGCCAAGAGCAAAGTCCTGCACCCGGGTCAGGGCTATAATAAACACAAACACAGGCTGGGCAGAGAAGTGATTGAGACCACCCCTGAGGAGAAGGACTTGGAAATGTTGGTGGATGAGAAGTTACTTCATGCAGAAGCATTGAAATCTCACTTCTTTCAAATTAATTTTTTTTCTTCACCATTATGATAGAAAAACTTCATTTGTGAAATGGGCTGTTTCTAAACATCAGTTAATCCCCAGCTTCCTGAGTTAATGGCAAATCTAATCACACCAAGTAATGCCATCTGAGGATTATGATTTAGGCTACAGTTTGTACTGTGGTATTATCACTCCAAGTTCTTCCTTTATGCCACACTTAGTATGGGGGCACAATAGGCTAAAGCAACATCTTAGCACAACTGTATATATTTTTTGTTTTGCAGTTCCTTCTTTTTCCAACAGTCTCACAGTGGTAGCTAGGTTGCTGGTTTTCATGCAGAAGTCCCTCCACAACAAGTATTCATACAGGCAGGTACCATGTGTAGTAGTCATACATCCAGAGTCTTACCTTCAGAAATTATTTTGAAGAGAACGCAGTCTCAGTAATATTTCACTATTTCTTACTTTCTCCTCCTCCCCCTTTTTACCTTTGCACATTTCTTTGAAGTTTTGAAGCAATTTCGAGTTAAGTTTTAATATTACCTCCAAATGCATTGTAAAAATACTTTAAAAATAATCTAATATTTCCTACCTTCTCCACTCCTCTAACAGTTATTTTTCACTATCTTCACAGGTCTAATTTTCCAACTTAACTTTGTGAAACTTTTTGTCTTGTAATTTCATTTAAAAGTGTCTCCTCCTGCCCTTAGAATCACCACACTTTTGCTTCTTAAGTCCTAAAATGCAGTCTGCATTTCTGAGAATGTGTGATTTACCATTTAGCAGGCAGAATTACTCTTTCATACCTGAGCTAAGAGCATGAGTTTACCACACAAGAAAGCAAAACACATATGGGGAATACGAACTGTCCCGCCAAAAGCTAATGTTCTTTAAACAGAAAATAAAACAAACCAAAAAATCTGCTTGTTTGAGAAATTCTACCAACAGTGTATGTGGATGTGATTTAGACACACACTGGAAACTAGACTAGCTAATTCCAGTTGGTTTGTTTATTCAATTAAAACTATAAGTCAAAGGAAATCATCTCACATGGCATGAAAAGACAACACCTTTGCTAGATAATGAAATTATACATTTTACAGCCACGGAGCAAGTGATAACCAAAATCATTGGATTCTGTCAAACAAAACAGGTGCTGAGTTACATAAACTGTGTCTTCCTGCATAGAAACAAGTGGGGGTTCTGTGCTTGGATTCTGAACATAACTGTGTACTGTCTTACCATTACATTTTGCGAGTTTCATAAAAACTCCATTTTACTCTGAGAATTCTCCTTCTCAAACAGTTCTTCAAAAGCCTAAAACCAATTATCTCTCCAAAAACTTCATCTTACCTTTCCTAATCCTTTCCAATTTAGAAATTCCCTTACAAAGGCATCCACTAACAAAAAGAGCTTGTGTGTCATTCTAATATCTATCTGACAATTTTTTTTTTCCTATTGCAAGATCCTTTATCAATATAGATTATTTTATCTACGCACATTTTGTGCGCTCTTTTATTCAATCTTGTTTGCATAAACATTTCTTCGGCAAATCATAACAATAATACTTTCTTTTTTATAAAGGCAGAGATATTCCCACCTGTATGAAAAGTATTAGGAAAAGAACTAGAAGAGTGCAAGATAGCTGTAATCTATAAAATTAATCAATATTATACTAGGTGGCTGATGTTTTCAAATTTGAATCAGAAATATCATCATTTGGTAAAAGGTATTTTATGCTTTTAATGGTGCTAAGACAATTTCAGCTTTTTCTTTCATGTTTTGATCAGCAATACAAATACTACAGTTACAGAGCTTTGCTTGGCTAAATAAGTGAGGCATTCTTCCAAGCTGCAAGTCTAAAGTCAGTCTACCTACTGGGCTGCCTTTCCCTTATCCACTGTTACTCCTGTTGCTACAGAAGAGCCCTGTTAAATTCTGAATCCTTTCAACAACTCTGAATGTTGCACTGCATTGTGCAAAACATGTTATTTCTCTTTCTTTCAGAAGCACCTGTCGATGTAATAGCAACTTCAGTTCTTTCACATTGTCAAAGACTGCCCATCTCAAGCATGTTAAGAGGAAAATAAAGAAGTTTTTGCTTCTTAGTAATATATTGTTTGAAACAGTGAAACTAGTGATTCCAAGGACTGCCAGAATTAGTGCACCCTCTTATACTGCATTTTAAAATATTATGCAATAGAGAAAATCCCCTTTATGCCACTGGAATTCTTCCAGTGCTCAATTTCTTCCTGATTCACCTCAAAAACCGCTTTGCCAATCAGAGATTGCTCTCTTCCCAAGGACACAACCTTCAGGCTGCTTATCGCTCTTTCACATTACATGTGAAATATTAATAAATAAAATATAATAATATAATACGTAAAATATAACTATTTATTAGTAGTTCTGAGTAACAGATTAGTATTTCCATGAAAATGATTATTAAAAGAACACCTGGACAAGAGAAATAGTGCTGTTGATGAAAAAGTTGACAAAGATGAACCTACAGTCTTCATAGTAAATAAAACTATAATGTAATTTTTCCCCCCATAGTATTCCTATGTTTTGGACTTTTGCCTCACTCTTATAGGGCCATAAGTAAAACAGGTTTTTTTCAGTTCTGAAGTAATTCATGTGAATACATAAATTGGTATTTGCAAATACCAGTACAGAGAAATTATGAATACTCATTTACACAGTATTTGTACATACTGATAGCTCATTATTAACACTAGCATGCAAATGATAACGTATATTTAAAGTAAATTTCAAGCTTCCAAGTCTCAAGAAGTATCCATGAAAGTCACTGGCTATTCAGTATTATCATAGGCCCAGAACATTTCCCTTTATTTTAATACCATCACCTGCTGACTCAGATATGCATAAAATTGGTTAAATACTGACTGCTGGGATACAAACAGGAGAATTTCAGCATCATCAGTTGAAACTCGAATACTTTACAAGATCAAAAAAAGCTACTGTCCATGATTTTAACAATAACAGCATAGATGATTGAAAAACTTGCACATTATTAATAACAACTTTCCAGAATCAGCCTAAATTGAATCAATCCACTTTCAGTTCTAAGTTATTTTGAGTATGCAGAAGACACCATTTAGATTCACTCTTCTTTATTTTGCACCTTTGTGCAGCCTGTCATTTCCACTGAGGCTGAACTGATCATCTGTTGTGGCTGACAAAGCTGTGACACTTTTCCTACAGTGGTTTTCAGTGTATCCAGAAGTTTACATCTGTACCACTCAATGAGAGGCTCGCCTACTTCTCATTCTGGCTAGGCAAGGCAGCAATTGGAACATCAGGTAGTACAGTGGTGAGTAAAGACATTTAGTCACACAGGAGACATCCTGACAGACTGCTAACTTGTTTCTTTTGCTTCTTTTCAGCTATCCAAATGTTGGCTTGCTACACCAAAACAATGCAACCAATCACTTCTTGGCTAAAGCCAGTATTTCGACATTTATTTCTACTAGATAAAAGGAAGTTCTTGCCTCAAGCATAACAGAGTACATACTGACAGAATCAGCTAGGAAGACAGCCTCCAGCTCCAGTTCTTTTCAGTTCTGGGGTTCCACAGAGAGAAAAAGACAGGTACACTAACAATGTTATGCCAACATCCATTCCTTAAATAAAGCCTAGTTAACACCTAACCTGAAGAGGAATCTTTCTCCTCCCAAAACAACTTAAAGCTCTGTTTATCCAACTTGAGGAAAACACATATTCAATTCAATCTCTACTTTTTTTCCTCTATTTTACCAAACACATTTTCATAAAACATTTAAATAAACATTCCAAGTCTACAGTCAGCTTCAGCTGAAGTTCTTTAGTACGCATTAACAGAAGCCACATTAAGCACAACCTAGAAAAAATTCAAAGACAGCCAAGTTCTGAAGAGGAAAGCAATTAGGTACACATGCTCTTATGTCTACCTTTATAAGTTGCCCCGTAAAGGAAAAAAAATTGATTGCATTTCCTAGTGTTCTCATTTTACCATCTAGCAGCACTACAGATGCACAAATACCACAACAGACCATATCTTTTGATTCTATAAGCAAGACAATATTTTTCAAATGCTTTAAGCAGGAATATTAGCAGAAGGATGATTCATCAAAAATTGCAATTGTTGAGTACTGTAGTGACAAAAGAAATAGATAAGATGCCCAACCTGAGCATAGAAAAGCACTGGTTCTTTTGTGTCATTTTTGGTGCTATACCACCTTTAAGGTTAGAAGATGAAGCCTATTATTCTTTATGCCAACAAAATGTTTTCTACCTTCACAATATTGTAATAATCAGGCTGCTAACTAAAAGCAGCAATGGATCTCAGAATAGTTTCTTGCTTCACTCAGCAGCAATATACACAAGTATTACTCATTGTAATGTTTACAACATAGGGAAAGCTTTTATCAGCAACTGATACTTGTTGAGCTTTAGTAACCATTAATCACAAAGAAAATCTACAAGAATATTTTCATCATTATTAAGAAATCCATCAAAATCCTTCTTGGTGAAAGTAGGTGAAGATTTTTTTCCCCCATCTATCTATGAGATAGGACTTTTATAGGTCCTTAAAGCTGCTAAGATGCAACACAGTATAGGAGAAATGGTATTTCTTATATATGATATTTCTGATAATTAGCTTGATGTTATAATTCAGCACATCAGTGGTTAGAATCACATTATTTATGCTATGTACTGAGGATGAACAAAAATTTCATTAAAAACAATTACAATCTAATTCTTAAAAATACTCATTTGTGATGGAAGTTTTCTTCAGTATAAGCAGAAATCTAAATTAATCTGACTGATTAATTTAATTTATATTAAATAAACACAAAACCACAAAAAAGACACTTTAGGGGCCATGGCTAGGTGCCATAGTTTTCATTAACTGACTGGTTTATTATATTAAGTATAATAATCAATGATATTAGCTTAAACCATCTCTCATGAACAGATCTCCTCTGTAATGCCTAGTGCAAGAGAAACCTGAATTCATCTGGAGTTTCCCAAGCAGTCCAATCCACCTCAAAACCATGCTCTAAGGAAGAACGTAGCCCTACCCTTTCTTGCTCCCCACTTATTCAAACTGTTTCATTTGCTAGAATCAGCTTTCCAGTGTGACCTCTATCAGCCTATTTAATCAACTACACCCACACAACCGCTAAATGCTGGTAAAGAACTTTTTGCCTACTGCTGTCTTGCTTGGACAGCACTGTTTTAGATTACAAGAAGCTACTCCTGAAAGCACACTAAACACTCAAGTGCTCGTCACAAAATTGGTATAGGTCTCTTGGTGCTGGCAAACACAAGAAGATAAAATTAAAGCTACATAATTGCAAGTATTTAAAAGGGATTTAGTGATCCTTAATGAGGATCAAACTCATACTTTGGTAAATTAGTCATGTCAAAGCCTAAATTCCAATCTATCCTCACCCCTCAAATGTTAATAACTCAAAAGAATGGCAGTTGTTACTAGCAAGAGAGCTGATGATGAGGTCACTTTTTAAGTTGACCAAGAATAATTCTTCCCCCTTATGAAGACTGCTTTGTAAAGCTTTGTATATTCTCTCACCACACAATTACAACTGTAGTTTTTTCTAATTCAAAAAGAGCTATATCTATCAGATGCTGTTAGAAGTACAAGATCATCTGTCTACCAGTTTCCTGACCTCTAAGGATGACTTTAACATTACTGATAAGAGATTTGGATATCACATATGTAGGGAAACAGCTTGGATGTGAAACGATTGAAAGGCTCCATATATTACCAGTAAAGTGAGATCAGAGCAAATTAACATAATAAAGCAAGGCAAACACTTCCCTTAAGTCCATTTAAGATGCACATAAACACTAACTCACCTGAAGCATAGCTTCTTTCTGTGGTAGTGACAATGTTCTCTCCTCAAATGAGGCTGGTTTGTGAGTGGGTGGAAGATCAATCCTGTAGTAAAGGAAGAATTAAATATGACACATCGTGTTTGTAAAGTCTAACTGAATGGACAGATATTAACTGCCAAATTGCCCCAACACTCAGTACTCAGGGACAAGCAGCTTTCAGTCAGCAAAGACTCAGATATGATATATTGCACAACCACCACTGGCTATTATTCAGTCACACTCTTTTAGTAGGAAAGCACACCTATAATTTGTTATTTATTGCATCCTGTGTTAATCAGACTGATCTTACCCCATACATGCCAACTAAGGAGGATTAGAGACTACTGGTATCTAACATAGTTTCTAAGTAATGAGATACAGCTTGAACAACATTTTCAACTATAGTCTTTCCTTCAAAAGCCTTTGAGAAAGCCTTACTAGCAATTCTTACATGCAAGACACTTCTTCTATTTTAACTTTCTCAACAAAGCAAATGGTTATAAAAGAATTTAAATGTTTAAAACCATTCATACAAACTTGCTTCAGATACAGAAGAATCAGCCTTTCTAACCATCATAGAAACTGCTCAAGACTCTTGACTCATCTTGCTAGCTCAACGCAAATGAGGAAACTTATTTTATGCTATAAACTCTAACTTATTTTACTCTACTTCTCATTACCTATATGTAAAGACATGAGCAACATTTTAATTTCTCATTCTGTTTAAGTGTTAACTGTATATGGGATGTAAGACTCATATTTACAGATATTCGAAGCCCTTGTCACTTTGTCACTTTTTTATGCATGTTCCAAACAGGACCTAGATATCATCCACTTAAACTGACAAAATCTTTTCAGGTGTTTTTGTTTCCTTCTTTTTTGTTTGATCACATTGAATAAAATAAACTCTATGTCTGTGCCAGAGACTGAAAGAAACAACCAAAATTCCAGAAAACACAATAATCAGTAATTTCTAAGCATGTATCTGTGGGAGCTCACTTAATTTTACAAACATATCAGCATTATTTTAGGGGGTCTTCACATCTACAAAGCATGGCAAATTTACTTGCAAGTTAGACCCACAGTTAAACAAACTAAAAGTCACTGGTATCAGTCAAGAGGGAACTCTCCTTTGCCCTCCGGTTAAATCTTTGAATAGTTTTCTTTCAAAAAAGTCCAAACTTCTCAAGAGATAAAGCTTATATTACCTCTGAAGTAATTCTTACCTTCCTCATATCTTTTTCAGAAATGCAAGTGTGATTTCAGATTTGTCTACTGTGAAAATGGAGCCCTGAAATTTCAAAAGCTGTATAACTGCTAAATTAAGTCAGACACTCAAATTCCTGTATAGAACAAATTATTTCTGAATATTACTCTCAAGTGAATAAAAAAAAAGTCCACCACATACTCACACTTTGTCAAGATAGGCTGGCCTTTTCTTCCTTGGGGTCAGCAGCACTGTCACAAAGATGGTAATGATAAAAAGAGCAAGAACTGCTCCAATCACAGCCCCTGCTACAGCAACAGAAGATGTCTGCTTAAAGGGCACATCTGCAATGTGATAGCATAGGTTACAATTTCAAGAAGTTCATATACTTTCAATACTCAGATAAGCAACTTCAGTGCTGTTCTGAGAACTGCTTCTTCCTTCCACTGCCAAACAGAAAGCCTTGTCCTGCAGTAGCTCTTCTGCAGTATTGTCTCAACTTACCAACTAGAAAACTACGGGAATTAAGAGAACTCATGAAATTGAAACCTGCTTTCAAAAATTTCATAGGCTACTTTTAGTAAGTACTAGCAGCGTGCTTTCATTCTCCATTTCAAGGTAAAATGACATTACAAAAGACATGGTTTGCCTTTACATGAGCGTTAATTAAAAAACCTGAGCAACTATGGTTTACTGACAATCTTTCTTTAAAGACACTTAAGTCTGCAGAAAGCAAAAAAGAAAAACTTAAAATCAGGTAAAAAACCCCCATATATTACTAGAAGCAAAGAACATGCAAGAAAACCACTAAATACTTGGCTTACACTTATCAAAGCAAACCCTAAGACCACCTTTCATCTTTAGGACTTCACACTTCAAGCTATAAGAACATAATTTTCGTAAATAAATTTTAGTAAGGGGAGAGAAAAAGCTGTGGTTTTTTCCTTTTAAAGCATTTTTCTATTGACCTTAGCATTGTTAAGTCCAACACTGAACAACTCTTATACTGAATTAACATATTTGTCAGTCTTTGAAGGCCACCCTTTCCACTATGCTAAGAAATTGATTTTTAAGTCTCAAAGCTTTAACTTAAAACCATCAGTGCTACAAACTTGCCCCAACAGGCTCAACAAAAAGTTTCACAATTGGAATAATTAATGTCAGTTGCCCTAAACACCCACAAAATTTAGGCAGTATACATTAAATAATGCTGATTTACATTGATTATAGAATCAGAAAATTTAGCAGCAAAGAAATTGAAAATTAACAGTTCTATACCTGCAACATATTTCTAAAGCTTCAGCTTTATTTTTAATACTTCAACTATTATTCAAACACAACATGACCATTGTGTATTTCATCTCTTACCAAAGGAAATTTTGAAAGCCTCCTCAGCTGTATGTTCTGTTTACAGATAAAAACCCTGAAACTATGCAATATGATAAATCAAGTCCTCAGATTGCTAATGTTGTTCTGCCTGTATGCTAAAAAGCTCAGCAAAATCCCTCAATTAAAAAAAACCCCAGAAAAACAAACGAAATACAACACTTGAACTGCACTCTAATAAAGCAATTCCTGCCCCCTCACTGCTTATGAAAGATCTGATATGAATATTCCCTTGGGATCACACTCACAAAGGTACATTTAAGTAACTTGGAAAAAACTGAAATAAGCTTTTTTTTTTGTGACTTCCTGAATGTTAAGGAATAAAGTCCTAGCGTAACAACTTGCAGGAATTACCTTCCTCAAGATGAATACAACATACCATCTTCAGTTTACATAATGGCTTTTCTGGCATAAGCTCCATGTGTTTATCAGACACCAGCCTGGACACTACAAGCTGTTCTGGCTTTGGCTAGGAGAGAGTTAATTTCTTCTCAGGTACAGTGCTGTGGTTTGGATTCAGCATGAGAATAATGTTGATAACCCAGCCATGTTTTGATTTATACTTAGTTGTGTTTATTCTATGTCAAGGACTTTTGTGTGTGTGCGTCTCATGCTCTGCATGTGAGTAGCTGCACAAAAGAAAACTGGGAAGGAGCATAGTTGGGACAGGTGATGTAAACTGCTCAGAGGGATAGCCCACACCTCAAAGCCCCATACTGAGTACATAAACTGGGGAAGTTACCCAGAAAAGAGTATTGTGCATCACTTGTTTGTTTCCCCCACCCTTTCATTATTATCATTATTAATTAATATTATTATAATATAACATATTTTACTTTGTTTCAATTATTAAAGTGTTCCTATCTCATCCTACTGGTTTTACTTTTGATTCTCCTCCCCATTCCACTGGTGGGGGAGAAGGAGTGGAGGAAACAAGCAGCTGTGTGATGCTTAGCTGCAAGCTGGACTTAAACTATGACACAAGAATAATTAATAATCTTTCCTGAAGAATGGGCACATGAATCAGTGAAAGGCTCACCTAACCACTGCATTTTAACTGGCTGAAGTGTAGTTTACCCTAGGTGCCCTCTTCCTTGATATAAATCTTTAGGTCCAGACTTCCTGAAGTTGCTTTGGTCTTGTGATTATACCAGAGGAGTTTCTTGACAGCTTCATCCTGACTTCATGGTACCTTTTTTTCTAGTAAGTTTTGCTATAATGTTAAAACATCATAAAATACTTTCAATGAAAGTATGAAAGCCCTTCAGTTTCATTTTGGGTGAGATGACAATAACCACCCACTTGCTTCTGAACACCAGGAAAAATAGTAATATCCCAGCAAGTGTAGTGACAGGCAGGAAATATTGTGCCATTACCACAGGACACACTTAATCTGATTTTTTGAACTGCTTTGGCAAAACATCAGTCTAACCAGCAGAATGATCATAAACCCAGACCAGCATGCCAAGCTGAACAAGCCAGAGAGCACCTAAGATGCATGGTGCCACCTACAAAGCATTTTAACCACCAGATGGTCAGAAATAGATGGGAAATGATTAACTGCAAAAAATACAGTTAAAGCAAACAAAGACAAGAGAACAAAAAAAACAAGATTATTTTAAGGTATGCAATTCCTAGTTTATCAGCTGTGCTTGAAATGAAATGTGTTGGACAGCATTTATTATCCTCAATCTTCTTAAAAGAGTTTCTGAAGACAATTGTTTTATATGCTTAGGGTCTCCAAGGGAAAACACTAAACAGCCCATCTCAAACAGCTTAAGCACTTTAGTTCATTCTATCCAGCCTCTAGGTTTATTGTGCTTATCCATCTCCAATATTTAAGAACATACCTGTGAAACATTTTTGAACACTACCTATGTTCCAGAATGTAAGAAAAAGTTTATTCACACAACAGCCATTTGTACATACAATCAATTCTTTTTACAGTAGACGTAATGTACAAAACATTGCAACACGCGTAAGCCCTATCCCTATTAATAACTTCAACTCCAGAACAATTCAACTTCTTAACCCATAGGAATTAAATATATATATTTTAAAAATCAAAGCAAAAAAATCCACAGAGACAAAAGCAAGATATCCCATGTGGAAAACTGGTTTATGGTTGTTTATTTCCAAGTAACACCATCTTTTAAAGATGATATATCAAGTACTTTTTATTTGAAGAGAGGTATAACCTCTTTATTCCAGAGATAATTTGGATCAGAACCCTCTGCCAGAAATTTTACTCCTTTTCTGTGTTTGCACTCAAACTACAGATAACTACAATACCACTTGCTGTTATTTTTGAGACTTTGGTCAACCATGTATCAGTACTCCATTATCCAAACCCAAACTTAAGTTGTTTAGGGATGCTTTTTCATTTGAATTTCAAATAAAGCTGTTGTCTTTATCTTTTTTAAGGACATGCAGTCATTTGCAATCACAGTGTATTGTCTACAACGCTCAATACAACTATTTTTGTTGAAGCTTTAAATGCTGTAAGATACCACACATCATGAGGATAGAAAAGAACTTCCAGCATGAATGCTCATGAAGCAGCTGTAATTATGCAGCCTATTTCACATCAACGGTAGCAGAGACTTTTCCCTTTTCAGGTTTCAAATACTAATAGCTTTATCAGCTTCAATTTCCTCAAGCTAAACACTTCAAAAGATTTACTATTCTACTTATGAATTTATTGTTGTTCTGCAATTCATCTAAAGTTATTTCATTCCTCCTCACATAATCAGCAGATTTAGTTTGGTGAATCTGCTCAAGATAAAGTAGAACTATTTCACATGTCAGACAAGATGTCCTACATATAATGGGTACAATGTCATTTTAAAGAACATGTAAAATCAGTATTATTCGCAGGGAAAACAAATCCACTGCAGTACAGAGACTGCACAAATCATCTGAATTCCTGTTTCATAACTCCTTAGTTGCACCATTGGAGAGTACATTGTCAATACCTGAAGTAGCAGTGCAAGTGTCCACTTCCCTACCAATAATCGGAAACGCTGGTTACCCTCTTCAAAGCAGGCATTGTAACTTAGTCAGAAGCAGCGTAAAACCGCTGTTTTAACTTCTGGTCATAGAAACTCTAATGCTTTTTGGCACCTGGGAAAATAAGCTCATTCACATTAGCCTCCAGCTTTAGAATCTATATGGGTGTTGTCTCCTTAGCTGTCTCCAATTAACCAGCTTTTAAACTCAATGGTAAGATTCCCATAAAGCCTCCAAAACAGGTCTCAAAAATTGCACCCTGTGTATTTGCAAAGAGCATCCTGTATGCATTAATGAGTTTTGACATTCTGCCAGTTACAGGCCCAACAAAATACCTTACTGTATGTATATATACAGACACTAGAATAAGCTTTAGAAATTAATGACCATAAAAAAATAACTTCATCTTATTCAAATACAAGCCTTTGACCTGTTTACAGTTACTCATCAAAATGTTGTTCATAAGTTAGCTTCAGTGCAATGACTTAACTTTTAAGTATATCGTTACAAGAAGGCTCATTAAAATGCTAAGAGGTATTCATTTTTATGCAGAAAAAATCCTAGAAAATAAAGCTTTAATTCTGCTGTAACTCATTTTAATTCGTAAAATATTTGCTATATAGAAGCATTAAGTTTACCGTGGATGGTGCCTAGACTGGAGCAATTCAAAGTCCCCAAAGATTATATTTTATCATCGCCTTGGGTAAACTTATTTTTAAATCAGAGAGCCAAGACAGCCACTTTTTTTCCTTAAACAATATTGAATGGCAACTTTAATTTAGCCTTTTTTTTTTAACTCTGACATAGACCAATATAAGCACTCTGCATTAAAACTCAAATCTTAAACAGTAGTACAGCATCAGGAAAAAAAAAAGCAGCTCAAATACATTTTCCCCAGATACAGTATTTCTATTGTGTCAAGTCACAATATAAAAACCTTAAAAAAAAGTTTCAAAAAGTTTATTCCTCCTCTTGTGTAAGTATAAACAATCTGAAAGTGACCAGCCAATGAAATGAACTGCAGGTACACGTTTAGTTTTCAGTGGTTACTACACATACCACTCCCTCCGAGATATTACCGCGCCATCTAAGTGAGAAACAAAGTCATCATCCTCATAAAATTCACCATGCAAAAAACCCATTCCAAATGGTCCACCTTCATGGTAATCCACTGGTCTTTCATAACGGTCCTGGTACCTGTTAGTATTGTCTATATTGTTCAACTCAGGTTTTCCAGGGTCTTCTAAATAATCTTTAGATATTAAGTTCATTGGGTGCTTTGTTTCTTTTTTTATACTGCCAGGGTAAGAACCCATATCATCTGACTGAAGAACATCTATTTGGGACTCTTTTTGCATATCTGATGGTGGAATGTAGCTCTTAGCAAAGTAGTCACCGCGGAATGTCTTTCTTCTCTTATAGTAGACAGCTCCAACCAGAGTACCAAGAAGTAACAGTAAAAGAACCCCACCCACCACACAACCGACGACGATACCCCAAGTGTCGTCCTGCTTTGTTGGCAAGGTTGATGTTGGGAAATTTATTATTCTAGGTTCTGTTGCTAAACCTGTGGTGCCATCAGTCGAAGGATGCCAGGGAACCGTGGGCAGTCGAGTGGTAGTAGTAGGAGGATCTAATGGAAAGAGCAAAGAAGTAGACAAGACACAGAAAAGGCACAGAATGTCAATGCGAGCTAAATCAGTTAAGGGTTTATAAGAAAGCAAAGTTGATGGGTATGTTCTACAAGAATAGTTTTTCATTCTTAAGTTCATGGCTCTATAAAAGTCTTAAATTACTCACAAACTTTGAACTAGCTCCCTTACATGCGGTTTGGAGTTAAGCTGCAGCAGGGCAGAAAGTATGGGGAGTGAACAAAATAAAAATAGCCTTCAGGTAGACAATTTGCCCTCCTCAAAATAAGGAGATGGTGTTTTTCCATTCAGATGTTAACTGCTCATTATTATTTACATCCTCCAAGGAGGAAAAAATCCAAGCAGACCTCTAACTTTCCACCCAGCCATAGGAAATTCTGGATCAAATTAATTGATTGTGCCACAGAGCCAATTATTCCACATCAAATTCCCCCTTCAGAAAAAATTCAGGGCACTGAATACAAGAATGAAAAACTATGAGTTGTGTGCTCAGACATGTGAACTACTGATTTTTAAGCTATTCTCTCCAAAAACATTTGTTTCCTTAATAAAACTTACTCAGCCTCACCTCGGGATTAGTGAAAGAAGCATAGTTAAAAATGGCATGTACTAATCTCAAAGTAACACTTATGTTGAGCAAGGAGCACTCAGGGTTTTAAAATAATAATAAAAAAGAAACATCTGAACCAAAAATTATTTCTATGCATTCCTTCTATAAGCCATTTGATCTTTCATGCACAAAGAAATTTCCATATTCATTGCTCAATATAAAATATCAAATGGTTTCATGTCAGGTTACGCATGTAAACAAGAGATCTGCCAGATACCAAGCTTCTCCAGCATGCAGCTTTTTCCTTTGCTCTTTAGGTCTACTGGAGATGTATGTATCTGTATTGCAAACCGGTTTCAAGGGACGGGTTGATGACACTGAAACTATACCAGTCAACCACAGTATTATATACAACTCCACTTCTTATTTCCATGCCACACTGAAAAAAATTATTTTTGCCTTGCTCAATGCAAGCTAATTATTTTAAGATCAAAAATGCAATACTAAATATGTTACTATAGCTTGAACCTTTCAGAGAGAATATTACATGGACAGCCAGTAGCTCATTATATCATGTTATTTAGTTAAATGCCCATAAGCAAGATTCATGAAAGCAGTACTACCACCACATTAGAAGCACCCTAAATTTACCACCACAAAGTGTAAACCAGATAGAACTAGAGCTCTGTCAAGCTTCCAGTTATTTGACAAATCACAATTAAATAGCCATAAATAAGATTTTTAATCTCACTACTCAGAGACATATAATTTTCTCATACTAGACAGAATTCTCACATTTGTCATGATCACTAGACACCTTGCTGCTGAATGCAACATTTGAAGTATGACATAAGTAAAGTTTTAAATAGATTTTCAAAGGGCATAATTATATTCCTTAACTATGTAAAAAGTGATGGTTCGTTAGGGAACTATACATACATGGAATTAATTTGACAGAAAACAGGAAACTGAACAAGAAAGATGCACTACCAAAATGAATAAGAGGAATTCAGATTATGACTTCAGAAAAAACTGATTTAAAATTAGTTTGATAATTTAATAAAGAAGTAGACATTAAAGAATCCAAGTTTACCAGGGTTCTATGTCCCACACATCCCTAGGTCATGAAGTTCAAAATCCCTCTTCCTTGAAAAGGCATTTGCTTTAGACACAGGATTTGCGACCTTAAAACACAATTTCAAATAGTACCAGTAAAATCTTTCCAGGCTATATACACCTGTTTGGCTTTAATTAACTGGCTTTGTAATGGTTTTGCCTCTGATATTGAGGCCTAAAGCCCTATCTTCCACATCCACAAATAAGTAGTATTTGCATCCTGGCAAATTTAAACATTGCATATGTGAAATAAGCATAGTGGCAATTACAATCTTATTAATATATTAGAAATTAAGTTTTTCCTTCAGAACTTCCCAGTCATCCACCAGTTTTCAGGTTGTCCAGCTGCATTATGAACAAGCACTAATTAGCATTAAATCAATTGCAAACACAGGATCAATTAAGCATTTGTTTATATGTATTCCTGCAATACATAACCATGATACCTCTAAGGTTTATTTGTTTCAGTACCTTTTATTGTTGAAGAGTGAGAAATTTACAACTGTCCCTTCTTGTTTATAAGGCCAATTACAACTAAGAATGTGAGTTCACTTCTGATGTCACCCAGGGCTTTCTAAATGTAAAGCTAACTTTTTTTTTACTGCTTGTACCAAGCAAGTTTCCCAAATAGAAAATAACATTAAGATCAGGAATGCCAAAATTTTATGTCAACCTCGTAACATTTTGCTTGCAAATCACATCTCAAATGTCATCTCCAAATCAAGAAAATGCCACTCTTATCTGTGGCTATGAAATATTATTTCATATCAGCAAGTTCTTTCACTATAATATTTCACATAATCACTGATACATTTTTGAATTCTTAATGCTTTCCACAAAACATTAAAGGCATCATTTAAATTTTGCTCCATATGTCACTTTATTCAAAAGCAACAATTTCCTGCTGATGACTTCCTTTAACATTTTACTTAGGACTCAGTGTTTAACCACTCTTGTCTCTTTCATTCATGTAGGCTTCTGTTGTTGCACGGAGCAGAACATATTAAAATAGCCATGTGTGTCATGGAGCTGAAAATAGCAGAAATTATGAAAAATATTTGGGTTTAGTTCAAATCCATCTTGATTTCAGTTTTTGTCTCTTACTATGTTCTGGGCCCTGTTCAAATCCTTTTTACATGCACCCTGTAACAATGATGAGGACAAGCAAAGACTGCAACAAAATCTCTTCTACTTTTACAGAGCTATCACCCTCATTAAAATAAGAGACATAACTGAAGAAAGCAAAACCCAATTTTCTGATGTGAATATAGCAAGTCAACTGGCTCCTTCCATACCCAGAGAAGCCAAGCTTTCCTAGTTGGTTTCAAAGCCTTTCACACAGTTTTTTGCCAATAAAAGCAAGACTTGCTCTTGACTTCAAATGAAGCTCTGATACCATCGCAAATTAAAGGAACATTGTCCCTGTACACTCCTTAGTTTTCACACTCTTAATTATTTACAAATATTTCCCATCAAAGTCAGTACCAACTTCCAACAGTGTCAGTTTGATATTTTTTATTTTTCCCTTAAACGATTATTCTTGATATAGTTTTCTCAGCTCTTACAATATCAAGAACTTATTTAGGCAGGTAAGTTTCTACCATTAAGTTTAGTACAGGCATCCAACTAACATGACACGTTTCATGTCCCAAACACTGCATCTTCCTGCTTCAACCCTCCTGCAGTACTACATCCTTCAAATGTCTGGGCCTTACCTCTGCTTCTGTGCCAATTCAAAGCCAACAATAAGCCATGTGTCAGAGAGACAAAAGTGGAGAGAGATGGATGAATCATCCTCGAAACCAGACCACTATCTTCAATGTCTTAGGTTTAAGTCTTGTCTTGGCATTATCACCTTATCATTGTAAAAAAAATATCAACTAGAGAACACAACACTCTTAAACCATTTTGGATTCAGCCCACTATGAAGTATTTGAGAGGTGAATGGAGCTTTCTAACAGACAAGACAATTCAATATTGGCACAATTTCCTTGGGTTAAAACTTGTCATTTAAGCATTTCAGAAACAAAGTTTTGGAAGTAAAGGTTTCTTGGAGAGCTGTTGTGTACTAACAGACAAGTCAAAGTCTATCTGGTTCCAAAAGCCACAACTGAGTGACCAAAATTTTGAAAAAATTTTGAAAAAAAACCCCACACCATTCAAGATGTAAGTGTTCCTTTTTTTTGCCTCCCACAAGACAAGGACCTGCTGTCAATTACTTCTAATCTAAAAGTGAGTTGGCTTTGCACAACTTAAAAGATCCTCTCTTTGCACATGCCATTTTTTTGAGTGGCAAGTACCTGCCCGCGTTTGTTTTACTTGTATGTGCGCACAGATACATACTTACTACTGTGTCTTGTCTCACTGTTCTTGCTAAATTATCCTTAGATGTTAAGCACATAAAAATTAAAAAATAATTTTTTTGCAGCTGAGACTTAAAAACTGGCCCTTTCTTTCAACTGCTGAAAAGCTTATATAGTAACTCTTTTATGACAGCACGGAAAGTCAGCTTTCCATGGAAGAAGACTCTGAATGTCTGAGAGTAAATGATTTGGAAATTTATCATTCCTTCTTTCACCAGCCATTGCTACTCTAATATGAAGTGATAGGTGAGGACACTGCAAAACTCTCTCCCCACAGTGTCTTGCCTACAAGAGTTCCACACTGGAGCTAAACGTGTTACTTAGGACTATTTTCAGGGTGTGTGCCCCCACCTCTATTTTGAAAGCATAATACTAGGATTGGTATCTACAATTCCTCTCATCAATCATCCACTTTCAAAGTCCAGTATGTTTTTGTGGTTTCTAGCTGGGATTTTCATGTACCAAATAAAAGATTTTGGTATTTTTTTTGGGATACAAGAGAAACTTATTATTAACTTAACCTCCAGCAATGAAGAACACTCCAGAAGACCACTGAAAATTCAAAGCCTGCTAGACACCAGGGCGTAAAAACCCTCTGCTAAAGAGCAGTTTGTCAACATCCCTTCCAATATATAATTTAGAAAATAAAAGAGTGCCTGTATTCACAATGTGCTCTCAGAACAGAGGTTTATATATGAAGCAGCAAAACCAAACCAACAATCAGTCTCTGCTGTGTTAATCCTGACAATGTCCACTCTACAGGAAGGTGACCCTGTACTTACTAACACTACCTTCCTAGGATTGCTGCCTCACAAAGGTTGGCTTTACTTTTAAAAAAAGTAATCTCTTCCAAAGGCTGTCATGAGAGAGGAATTAGGTTTCTAACTTAATGCAAGTCTCACAGGTCACCTCCCCCTTGCAAGGGGAGAAAGGGAAAGCCTCAGTAAACAGCATGAAGGTGAAGGAACACAACCAAGAAAATAAGCTCAATTCCTCATGTAAGAAAACTGAGTATATCAATATTGTACAAGGAAGTGCTTTATACATCAAGCTAACAGCTTGTTTTGGAAAATTGTTGCTTCAATGCTTGAACTCCATGAAGAGCATGACTTGCTTTCGCTGGACAGCTAGAGGAAAAAGTTTAACTTCACATCATTGAATTAATAAAAATAGCAAAGACAGCTGTGCCTTAAAGCAATATAAAAAGAAGTATCAGGCTTTAAACATCATTTGAGTATTTCTCTATTTCTATGAAGATGCAGAATCTCCTGAAACTGGAAGCTGGTGAATTTACCATTTAGTTCCTGTCAACTACTTCTCTTGTATTTTTGTATTCCACTTCAAGAATATTAACTAAGTTTAGGAGCACAACAGAACTTAATAAAAATATAGCTTTGACTTTTTAAACAATGACTATCAGGACCAAAAGCAATTTTTTGCTCATCTTACATTCCAATCCTAGAACACATTTCAACTTTATAGGTACCTTTTTCAAGCAGCTAAAAAGCTTAACAACTATGAGCATCATGACTGTTCAGAAACATTAACTTCATAAATACTTCTTGACAGCTTCATAATTAAAATTTGAAAGATGGTGTGTGATCACACAGCTTTGCCCATTAACTTCCAAGTTTCACTCCACATCTTATGCCAAGTTGTATACAGTGGCTAAGAGCTAAATGAGAAAAATAAGCTAATTGATTATTTCAGCTTATTGCTCTACAGTACTTCACTGCCATGTTTGCCATTAATAGATACCTGGTGAGTTAAATCAAATATTAGAGCTGGAAATGGTTTGATTATTAGCCACTTGCCCATCCTGCATCATTTAAGGACACCTTGATTATTAAAAGAACCAACCACACTGAAAAGTTATTCTTAAGAGTTACAAGATAATGTGCATAGTCTTAGTTTCTGAAAAACAATATTGGTGTTACATGGTGTCAATTTCTTCACCTCTCCCATTTTTATCAAGTCTCCTATATAAGGAAAGTTTATACATAGTGCTTCTAATAATTTTGTCAGCATAATTAGCACAACACTTTAAAAGACCGAAATTTACTGTCAGCTAAAACCTTTGTTCTTACTGCTGCACCTAACCGGCAGAACCACGATCCTGTATGTTTCCTCCCTAAGTAAGGCTCAGTTTTGTCACTCCCTGAAAACAGCTAAGGTTTGCTAATTGCAGTTACATTAACACAGAACAACAAAGTTGCAGAGCACAGCTGAAAGACAGGACACGTGTAAACAGCGTCCATCAGCTCACAGCAAAGACCAACTGCTGCAGCTTAACTACCTCCATCCTGGGCTGGTTTAAAATGCGCAACATTTGCATTAGGCTAGAACATAAACCCTCATCACTGCCCAACTAGCCTGTATGCCTAATACTTGATTTCAAATACTTGATTCACTTGAGGAAATATTATCTACAATTTCCTGGTTGGCCTGTTTTAGTCTGTTAGTTGAAATAATAATTTGAATGATAGCATTCTATTTTCACGCATGACAGTCACAGGAAAAAAGCATGAGGGCTACTTACAGCACATGATATTCACAGAACTGACAACTTCAATAATGGTGGACTTCAAAACTTTTCCTTACTCTTTAGAGTTAGAATAGGGCTTTAGAGGGAGAACAGAGCTATAAACTGCATTGTTATTTTCTGAGCAAATGGACTAGAATATAACTTTCAAATACAATGTTTCACCCTATTTAATGATATTTTTTTAATTTATATTTCTTTCAACATGCAAGTTTTTGTAATTGTTTTCAGACTACTATGCAGCCATGAACTCTTCTCCACAGAAGCAACATTAGAAACTAAAAATCCAAAAGTAACTCTCACAGAAATAACTTCCATAACAATTGGCAGCACTTGAAGTCTTTTAAATGCTACAAAATACTAGGAATTAAGTTGTTCACAAGTAATTCAACTGTCTCAAAATATCTATAAGTTTCCAGTTAACTAGCTCATTAACTAGACAGTTAATTAGAACTTACTAGCTTTCCACGGTGGCCTACAGTGAGTTATGTCACTGCCTGCAACACCATAACTCATTCTAAAGATGCAGACATGTGTCAAAAGTGAATTCTGACTGATGTGGTTTCAAACATCTTGTACTTAACGTTTCAGTCTCAAATTCTCATTCTCATTTTAACTCTTAAGTGTTCATATGGGCTTTAACAACGAAGTGTTCATATGGGTTTATGTGAGTTTTAACAAAGTCATCTATGTTTTTATCCATCATTTCTGTATCCTCCAACAGGCCAAGATGTGCTCTGACACCTAATTTGCTTAATGAAATAGCTAATGCCAGACCTTACTGAAAAGCAGCAACACAATATAATAGAAAGAAGTTCTAATTTTCACATCTATTATCTTCCTTAAAAAACCCTATAATACTAGCATTTATTAATCGAGATATTAAGCTCATTTACTTAATCTCTTATGGAAATCTGAACAGCTTTTCCATATTTGTACAGAACTATTCACATGTACCATAAGCCATGCTGTTCTTTCACAAAAAAGGTGTCACAGTAAAACATTAATTACACTGTGTTAATCATACAAGGATGTGTGATCCAACAGCAGTAGAGCTACACAGACACACAAGTTTGCTATATGGTACTACGTAGATCAGCAAGAGTTCTGCGAGAGTTATTTAACTTGATTGCTGAGTATCTGCACCCCGAGAAAATGACAGAAATAACCAAAGTACAAAACACACATTCAGAATATAACCTTAACTTCCTTAAAACAGAGCATCTTTAGCTTTTCTAAATGTAGCTGTTCCCCTTCCACCAACATCTGTTTTTTCAATTTATCACAGACAAGGTACTGTTTATTGCAGTCAATGTCTTGCCAAACATAGGTTAACACTGTAAAAAAAAATCAATTTAACTATCAAGAGAAAATAATCATCTCAGAAGCACCTTAACTTTAAGAATTTCCACTGTATGTTGCTATTCAAAAGAGTCTGCTTAATCCCAAATTTTGCTGTAGCTTTTAAATCCACACTTTCAACAGCTTCCCACACAAAAAGCATATATAATTCCATAAAACAACGGCAACAAAAGAGTTCCAATTTATGTTACTGTCTTTGCTAAGAAGTAAGACTTACCTAATATGTAGATAGACTTCTGATCACTTCTCTGACCAAGGGCATTAGTCACCTTACAAATATAAGTCCCAGTGTAGTTATAAGACAAAGGGCTGCTGAACTGCAGAGTATTGTTAACAGCCAACAATCCTTCAGGCCATTGTCCATCCAACCTATAAGGATAGTTATATTTTAAATGTTATATTTACAACTAGTTTAAGAGAAGTATCTTAAATTAGTATTCCAAATAATCTATGGAATTCATTTTCCACTGTGCTCTGGCACTTCCAGTGGGCTTTCATTCGATATTTTCAATGTACACCTGAAGGTTTATTTAGCATTCAATTTCTGGACCAAATCCTTTAAATGTCAGATATGCTGGAACTAGCAAGCTGTCTAAAATCATCACTACTACAGCTAAGAAAAATGCACCTCAAAAAAACTTGGAGGAACAAGGCAACTCAAGCTCTGAAAACTAAGTCTAACTAAGAAGCACTTCTGCTGACAGGAGTAGCTGCCTGTTCATTTGCATCCAGTAAATATTTCTGTCCATACATGCTTAATTTAGAGGACATTTTGATTAGAACTTCTGAGCAAGAATTCAAGCAGTTTCTCCTCTCCTGAGCTGCCTTTTGTCATCTCCCATCACTTTTCCATCTAAATTACAGCCCTGAAATGGAATGTGATACTTGGTGATACCCTTGGGGAAAAAAACAGGTTAAAAAATTATTTATCAACAGACTTTTCTAAGTCTATCATTTCCCTGTACAATTCTGCCTGAGATTGCAGTTACACTGTGTAAACGAAACAGAAAAGGAAAGGGTAAAGGCCCTGGAACTATTTTAACAGAGCTGCCAACTGCCCATTAAACACCGGTGTAATTTCATGCCATTGAAACCCATTTTGATTTATCTAAGTACCTATTAACAACTAAGCAGGCCTAAATTAATATTCAAACTAGATCACAAGATGACAGTATCTTGAAAGCATTTAGCAAGTATTATTTTTTAAGCAGTATTGAAGAAAAAAGTACCCATCACTTTAAAATAGGTATTCAAATGAAAAGAAACAAACACACCACAGTTAACACTAAATTCAACCTTCAAAAAATGTGGTTCAAGGCAACATTCCTACTCCTTTACTGTGATTATGGCCCAGAATTGCTTTAGCCACATAAAGCTGATAAAAGCCATCAGGCACATACTTCATAATTCATAGTACCACAAGTATTTATTTCAAGAAACATTATAAAACAGTCAATTGGTTTGAAAGGTCTATTCTAATAAAATTCTAATAAAATACTACTAACGATGAAAACATCACTATCCCAGAAATACAGTGTCATCTTGGATTCCAAGGGATACAGTTGGTTGGTAAGGTAGTTCTACAATCTATTGTAAATCTGACACCAGTCAAACAGCACACAGTTCAACACAGTATTTCTCATTTCTACAAGCTCAAGCTACTCTTTTTACATGGATTGCAACCCCCCACCTCCCCCCCCCATGTAGTTCCCTCATTCACCAGTCTTACAGCTTTTTGGATGGGTTTTGTTGTTGCTCAGAAAGGCACACCAGGTTTATTCCAGGAAATTTAAATTTTCTGTAAAAATTTGTTCCATTTTAAGTTTAGGAAATCCAACAGTGATCTCTGAAGCTTGAATGGCTTTAAACGTATTTAAATAGTTTTATTTCTTCTAGAATTGTGAACAGTATTGATTAGTTCTTACATATGTTTCATATTCAAATGAGAGAACTGAGAACCCAGTGCATCTGAAGAAGCACATGGTACTGCTGTTAAGAGCTTTTTTTGAACACAGGAATTTTTATATGCTGAAATTTCTTATCACACTGATTTTGAGCTAAGTCCAGGATGAGGATGGCAGTCCATATTCACAAAATGCGGATGCTATGCTTTTAATTTTTTTCATTAGAGGAATATGTAAATAACAGTTGGATTCTTAGTAGTTTTATTGGTCATTGCTCTACATGCAGCAAAACACAGAGCTTAGTCTACCTTGAGCAACTAAAGAGACTTTACCCTGAGAGAAGTGACAAACTCCTTAGGCACATAAATTTGCAAGCTATCCACTCACCTGTATTCATACAAACACACATCTTGTATATTCTCCTTTTAAAAAGCTGAATAAACCCATTATGACCAATACAAGTCATATATTCTTTGTTTTCAAAACATGCATTTACTGTAAGCAAAGCGATTACACCACTTGAATCATGTGACAAGTCCCTTTTCATAAATATTTACCTGGTCCACATAAATTCCATAGGTAATGGATTTGCATCAGCATTACATTTGAGCTGAACATTCCCTCTTCCAATGAACCAGTTTCCATCATAGCCAGTTACTGAAACTTCTGGGGCATCTGACAAAAAAAATTGTCATCTATGAATAATCACAATTTTTACACTGAAAGTGAATTGTGTGTAAGATCAAAAGAAGGGTACTTTTTTGTTTTTTAATTTTTGTTTTTTTAATTTTTATTTTATTGAGGGGGATGTGTGCTTTAGTTGTTGGTTGCCTTTATGTTTCTAATTTAAAGGCCACCACACCAAATGTACAGAGAACATGATACAGTTCCAAGCCACAGCATTAATATGCAGCAGTGAACAAATTATTTTAATCAGTGCAACTTTGCCAGTGTGTTTTCAGCAACCCCACAGCACCCTGGGGAAGTGAGAGGACTTCAAAAACATGAGTAAGTTACATGTTTTTGGGAAGTGAGGAACGGTAACTTAGAACTACTTCTCACTGAAAAGATACAGCAAAGGATCAATAACAACCTTGGGAGAAACTACATAATTAGGAAATCACAAAAAGTTCACAGATGCCAACTATAAAGATTTAATTATCCATTGGCATAAAAATGTAGAAATATGTTATGGCTCTGAAAAGCCAGGAGGCAATTTTAGAGGCCTCAGGAAAATATTCAAAAGCCAAGGAACAGATAAGCCAGAATGATTTGGGATAAGCTGAGGAGCAGTTGCAAAAGCTAATAAATGCCAGGGAAGACTGAAGAGCACACATGGCTTCTCACTTGCTGCTGGGTAACTTACCATACAGCTTCGTCAGAAATTCTGAAACATGCATTAACACTACACTCAGATAAAAACATTAAAACCAACTTGCATCATCACTTCACTTTCAACAGGAAACTATTCTTATTCACTGTTTGAGACAATGATTGGAACAAACCCTCTTTAGTTTTATTTCTCTATCAATGGCTCTCCAATCTAGAACTTAATTTAAGATCAAAAAAATAAAACAATGCTAATCATTATTTTATGCAAAAAAAAAAGTTTCTTTACCAAACAGAACAAAACCAAATTAAATTAAATTCCAGTCAAATCAAAACAGCCAAGCCTACTTTTTCCAGCCATGACATTTGTTCTACTTGAACTGACAGATTCTGTCTGCAGGAACTTCAAAGCAGCACACAGCCAAGACAAGATACCAAAGGAACAACATGAAAATAGTTGGTTTTGTTCATATATGCACTGTCTAACAAAAAAATGGAACACATGCCTAAAGCTTATTTGTCTTAACTGCTTTTAACTAAGCAACATTGTAAGCCACTTTGCTTTGTATTCATGTCTTTTAAAAGCCACAAATTTTTTAAAGAAGCCCAGTACAGGTTTGAATTATATGAGCAATTTGAAGCTGAATAACAAACGCTAGGCATGCATGTATTATGTTCTTGTTTTCTTAGACTTGATAGAGTCAACAAAGCTTGGTGAATAATCTGAAAATAACTTATTGACCACCACAAGTCCTTTTTTCAACTTAGCATCTCAAACATGAATCTTTATTAGCAGTCTTCTTTAATTCTACTAAAATTTTAAGACACTAAAACCAGCTTATGGATCAACCCTCATGTTTATCCATGATTCAATATCCAAAACAGTAGAAATGTAATATATTCTAGTTTCAATACTTCAACACAGAGACCTCAGGCTTTTACTCCTCCCTGACCTGTCTCTTATCACAGTTTTTCTATACAGTTTTAATTTCCTTTATTTTCCCGAAGCACAAAGTGCTTATCTCCTTCCTGTAGAAGGTGTACACTTGATTAAGGGGGTGGTTACAAGATATATACCAGGCTGTAATTACCTCACAGAATACTTACACTGTATGTCCAACACGTAAGGGTATCGTATCTCCTTTTCAAAGGCGGGGTGCCTCACAACACAGGTTATGTGTCTTCCTCTTGCAAAACGTGTAGGGACAATCACATAGTGGCTTACAACTGTCACTGTTTCATTTGGAAACAAAGTAGAGGTGGATTCCATTTCACCAAGGCCTCCTTCCCAGTCGATCTGTGCAGCAGGTTTTCCAATGGCTGCTGTACAAGTGGCTGCTATTGTCCTATTTGCACCATCTATTAGCGGGTTTGGTCCTTTTGTTAAGCTCACAACAGGTTCAACTAAGGAGGGGAGAAAAAGGAGATTTAAATAAGAACTCCACATCTTTGAAAGTGTCACTACATAAGTTAGGCAAGATCTAATCCATTTGCAAGTGCTCATGTTAATCAGTCATCCCAGACAGAAGACCACGCATATCTCAAGAGGCGATCAGCTCTGCAAGGCTTAGACCTGCTGACACTATCCCCCTTTCCCCTCAAGTTCAGTGCTGTTCATTCACTACATTTAATGCATTGACAGGGAATTCCAGAGTGGTTAGGTCCAAAACGCCAATTGCAGTGCTCCAGTTGCAGTGTCTGACAACAGAGAGCTTAAGTTATTAGGTTGAAACTACACCACAGTTTTTTCTTCAAAAGCTTAGATTCTGCTGTATTTTAAAGCATTCAGGAATTAATCTATACTGTCAGTTTGTGCCACTTGAAATCTACTTCAGTATTCTAGCACCCAATATTAAGAGTTTAAGCTTTTGTTGATCAGTACAATACAAATTACTTCCATGCTGCATCTTTATTATATATACACAGCACACATTTTAATGGATCTAATATGTACACAGAAATACACAATTGTATGTAAAATTTATCTAAGTTTTTGATATGCAAAGTAATTTATAAATAAATAAAATTTCAATAACAAAATAAACAAAAAAATTTGTTTCTACATACAAATAAAAGTTTGCCTATACATATATATATACACACACACATTCTTGTGTATGAATCCCTATAAAAGTTAAAAAAACGGAACTCAGTACCAAGCCTAAGACTAAAGAAATCTGCATGTGGAAGGATGTGACCTCCCTGTAAAATCATTTCTCCCCATAAAATTTTAAAAACTTGGGGAACTCGCTTCTTCCTAAAAGCAACTTGAGTTCCTCATGTACAAGTCTACTGCTGAGGGCCATAGACTAAAAAGCGTATAAAAAACTTCCTTCTTATTGAGCAAATCTGTTTCAGCCCTGTACAAGCCACCCACCAGTTGCAGCCCAAGTCAGAAAAACCACCTGGTGCTTCAGATACAAACTGTGGCTGGTCTGTTTTAGAATGGCCCATTTGTATCACCAGTTCTGTAAGGGACAGGTTTGCAATAGTGTACCATCCTATTCCACAATCCTGGTCTTTTGCTCTAAATCTGGCTACTGGAGTCCTCTGAAGGAAGGTCATTGCTACTCACCATAACGCTTCAGAATCCACCTCAGTGGATCAGCCCTCACTAATCACAAAGCAGAGACAAGTCTTGCAACTTCTGTGCCTTTCAGTATCAGAAGGAGAAAAGTTAGTTCATGGAATTTCTTTCCAATAAATTGAAGCTGATCCACAGACACATCTTGTACCAGAAGAGAGCAAAATTCACTGTGCCTGGAAAGTTCTACAGCTACCTATACCTTCCAAAGGTAACTGGGTAACAAATATTTTCAGCTTGAGCCCATTCAGTGCCAGGATCAGTTTTTGACTGTTTTCTGCTCAGTCTAACACTGCTCATGTCTGAACAAGTTTGTTTATTACTTGCTCAGTTACACTAAAGGGAAAGGCAATTTTTAAAAGGATAACCTTATAAAAATGTGTGGTTTCTGTTCTATGCGCAGAAGTGCTTGAAGAATTGTTATGAAACTGAGGATTGTTTGGGCAGATACTGAGAGCAAATTATTTTCTACTTTCTTTCTCTGCATGTCTACCCTCTGAGATTTGTTAGCAACTGAAAAAAAAGCTAATAGCAGTTTTTTTCTGCCAAGTTCCACACTCACTCTTCTAGATCTGAAACACTTCTAACAGAGCTTCTTTCAAAATTAGATTTCCTGCTATCCAACACCAGCAACAGCAAGAGCTTTCTGCAGTAAGCTTGGCTATCTGAACTGATGTAAATCTGAAGCATTGGATCTATCATCTGCAAAAAAAGCCTTTAAAACTCAGTATAGAGAACTTGACATTACATAGCTTTGTTATTTGACCCACAACTTGGTTTTCCTGATTTAACACTACTGCCTGTTCTCCCCAAATCACTGGTAGAGACTTCTTCATTAGTATTAGTGAAATGCAGAAGTAAACTCCCAAATTTATATTTAGAATTTTACATGCATGAAAACATTAATTTTTGCTGTATTCCTGCATTCACAAGATCTCCATAACAGTAAAATCAATTAGATTAGCAGCTACTATTAGCATTTAATACCAAAACTGGAGACTCCAATAATTTCTGCTGGAAAAAAAAGCTTGATATGATCTATTTCTTTGATTTTTCTTTTTAAAAAAAGTATGCAACTGCATAATTTTTCCCTCCACCTCTTTGTGAAGGGATACATAAGTAAACAAGAATTCTTAACTAAGTTGCAGAGATCTCCAGACCGAAAGCTGACTACTCGGTACTGCACTTTAAGAAAAAGAAGTCTTCAAGCAGCCAGAAAGCACAATAGATAATTTTAAAAACCGAGTTTCTCAAGTGATAGCAGAGATTTGCCAGTTTGAGCTCATTGTCTAATTCTTGGTTTTACACTTATCAAATCGACACAAATGTGAGCTATTCTAAACTACTCAAATTTATAAAATATACTTATATCCAGTCCTATGTGTTTCCATGCTTTAATTTGTTTTTTAATACATCATACATCTTTAGGCTTCATACATCTTCCCATAAATTGTGATTCTTGCACTACAACCATCTGCAAGATAACTAAATAGTCGCATACTGAAAAATGGGAAGCAACTGTTCTTAGGATACTTATTTTTTTAGTTTATCATTCAGGACTACTTTGTCCCAGCAAACAAAGCAAAACCAGCAGAAGCCCAGCTACTTATTCTATGGTCTTTCTAGATATTTCAGTCATGGATTAAGAAAAGTATCCCGTGAATGAATCCATAATTACAAGGGGCCACTGGCATCTCATCTCTCACAGTGTAGAACAGTTTTACCATTTTCAATTTGGAAGAGAGATTACCCAAAGTATGGGCTTTGGAAGTCTTTCTGGTGGTAATTTCTTTTTTTTTTGAAACTGTAATTTCTATATGCAGTCTTCTTATCCCAGGATCATTCAGTATGTCACATGAATTACACTGAAGTGTTTTTCACTGACTTTCACTGTTCACAGTGGTAGTGGAAGACACATGAGGCAGCTGGGAGAGCACTAGAGAAGCTGCTATACCCATTCAGTCAAAATGAAAAGGATGGTGAAGACAAAGCTTTGTGTGGCAAAGAAAGGCATCAATCCCCTAAGATCCAAATGCAGGACCTACTTCCACAGTGTAAGAGTTCCATTTAAAGCAAAATCGTGCCAAGAATTATATTTGAATATTAAAGACATGATGGCTGAAGCATGGAAGCTAAATGTGCAGTTATTCAAAAGGTCTCAACTAATCCGCCAATCTGTACTTGCCCTTTTACTGACTCATGACCACCACCCAATTTAACCCTGCTAATTCTACCTTCACCTTCAACACAGACAAATTAGAAATCTCTCACTGCTTGAGTCCTTACACTTATTTACAGAAAAAGAATTAATACAGCATCCAGACAAGAGCCTTAAATCCTACTATATTAAGTTTTGAGGCTAAAAAGCTGCTTCTTGGTTTTCCTGTACTTTACTTTTTCAATTGCTTCTGTTAGTTTTAAAACTATTCTGCTGCACACACTGGGGACAGGAGGTCTGAATGAAATTGGCATAATTACAACACAAACAACATTATTTCCTTCTGCCATTAAATTCACTAATTCCTTGGCAACAGCATGACATTGGGAATTGTCAATCCCTTCAACACAACTGACATGTACTTGATTAAAAAACTGAAATACTGTTTTGGAAAGAAGTTATTTCCCCTCATCTCAAAACCAGCAGCTTTATCTTCCTGTGTACCTTATCCTGTTTGGTAATGAATGGTTAATTAATTACCTTATTAAGGTTGTTTTCTTGTTTTTAGTAGTTGGTGTGTGTGGGGGGGGTTTGCTTGTTTGTTTTAAGGCCAGTCAGTTCACTAATTTGTCAACTACCTGACACTTTTTCTTGGCTAAGAGTAATACTTAGGAAGAACATATACATCGCATCAACCAGAACTTCTTGAACACCATTACTTCATCAGAAATGGCTGAAAGAATCCAGTGTCTATGCTGCTTGACATACAACATCTTTTAATTCCTACTTGGAAGAATTTCTGCATTAGAGTGCCTGGGATCTAATTCATGGTGACACACCTACACCTTTGACACTCATCTGAACAACTCATTCTTCACTTGTAGCATTGGTAAGAGTTAGGCTGCAGAGGAATAAGACCTACTTTATCAGTACTGACAACAAGAAATGTAACTTAGCAAGACAGAGTCAAACCAAAGCCAAGTATTTAAAACAGTCATGGACAGCACTCAATTTAGTAACAAAAATTGTATCAGCTCTGCAAGCTATCCTGCAACAAGACATTTCTTCTGCCCTGAGATACCAGTTTGCCTCATTTGGTCAGCATCTTGGGATCTTGGAAAATCAACAACTTGACATAAAAATTAATTGCCCTTTTTTGCACAAGTTTAAAGGGTAAGTTGGACAAATGAATTTTACGAAAGTTCAAGATATCTGTTTGACCCTAAAAGCATTTTCATAATTACACTGTCTTAACATCTTCTTTTGCAGTGCATTTCCTTAAGACAGCACTAAACAAAGCAAACTGGGAGTGAACAAAGTCACCAAACAAGCCAAGTCTGTTAAACTCGGGGCACATAAGAGGTTCCTAAATATGGTCTTAAGTGATCAGTGCACTGTAGCAAAACACAGGGCACTTTATATTGTAGTTAATTTTTTCTTCCATTTATCTTCAGTGTCTCTACCTTACAGTGTACAAGCATCTACTACATGATTAAGTGTGTCCACTACACATGGGAAGGAAACTAAGTCTTTGCTAAATAAAAACAGACAGAGACTAGGAAAAAAGGCAATCCTGCTTCAACTGGAAACAGCCTCAGCCTTAGGACAGCAACTTTTTTCCTTACTCAAGGGAGAGTTTTTTTGACCAGTGGGAAAATGCAGTCAGATTGAAGATAATTTAAGTTACATCAAGATTTAAATTAGAGCTATTGCATGCCTTAAGATTCTGATGAACCTGGAATTGCTGAGCTCAGGCCAGCAAAGTTGACAAGTTATTAGTTTACATGCATATTCTGAAAATCATTACTTCCCCAGTATTTTGACTATTTAAACCTACATGTCAATGTAGCAAAAAGTTACTAGAAGGACAGAAAACACACCACTAAGGCCAAAGAACTCAAGTCCAACAGAGGGTTGGCTACCAAGTGGTACATGCAAGTAAAGCTGCTGCTAACTAGGATGGAAGGCTATCTTTGCAAATAGCAGCTGAGTTTTGCCATTTAGAGGTTGATACCAAGTCCTGAGAGACTTATGGCAATTTGTAACCATCTACAACAGTGATGAAAAACCTATGGTCAGAACCAGCATATGCCTGACAAATACTTCTTGGCGTATTTCAACTGCAATTTTCTGTAACATATCTAATGGTCCTTCTACACTTTTAAATGTAGATTAATAAGCACATGGGGTATACATCTGCTTTCCAAGTTCCTCCAGAAACTTGGTATTACGAGTGCAAAATGGATACAACTACTAATGTTCCCTGAAAAAAAGAAAATCTTAGAAAGAGGAACGGAGTAGAAAAGATGAGGCAAGGCAGTAAAAAACTCCCATTGCTTACTTTAAAGCACAATAGCTGAAATCTGAAGTCAAAAGACTGCTACAATAACCACAGACATAGACACTTGCAGTACAGATAGAAGTCAGGTCAAAAAGAGAGTCATAAGACCACATGCTTTGTGCATCTGGTTTCAAATTGGACTAAGCCAGTTGCTTTGATGCATTTATTTTGCCCCCCCTTGTGGTGAAAACCAGTTTACATACTGTGCTACAGCCATCTGATTAACCAGTTTGAGTACACTACTGCAATGAAGAACAGGTATCAAAGACCAAGCATCCCAAAGCATCCTAAAAAGCACATCTGCTTACAGAAATAGTCATTGATGACCACTTCAGCTATAGAAAATATAATTTGACTCCTGGTGGTAGATGCAGAAATACTTTCACTAGTACAAGAAGAATCCTACTGTAAGAAGAGAGAAAGTTAATAACATGCTTTCAAGTTTCAGGGAAATCATTTTACCTTACACTCCAGTAACACCTGAATTACTCACACTTCAGTGCTAATTCCTTATGAGAACAATACTCAAACCTCAACAGAGGAACAAAATTAGTGTAAATAAACCCCCAAGTTTATAAAAGCTTCACATTACAACTATCCACAAACCATCAAGAGCTTTAATTGACTCTTCCCAAAACTCCCAGCAGTCATCTAGACAGTTCTGTGTTACATTTACACTGCACAAAGAACAGCTTACATCACCAGACCCAAGCAGCTACACTGAATTATCCTGTTAGCAGCACATTTATAAAATAATACAACTGAGTTGGAAGGAACTTTCTGAAGGTAATCCTGTCCAATCCCCTTGCAATGAGCAGGGACATCTTCAACTACACCAGGCTGCTCAGAGTCCCATTTGAATGTCTCCAGGTGTGGGGCATCTACCACCTCACTGGGAACTCTCATTACAGATGACAGATTATTTCACTGAGACAACCAGACATTAATAGGGTTTAGAAATACCTGCTTTTTCTGAAGACCAGTGACTACTCAGTACTAACTGAGGGAATTTAGCCAAGGTGGCAGCTAAAGCCACATTCAGCAGCTTCTCAGCACATACACACAAGTCATTGCTATCAGCATTGTCTGTCAAAGCTCTAAAGCTTTGTGCTAATACAAACGAAATGTTTCTTTTAGCATAATGCCTAAACAGGTACTGGTCATTTACTTTTAATAACTAGACAGTCAAATAAGTTCTAAAGAAGCAAGACCCAAAAGAAGTTTTCTCTATGACATTAGTAAAAATCATACCCGTAATGAAAGACCAGCAAACACGTATTTTGCATCTTCTTTGGGTTAAATGGTAAAATACAACCCATTAGTAAGTTTGCAGAATTTTACTTTCAAAAAGAAGCTGGCTTACCTAGTATTGTTACAGTAGTTGACGACTGTGTATTTCCAAGTGGGAATGTAACTGCCTTGCACACATATTCTCCTGCATCAGAAAAGCTTACATTTTTTAAGATGATTGTTGCATCAGTAAGTGAGTAGTTTTTAAATGCCACTCTTCCTTGGTATTCTCCTTGAACAGATATTCCATATTCAGGGTGATGAACAGCAATAGTCTGTGAACTTTTACCATATATCTTCTCCCAAGAAACTTGTGTTATTGTTTCATTTACATCAATTATGCATTTCAGTGAAACCTTCTTCCCCCAAACTGCTGTTACATGTGGATCAACAACTGGTCCAGCTAAGGCACCTAAAAACAAAACAATTGTTAGTTGCTACACAAGAAAATTACATCACTTGGTTTTCACAGTAAGCCTTCTTCAGTACGTAGCTTACCTTTTTAGAAGAGAACTACTATCTTTTTCTGAATAACTGATTCACAAGAATGTGGAAATACTACAGAAATATATTTCAAACAAAAACATCAAAGCTACGCACATTTCGACCATTTTTCAAAGAATACTACCACTAATACACAACTTCATAAAAAACTGACCTGACAATTGTGTAACCAGTGAAACAGTTGTTCCGAATTTAACTAGATATGAGCGTTTAGTAAATTCAGATTTACCTAAAAATCACTAACAAGACATGGTACTTTTTAGCAGTTTGATTACTGCTACAGAACATCAAGCAAAAATTTAATTACACTTCTGCACTTTTGTGTTTCTCCTTAAATAATCTTTATTAAGTCGTAGCTTTTATAAGTAGAAATAAGTGAAACTTCTAGTACTTACCGTACCAGAAAATTCTTAAAAAGTAAAGCAACAATAAAAAAAAAAAAACCAAACAAAAAAACCCCTTTCAAAATCCCACAAACCACTCCACGTTACTGCTTCCTAATGAAGACCATCATACATATTCAGTCTTTCTGCTACACTGTAGTGGGGTGTCTGCACACAAAAATCTTCTCTCACACGGTAAATATGCAAGAGTAGGCATAGTCACATGCTTGCCGAGGATTCAAAGTATTTCTGTTTAATACCTAAAATACCTTCCACAGCAGCCACTACATTCTGAGCTCAACAGTTTACACCACCCTTCCTTCAAAAAAGGAAATCCACTAGGACAAAGCAGTTCCATATACCACAGGTTCACCATTTCTTTTGCCAAACAGATGCTCCAGCAACTTCACTCATTAGTTCTCTCAGAACAAACTAACCTGATAAAAAAGAATCAAAGTCTTTGTCCATAATGTATTTTTCCTTGTGCTTAGATTTTAACAGAGCTGTTTCAAATGCTCTGATTATCTCTGCAGATACCAAATCAGTACTCAAACTGTTGCTGAGGAAGCAAAAGTCAAATATAAACTTTAGTAGCCCCATTCTCTTAAGCATGAAGAAGTCATTCAACTTGAGACACGAGCTGCTTTTTCACTCACCAGATTCATACAAAAGGCAAGCCATGTGTTCAGGAAAGAAGTCTTTATACTCCTTTATATACGAGTCAATTGTTAAAAGCTTTTTGCTTCCCATCAATTGATTTTTCATTGTTCAAACCATTTCTGAGTCAATGAAGTCACCCAAAAAAGTGATTTAGCTATGGATTTCTTCAATATAAAACTAATGACTAATATCAATAGTACGAAAATCTTACGTTACACAAATAAATCAAATTAAGACAGAACTTCAGACCAATATTGTTAATACATTAGCTGCTAGGTAGGGCTGGTGAGGGGACAAAGTAGCAAGAAAAGACAAAAAAAACCATAATAGGTTTCATATAGAGAATATCTGCCATGACAAACACTGCAAGAACATTCTGTCTATTCTTCTCATGCCTCTAACACATTGTTTTGACAGACGCTGGAAAGAGGGCCACTATTTGCAAACTGGCAGGCACAGAATTCTGCCCAAACTTCGTCTCCACTTGACATTGCTACATTTAAACGTAAGGTGGAATGTTCCTTAAAAAGAATTTGACTATTGCTTTTTACATTATAAATAAGGTTCACAAGTGACATATGTGAAATGTATTGGATGTATCAGAATGTACAGAATATACATATTCTATAATTTAATTTAAGCAAAGAAAAACACGCTTTCATTCAGAAATCAGCTTTTTGCAACAGTTAAATCTACTGAACCTTAACATATATTAAGCAGTAACATAGTGATTAGCTGCATATAACCCCAAACAACTTAGTACAGAAAAGCGAACTTACAAAAACTGCTCAGACTTCTGGGGAAGGTAACAAACTGAACTGAAAAAATATCCCAGTTAATTGAACACGAGCTCTTTTGTTTCCTTTTCCTTTTTTTTTTTTTTTGCTAACTCTGCTCCCAGTAGTTGGAGGCTTAAGCTACATAAAGATGACCATAGTAATTTAAAAAGTCAATACTCAACAATTTTCCCAAGGAATACTTCTAACAGTTCATTTGTGCCATGAGAACATGGTGTTGTCACATGAATTACATTAATATTTTCAGAAGTCAAACATTTTCATTGCTACTATTTTCAAGATTTATAGACTGAACTGAGCAGGACATATATATTTATAGACATAAACACTCTTGCAGCTATAGAATGCTGATCAGTTAGATATTTTAAATCCACCTTCTCCAGCAAGGGAGGTAGAGCTAACAGATCACTACTCCAAATTTTACATTTTTACATTTATCTCATCTTCTGACACATGTTCAGACTCCAAAGACAAAAAAAAAAAAATCAACTTATCCATGCAAGCCATTTAACTTAACCTTACCTACAGCTCATACAACAGCATGTAGACTCCAAAGGGTTTAAAGCACTAGAAATAGTTTAAATCTGAAGTGCCAATGCCACATATTTAATTTGGAACAGTATCTCTTGTTTTAATCTCCATCCAGTTATTATTTAAACAACCTGTAGTTGCAGAGCAATCAAGCTAATAGTTCAAACTAGCAAGCTAATCACCACACAGATATTCAGGGCTCTCCAAGTCTCAGATTATTAAGATAAGTATTTCCTTTGAGATAAAGACATCCACTCAAGTCAGTATTCTGCTCACACACTGCAGTTGAATAACAAGCAACAAGTCTCATGCAAAATAACAAATTTAGAGGCTTACAATGCTCAAGGTTCTGAAGAACAAGACACTTCAAGACCACACTCTTCAGGTCCCTAACTGATTCAAAGTACTGACACATAGGACATACATTAATTGTCCTAATGAGGCCTAGCCCTCCTCTTCTTGAAATCTAATACTAAAATCTTCTCAACAAACCTTATGGACACACTTAGTAATCAAGATGTTTTTTAACTTCTCAAAGTAAACACAGAATCATGAAGTTTTCTTACTTTTTTCTTTATATTTGTCCAACTTTGTACAGATCTGCCTTCCCTTTCCTTTTTGCTCCCTTGGAAGATATAAGATTGTCCTGTACTGTTTCACATGCAGCCCAATGAGATTGCCATCACAAGCACTGTAACATGTTTCAACTTCAGCTAGGTCCCTCTGCACTAACTGATTTTTTATCACAGTGATCCAATGCCATGCTGGCAATAAAGTCAAGAACCTTACCTGAAACAGCAAGGCACTGACTCTACTCACGTAACTTGACTAAGTTTAAAGAGGAAACTAAAAGATCCCTAAAGATCCCACCACTTGTATGATTTAAAAGTCACAAAACGAGGTGCTGTCAAATACTGACCATGATAACAATCTGTCCAGTATCAATTCTGAATTAAGCTTCTACCACTAACAGAAAAAAAGATACTGAGGATTTATATCACAACCTTCTTAACACAATGAAGTATTCATGCTATGGAATGACAGAATAATTTCCACATTTGCAGGTTTGTTATTTGCAATAAAGAGTAGATTTACATTTTCCATATGAAGCAGCCATACACAAGGCTTATCATAAAAGCAATGCTTTTCGTTATCCACTTAACTGCACACTTCTGGCAAGACAGGGTGACCACACTGACACTTTTTAACCACTGATTTCCCACAAGCTGCCAACAAGCTTTACACAAGACAGCAAGGCCAAAGTACAGAAGAGCATAAACCTGAGGTTTTTTCCCTCTATCAGCAAGTTATTCAGCTCATGGGTATACGTGTCCTTAGCACACACTACTGGCAGGGAACTCAGAAGAGTTCTATTCAAGAATGGCGCAAATTAACAAGAACATCCCATTTTGATGACGGCACATTGCTACGTCAGTGGAACTTCCCATGGAACACTTTCAAGGACAGGCAGGCTAAGCATTATTGTTAGGTCAGTTTAATTTCAGCTGACATCAGAAATCTTATTCTTGCAGTCCTCCTCCTCCATGAGCGCTCATCAGGTACCTAAAAGACCCCTACCTACAAAAACCTCACTTGTTCTCTTCCTGATTTAACCTTCTGAATTAGCTCAGTCAATCACAAGTGGCAATACAACAGCGACAATGAGCACGGCTCCACAAATCTAGTGGCACTTTCAGATTTGTTTAGCTGGAAAAACAAAACAATTTAAGACACTGTAGAAAACAAGCTGAAACCTCAACTTGAAGCTTTATAAAAATATATGCTTAAATGACTGGGACGCAGTGAGTGTGTCTTTGAGCACCAGAGTACGATCAAATTACTGTGTCAAAAAATGATCAGAACCAAGGAATGGAAGAGATTTAAGATGAACTAGTACAAAATGCCTCAACACTGGCTTCCAATTACAAGTGCTAAGTAAGTACTTAGGAAAAAATTGCACTTACATTGAAGAGACAGTATGATAACCTAGTGTTACTCTCACCTAAGGATCTGCTTTGTCACAAACCTTGCTTGGAGTTCTAGTTTGCCAATCAGTTTTTTGGGGGCAGGTGAGCTAAGATCAGGAACAGCATGAGATTAGCTTCTATAAGCATTGCATTTACAGGACTCAGCTCAAGTTCCTTTTTTTTGTACAGTACTTGTCTCATTTTTTAAAAGAGGGAAACAGGGGATGCATTACTTCCACCTCAGAGTGCGAAACTTAAAACCTTGTTCAAAGTTTAGCTCACAACGTAATAGGCATCTAAAAGCCCACCAGAATGCATGAAGTTTTGCTGAAGTGAGGCATAGCAATTCAGTAGCCTGAAGCTAAGCCTGCTGACATTCTCCGGTTCTCTCAGGCTGCTTTTTAATTTTACTTAAGTTCAAGGGATTCTAACTTTTAAATCAGACATCACTTTACCTAATACCAACAGGAAACTAGGAACGTTATGATGCAGCTCAAGCAAATCCACCACTTGGAAATGGTTCCATTAACACCTGAATGTTTACTTTCTACACCTGCAAATGGCCCAAAACGAGGTTCCAATCTTGACTCGGTTTATTTTGCATGTGCAGCTCTCCTCTAGGTGACCATAGCCTGACTTCTTACAAGAACTATAGTAAGTGGAACCTAATACTTAATTGAAAATCATAAAAAAAAGTTGCATAAAGTTATATCTTTTCCAAGCAAACTAAAAATCAAAGAGACTGGCAACAAGAACTGCTTGAGCAAGTGAACGCCTGAAGAGGTCAGCCTCGTAATTTCAGTGCTGCCTCAAAAGTTGGGTTTTACTAAGCTTAAGACAGACAATTCTCAGTTAAGTGCTATCGCAGGATGTTCTGCAGAATTCTGAAATACTCAGAACCTCCATCTGGCTGCTCCTAAGGGTACAGCTGACAAGATATCACACCATTCAGCCAGGAGGCTTGTGTTACTCTGCTCCGTCATTTCCCTCACCTGATGGAAGAGATTGTCAGTTTTTTCCCCTCTAGTTGCTAAATCAACATGTATACCTACACAGAGGGAGCAAGGAATAGAAATAATTGTTGAGAAGGCTACAGCTACCATTGGCAAGACAGCACCCTGTGCCCAGAGATAGGACTCACACTGCCTGCTAAAAGGCCAGGTAATGCGAAACTGGACAAACAACTGTCATTCTAGCACAAAGGAGTCAAAGATGACAAAGCATGCAAACCTCTTCAGCTCTACAATAAACAATTACCTATAAGCTGACATTTGCAACACAGAAAGCAAAGAAACAGAATTCAAAGAGAGACTTTACTCCAATGCAACACAAAGTCAGAGTAGTAACAACCCAGTTTAACATTAGCTTGAGCCCAACAGTTGGGAGTTGGAGCTTCAGAACAGCTCTGCCCTTGAAGTCAGACATGGCTGTTGCTCACCATTCTTACTTCAGAATGCCATTTTCACATGTGAACTGGTGTTTCTGTTCTAGTTTAACTCCACGTAAGACAGCACCTGTGTTCCTGCAAACTCTGCCTCCCACCATGCTGATAGACCATTAGTATCAAGCAGCAGGACAATCTAAGACACTAGAGGAAGTTAAATAGGAATGTTAGGCTCATGATTCAAAGGGAGCTGGAAAAGACACTCTTAGAAAGTCAATTTTATAAGGTTGAAACTTTAAAGCAAACTAGTCACTAAGAATGTTTACAAAGTCCCAGGAAATTTAAAACTTCATTTGGAATTTGGACTTAGACCATATTAACATCAAAGTCCATTTTACATGTCCTTACAGTATAATCTTTTTACATATTAACACATCAAATTAAGACATCCATGTTTATCCTGACACTAAGCTTTCAGATGTTTACAAAACATGTTGAATTTACAAGTAGGGCATGCTATGAGATGCCTGGAAATTCTTCTTTAATTAATATTTCCAACTCCATTTCATCAAATCCTCCAATGCCACCTCTTTTAAAAGGAAATAAGCAGGACTATGAGGTACTCTTTTTCCAATAAATGGGCCAGGCTCAAAAGGAGGACTGGAGGAGAACATCTCATTCTAAGTCCCCCTCCCTCAAAAACTAGTAGTAAGAGTAAACAAGTAGTTCAAAACTTCTCCATATACACACCACTACTGCCTAACCACAACAAAATGCTGCACACTCCCATTTAAAAATATTAAAATCCCTAAGTATCAAAGCAATAGGTATAAATATGCAGAAGAGATTGAAACAAGTAGTCCTTAATGTAACTCAAACCTCTGACTGGAAAGTTTGTTAAAGAGTTCCAGATGATCTCACAAATCTTTTGAAACACAAAAGAAGAGTCAAGAGTTCTTACAAACTCTGGGGGGAAAGGTTGAAGTCCTCCTATGTGGCATCCATTTTAAACACATAACCAAAATATTTAACAGATAACTGAAGGTCAAAAGGAGAGTTGTACATCTGAATCTTGGTGGGGCTGCTGACTAATGCATATTTACATATAACAAACCTTTCCCAGTAAGGCAGAAAAAAACAATTCAAGCTGCAGTGGGTCCAAATTAGACTAGCAGCCAGCAGGAACAGTAACACATTCAGGATGTTAAGGAACTGGTTAGAGAGCAAAGAGTGTTCTGAAAGCTAGAGCAAGTGTATGGTGATTACATTTTAAGAACTCAAAGTGACACTATAGAATACGCTAATATAGAAGTACAAGCTCTAGCCAACATCTGCGAGGCTCCATCTGGAGCTGTTCAGCTTGAACAGCACACATCATGTATTAGCCATCTAGAGAGCCTGAAAGTGAAGTGTGCTCAAAGGCCTAGAAAACATGACCTACAGGAAAGGACTGGAGGAACTCACTATTATTCTCATAAAAGGCAACCCGATAAAGGTCCTAAAGTACTTACATTGCAAAAAGAGAATCCCTGCAATTCTGAGAATGCCTGTGAAGATTAGAAAGGAGATAAACCAGTAAAGCAGTAAAAAACAACAAACAAAAAAACCCCAAAAACAGATGCACAGAAAATAAGCAACCAAGGCCACTGAAATAAAGAAAACCTTTGTAGCTACAAAACATGAATTCCTCAAATGAACACCCTGGTCAAAATGCAAACCACACCCTTTAGAAAGATCTGATATTTAGTAATTTCAAAAAACTCCTAAAGTTATCCAAGTTGATCCTGCACATGATCAAGGATTTTATTGGCTTCATTACTGTAACATTAATGGACATTTTTAGTAAAGTAAAAATCCAGTCTTCCTTAAAATGCTTGTTGGCCAATATGACAACACATGCTGAAGGACTTAATGACAAGTTCTCATTTCAGGAACCTGCAACATTCCATTCCATACACTCGCTCTAGGCACAACGATTAGGTTCACCCAGATCTCGTTACTGTGGGAAGACTTCAGAATAAACAGTTTTTACTTAGTCTTATTCCCAGTCCCCTTCCTAGCAACCTGCTCTTTCTTCAACTGTATTCAAGACTGTCCACCACTTGCTTTGCAAATCAAGAAATCAAGCACAAAACAGAAATTAACATTGACAGTATCTAGAATGGCAAATTCATTTCAGTTTTAATGAAATAAATTACAAAACAGACCACCAGTGCTTTCAGCTAACACATACTTACTTAAAACTGAGTACTTTCAGATACTTTTTTCATCCTGAGGTCAGCTTGCATTTGGCTTAACTTGAATATTGCAACTTGTTAAAACAAATAGGTACTTTGATATCAAATGTATTTTTCATTTCCTTCTCTTTATATCCTTTAGTTACTTTTTTCAGTAAAGGCTCCCCTCTTCACCAGAGGGTCAGCCAGCGACCAGCAGGTGATCTGTAACTTTCTTTTTTTTAATTCTGATCCACAAGCAGATATTAATCTTTTGTCATGTGTTTAATAAAAAGCTTTTAGCTCTTCAAAGTTTTGAAATTTGTTAGCCTCAGTTTGTCATCATTTGAGTCACTGTAGCATCCTCAAATCACTCCTTACAAACAAGTCTCATTCTCAGCAATATGTAAGATTTGGGAGAAATGACAGACTTCAGCTTTGAGGAAAGTAACTCATTCTGAGCATGTTCAAAAATCAGTTGAGTTATAACCTCATGCATAGGCATAACTTTAATGTTGCTTGCTTAAAATTTTTTTTAAAAGCTCAAATTCTTCACTTATTTGCAGGGCTCTGAGGTCAAGGCGATGAGAGAAATTCCATTCAGGAGAGATAAAGGAACACCTGATGTAGGTTAAGTCATCTAACGTTTCAGCTTTTCTGACTTCTGTATATAAACTGTCTCTCATGATACAAAGTCACTTATTACACAAAAATTGACACTTTCTGGACATCAGTTTATTCTTAAAAGGTTTCAATTCTAGTATACTCTTCAAAGCTAAGAAATTTCAAAGCTGGTATTACTACACTTCAAGTTCAAAGAGGAGGTCGATACAACATCGTGACAGAGGACATGCTTCCCAACAGTGCACTGCCTAGGTGAGACCTTGTACAGGCAGCTCCTTCAAACCAGACCTCTGACAAAGTTCACAGAACTGACCATCACATACTCAAAGCCTTCTTTGCAATTTTAAACATTATATATTTATAATAATTCATACACAAAGTTTAATACTCTCCTCCACAAAGGATTTCTCATGGGCATCACTGAACCTCCATCTACACTTCAGCTTGCTTAACTATTTAATCACTCAATTTCTTAAGGTACTTCAAAACTGTAACTCATTTTTATTCCAATTTGCTATCAGTAAGTAGTAGTTATGTGTAATTACGGCACCTCATACTCCAGGAAATGCAGTAGACTATCCTCCAACACCACCTACAACTATAGCTTCCGCCACATGAATTCTCCAGAAGAACTACCTAGACCACAGTGACTTCTAAATGGTCTGGTCAGATAAATATCCTGCCACTTCCTTCCAGACTCCAAACCTCTCTACTCCTTATTTGGAAAAGCAAAAGCAATTTAATGCTATCAAATGCTATCTCAGTATCCACTTGTTTTTTTATTTTTTTCTTTTAGAGGGGAAGAGAAATTGAGGGTGAGAGATTAGGAACTAAATATCACAGAAGTCTGAGAAGTCTGACCATAACCTCTACTTCATTTCAAAATGTGGAAGTTAGCAATGATATAGGAGCATATTCTGTTCCACATAGCCACAAACTTGCAAAAACGTGGGTTGGTGCTCCCAATGCCAACTCAGTCCAAAAAACAGCTTTCCTTCCAAGTTAAACGGTTGTTGTTTCAAAGCTACCATATAATAAACTTGCCATTTCACAGACTAACAGAAATAAAACAAGGCAATTCAATCAGAACCCAAAAATACAATACAAAGTGTTCAGTATAGGATTCTAGTCATTGCTGCTTGTTCTCTTTAATTATAAAGTAGCAAGTCACTTTTCTGCTACACAGTGGTATTTACATAAGCCACCATCCTCATCATGAGCGTAACTATAATGGACACCTTGCTGGATTACCCAAAAAGCTCATGTCTACTCCAGAGTCTAAATTATGAGCATTATTAAGATATTTTTGACTTAATCACTCTGACTTCATTTGTCAGACTCAAGGATTCAGACTCAAGTCCCAGGAATCACTATTCATCAGCATCAACCTGTAGAGGGGAGGGAACAAACCAACAAACCAAATCCACAGAAATCCTGCCATGTTTCCAAAGAGTTCAATAGGTCATGTCAACACACAGATGTAAGCTATAGTGATAATTTCCAACCAGGTCACCCACCAGTTACCACAAACACAAGTGAACTCCTAGGCACAGGTTTCTTCATAATGAATTTATCACTGGCAAAGGCAAACAATCTCCAATATTGATGTAGAGAATAATGATTTCAAGTGGGTAAAGAGGCAAGGCACCTCAAGAGACCACTTAGTCTTAATCAAAGTAGGAACAGTTGGATCAGACTGTTTGGAGATTGGTCCAGTCAAATTTGGAATATCACCACAGAACATTGATTACTCAAATATTTTGGACACCTGCCCCCTCACAGAGAAGTTCTACTTCCTCACTTTGGCTCAGGATTTCCCACACACCAGCTTGTTCCTATTCCCTTTTGTGGGGCATCTCTGAACAAAGCATTGATCTACCTTCTTGATACATTCTCATCAGGCAGCAAATAAGGGCTCCTTTCCCTCAGCTTTCTCTTCTCCAGGTTCATCAGGCACAGCTCCTGCAGCCTCTCCACACACCCTGTGCTCCAGTCTACACAGTGACTCACTGCTGGGCATGCTTTGGTAGCTCAGTGTCCCCCAGTACCATGAGCCACAAACTGGACACAGTGCCCCAGTAACAAAGAGAGGTAAAGGACCCCTCTGCTCAATATGCTGTCATGCTTAGCAGAGTCCATGCTGAGATCTCCTTCCCTTGCTAGGAGGACAAATTGCTGATACTGCTCCATTTTTTGTTCACCAGTGTCCTGTACCTGTGCCTCCCAAGCTGCCTTCCAGTGCCTTGAACTACAGCCTATGCTGTTGAATGGAGTTCTCTCAGTTCAGATGTGGAATTTAAAAATCACATAATTGTTTAGGCTGGAAAAGACCTTTAAGACCACTAAGTCCAACCATTAAGCTAAGACTTCCAAGTCCACCACTAAACTAAGTCCATGAGTGCCACATCTACACATGCTGAGTGATGGCACTCAGTATGATCTGCTTCTCCTGGCACAGAGGGAAGGCTGACAGGCCCGTAGTCCCCCCAGTCCCCCTTCCAGCCTTTCTTGTAAACTGGACATCACATTTGCTAACTTCCAGTGAACTGGAACCTCTACTGCTGGGCAGTAGATTCAAAGTGGCTTGGTGAGCACTTCTGACAGTTTTCTCAGTAGTCTTGGGTGGATGCCATCTGGCCCCACAGATCTGAGCATGTCGAAGGGGCACAGCAGGTCACTGACTATCCTTGGATTTGGGCACTTCATCCTGCTTCCCATCCCTGCCTTCCAAGCTCAGAGGTCTGGGTACTCAGAGAACAACTAGTCTTAACATTAAATACAGGGGCAAAAAATTCATTATATACCTCATCCTTTGTCACTGTCAAGCTCTACATCCAATAAAGGATGGAGTTTTCCCTTAGCCCTCCTTTCTTTTGCTCATGTATTCATAAAAGCAATTTTTTGCTTTCTTTTACAGCTGTAGACAGATTAAGTTCCAGTTGTGCTTTGGCTCTTCTAATTTTCTACCTGCCAACATCATAATATCCCTGTAGCCCTCCTGAGCTGCCTGCTCCTTCTTCCAAAGCTCATGAACGCTCATTTTCTTGAATTCCAGTTCTCTTTTTGGCAACACCAGTCCGGCTCCAAGCATTCTAGACACTCTTCCTCACCTTGCCAGCCTGACTTTCCCGGAAGGTACAATTTCAGCTAATTGCATGATTCCAGTCATGCAAGCTATTCCACCACATTGCTGTAATCGCAAGGAGATCCTAAGTCTGCAATTGTGCTCATTTGTGCTACCTTCACAACGGAAGGGAAAAAACAATTTCCACCATACCCCCCTTGAACAGTTGCTGATTGCTCCTTGCATCTTTGCTCCTCATCAGATTAGAGGAAAGTCAGAAGCCATCTCAACATGCATAGTTTAAAACCCTCCTCACAAGCTAGCCATGCTTTTGGAGAAAAACTCTCCACCTTAGTTTGTCAGGCAGATCCTGCCTCTGGTTCAGTAGTCCCTGTTGCTCAGGGAAAGTTCAGTGACTAGAGAAGTCCATTAATACCTGATCTTTCATGAATTTCATAAGATTTACACCAGGCAGCACAGGAAATCTGCAATGGCCAGCCAGAATCTACGTATTAATTATAAGACTGCACAGCACACATGCTGAAATGACAGTCAACCCAGCTGGCTAGGAGAAGCAATGAAGATATAAACCAAGAATTAGCATATTTCTGTGCTTGCATTTACAGACTATATCAGTACTTAATTATTTTGTTACTCAATACCCTAATTTTCCATACATATATACTTTCCATTCTTCCAATGTGACACTGCACTTCTCGGACTCCATGTCTGCATTCCTTATCAAGGCAAACTTAAGTCAACCCAGAGAACCAATTAACTGTCAATTTCTGCATTTCACAATTACTGTGTAACCTCATGTTCAGACATAAGGTCCAATAAAAATGTGATCACATTCAAGCTACACGTCCTGGAACTACATCATATTTTACCTACTCAAAGGTAGGGGTGGAAAGGAGGATTTCTGAACTCTTCGGTTAATAACAGCAAATGAAGTCAGAGTACACAGATTGCTTTCCTTTGTCTTAGTTCTTTCAGTACAAACACAGTGCAGTTTAAAAATACCAACAAAACCCCCCCCAATTAATTCTGACGTATACCACCAGAAATGCTGGCTGGTTTTGACAAGGCGTGTCATACTGAAAAGCAAGGTCTATGAAATTCCTAACCTAATGAAGACAGAAGTTTTAAGCACAAACCTCCTGACTTGGGATAACTTAAACAAAATTCCCCATAAAACCAACTATCAAGGGCATTTCAGCCATTTTGCGGAGAACAAGGCAAATGAAAAAAAAACTGTTGTATTAACATCTTTGTCTTTAGTAGAATATTACTTTTACATAAGAACAATACAGCAAAAGTTCAATTAACAAAGAACAAGCACTGAACATAACTTCAACCTTAAATGGAGAAAGGGACATGAGAGAATCAGAGAGATTACCCATTGCATTTTGTGGTACAAGTGCACATGGTCCACATAACTACCAAAAGCTACCAAAAACTTCTGCACGAGCAAAGTTTCTGAATTGCTTTAAATATACACTTGTATCAGGACTTGGGGTTCTGGGGACTTTCTGTTTTGGTTTGTGAAAGCGGTCTGTGAAATTAGTAAGTAGTACCTGAAATTCTTAACATCCAGCAACAGCTGTAAACATGCAGCATTCCCTGCCCCCAGCACTGTACTTCCCACACTGAAACTAGAACGCCATTAAAAACTGGTCAGGAACACTAATGTGTATGTGGCGTCATTCTTAAAGAAGAAAGAAGACCTTCGACCGCTAGGAAAGCCCAACTGCCTTCAGCAGACCACTCCTTCACTATTTGTATGTTGTCCTTCCACAAACCACCTACTCTGGGGAGAACTGAGGTCTGCAGGAAGAGAAGGGCGGTTGTACTTTGCACTATGTAATGTAGCCAAGTCTCAAACTTCAGAAGGACAGCTAAATATTAACTTCACATTTCCAGTTACCAATAAAGTTTTAGCATTATCTGCAAATACTGAACAACTGTGGCTGTACAATGAAATATAAAACAAACTTATTTTGTCAGGAGCAGCAAATCTCAGCTGTCCATAAAAAAATCTGATGAGTTACCAGTTACATTACAAAGTTATGGGATGCCTGCTGCCCCCTGCATTGCTGACACTGCTGGCTTTTTTTTTTAGCTCTTAAGGCCAGCTCACTGCAGGCCATTCCAGAAAGTTAACCCTTTTTTGTCCAGGAGCTGCATCATGACAGTAAGCCTAGGGAATGCTGTTTAATAGCTGCTCAATTTACTGCTAAGCTACATTTTCAGTACGTCTCACACTGTCACCCAGCTCTACGTGTACAGGACTGGTCTTACTGGCTATTTAGTGAAGTAACAGAAAAGAGGTAGACAGATCTTTATTTAACAAATCCTCTAACAAGTATAACTTACATTAGGAAGTTATAACAATAGGATCCAATCTTGAAGTAAGTTTTTAGCAGTCAAATTGATTTATAGGAAAAACTTGTTTCAGATTTACTTTGACATATTTCTCTAAATAGAAGACTTCCAACTACTTCTATTTTTCTTCCAGGGCCAGCAACTATAGCTCGCTAGCTCCTGCCCGCCCATGCACACTATGAGGCTCATTTAGTCTGAAAGGGCCTTCTGGAGGTTATCCAATCCCATCCCCAACTGAAAGCAGGGCCAACTTTGAAGTCAGATCAAATTGCTCAGGGGTCATACCATAGTCAGGTTCTGAATATTTTCAGGGACAGAGTCCACAACCTGCTTCAGTGCTTCATTCTCTGTGGGAAAACACATTGCTAACACATTATAGTGATTTCCCTTGTTGTAGTTTGTGTCTGCTGCCTCTTATCCTTTCCCCGTGTATAGCTAAGAAGAGTTTGTCTTCATTTTCCCCTCTCACTGCCCATTAAACAGTGTCAGCAGCAATTAAGATCCCCCACTTCAGACATTTCTCAAAGCTGAACAAACTCACTTCTCCAGCCCTTTTCATATATCCTGTGCTGACTCCCTATCTTAATGGCCTTTCACAGGCACCGTGGCACCTGCCACATCTTTGGGAACACAAAACCATGCACAGTTCTTTTGATGCAGTCTCACAAGCTCCAAACGTAGAGAAAAAATTGCTTCCTTCAACTGTCTGACCATGCCCAGTATGCTCTTCACCTTTTGCACCACAAAGACTCATCCTGTCCCATAAGCACCCTTACGCTCTTTTCTGTAAAGGTACTTGTCACCAGTCTGCACCACATGTCTGCTGCTGCATGGGGTCATTCCCCCACTCTATAAGAGGCCTGGCACTTGCTTCTGAATTTCACAAGGTTTCCAACATTATTTCTGACCTGTGGACATCCCATTCAATTAGCTCGTCTCCAGCAGATTAATTGATCCTCACAGTCACCCCCAGTATCCAAAAACTCATTTTAAGTGCATTATGACATGGAAGAGAGGTCAGAATGCCAAACAACTGCCCTTGCACTGGTGCCACAGTGATGAGCCTCCAGGTGGACTCCATACAGCTGATCAGAGCCTTCTGACTTCAGCAGGACATACAATTTTTCACCCACCTAGTAATCCACTTCCCAAAACATATCTGAACAGATTGGCTACAAGGAAATTTTAGGAAATCTTATTAAAAGCCCCTTAAAGTTAATAACACTCACTACTCTTCCTTTGTCCACTGTCTTGTCCCAGGTACTTACAGCAATCAATTCAGGACCACTTTTCACAGCCGTCTCAGATTGTGGAGACACAACCATAACTCCTCTTCCTCACTTCACTTCAGTTTTCACCTACCTGTAGCCAATTTTTACACCTAAGCCATATCTTTTGAGACTCAAAAAATACAGTAGAGTAGCTCTGGAAATTCATCACAAGAACTTTCACTAACAGTTCTGTAGAGTCACACAGTCCTCACCTCTTTCTGTCAGGTAGAGCACTCTCTGCAGAAGATTTTCCCATTAAGCTTAACCAAATCTGTTTCTCCACAACAGTTTACAGTCCAATTTATCAGAAGGCTGCATAAATTATTAAGTATTCAGGTGGAAACATTGATACATGAATTGTGATAAGTTGGTTATAGTAAAACCTTACTATTTTACAGCTGTTGAACGGAACAGTTGTGTTATACATACAGAATCATAGAATGGTTTGGGCTGGAATATTGGACCTTAAATATTGGAACTAGACCATAAAAGCCACATGCAGAAGCCTGAACTGCCTCTGATACCTCAAACTGCTCAAACAGCTACACAGAACTTCATATTCTTCTTCCTATAGACCCTATCCTGGACAAATGGCTATATTACACTTGCTACTTACTAGGGGTAGATTACTTTATGCTACCTCAGCTAACAGTAACACATTGGAAATTTTAACAGGATGTATTTAAATTTCCCAAAAACTGATTAATGGTATGGTCACAATCAATGTCTCAGTTGGTTGCTTTAGAACTACAGTGTCTTCTTAAATGATACAGTCCCTAATGAAGCCATAATAGCATTTCTTCTGTTTCAAAAAAGTTTATCTGTTCAAATCAAAAGTGCATTGAAGTGTTTAAAACACAGGTGAGAGGCTGAGAAGTGGGTTTTCATAATGTAATTATCAATCTTCAAAAATATATTTAGAAATTATATAAAGCTTAACAGCTCTTCACTGCCCTTCTCCAACCCTTAACAATAAACCTTAGCAGAGTTATTCTTGTGGCAATGACAAACAGATGATGCTGGAGAAATTAAAGGAATGTGGGAAAATTACCCCCAAGTTAAATACGAGTCAGAAGTCTTGCTCCCTAAGTTAATCTGTTGCTATAAAGAAGTTACTTGGTATTTGTTGTAATTTCACTTATACTTGACTGAAGTTACTGTTTTTCTACCACATTATATACACTGAAAAGAAATTAAGTTACCCATCTTGAACATGATGTCAACTTCTTCATATTCTTTCTCCAGCATCTCCTCTCCAATAGGCTGGTTTTGGTTATGCTTGTACCAGCAATAATTAGATTTCAGCTTATACCAATACACCACATGCAGCATGTGTGGTATTTGAAGTAAAAAAAAGCAACAGAAGTGGGCAAAAAATGCCCACACAATACAGGAGTAAGAAAAAGTTAAATTCAACGCTAATCTGTAATCTCCTAACTGAGGAGCTAATAAAAATAACAAATCCAAAAGTAACGAATAAATTCATCAAGCTAGCTCAGCTGGTTTTTTCCACTCATCTGCAGACACATCAGCTATGGAGACCTGCTTGACAAGTCTTTATTCACCTTTAGCAGGAGATGGCTATTTCAGTGACTCCAGATTTTGCACATGCCACTGCATTACACTGGTAGCACTAGTACCTGCCAAGTATTCAAAACAAGAGTCAATTTTGGAAAACATTCTGCTCTGTACAAACAAATCCTAGGACTAGTTAAAGAGCTATCACATTATACAAACCTTGACTAATGGCAAAGGGGAAAACAATGAATCTGTGTAGACATACGAAGTTATCTTAAATGCCAGATAATGAAAATCTGATGTGGGAAGAGGGGTAGGGAAAGGGAAATGGGCAAGAGCTATCTACTGCTGCAGATAATCATAGTATCCCTGTCAACCTACTGTTACACTTGAGTGGCCTTCACACTGAGAATAAGATGGATACTATTGTACACTATTAAAAAAATTAAAATTTATTTTACTCTTGTACACTACTTGAAAAACAACTGAAAAGAAGCAAAACTACTGAACAGAATGCAGCTATGATAAAAAAGGATTGTCTGGAAGCTTGTTCCTGCTTTTCATGATTTGAACTAAAAGTGACTTTGAGAACACGCTAAACTTTACCTGCCTTTACATTCCCATACATTTGGAAAAAGGATAGAGGACATCAACAGAAGTTTAAAGATAACAGTTTTTTTCATTCCTGCAGCTAGTTTTCTTTTATTGCTATCTTATGGACAGAAAGACCAATTTTCGGGTGCACATTTGAAACAGTCCAAAGTTTGAAAGTTAATTACCTGAAAAGTAACTCCCGATGCATTTATGGATTGGATAACACACAAAAGTTGGTTTGGTGTTTTCACAGAGACTTGAAAGTTGTACTACACCTCAAAGTGCTTCATCACAAGCTTATGTGCTAAGCTGTGTAATAAGCAACCACGTGCCAGCTTTTCTAGAGTCAATGTAAATATTGGCCATGAGCCCCCTCAGAAGCCTCACTCACACATACTTTCACCTCCTTTTAATGCACTGTTTTACACCCTCACCATCCAGGACAGTAAGACAAGCTTTCTCCCAAATGCTTTATCATCTCTCCCCACAACAGAGACAGAAACACAATCATTATTTTCCCTGACACAGCCGTTACTGCACATGTAACTCTTTATTTGCTTCTCATATATTTCCTTGCATTTTTCCCACATTCAGCTATTCCCATCTTTCATTTCTTAACTCTTCTTGTGATTTCTTTCCATTCTCATGTGATACTCTTTTCTAGGCAATCCTTCTGCTTTCTAACCAGGAATAAAAAATAATACTAATGACCCCTTTAACAAGGAAGCTTGATCAACCTATTTCACACCTAATCAAACATCATCTTCATCCTCTCAGTAAAAATATTGCATTTCAGACACCTATGAACACTCAATACAAGTGCCCTTCAAATAAGCACTGCTGGAAAATCTTGTTTTAGACAGGTCAACCCTACAAAAAAAAATCCAGAGCAACACAGAAGAGTTTTGGTTAAAGGTACCTTTAATGACCATACATATCTCCACTTCTATGGACAACAAAACCCAACAACACATGATATAACAAAATAATATTAAATAAATAAATAAATAATTGCACCTATACCTATTTTTCACTTAGCAAATCTGGTCACTCACTTCTAGCTATCAGGTAGCTTAGGAAACTCCTGACAGAAACTTCTGCATTACAATCCACATACCAATCAAAACAAAAGTCATCAGGGCAAAAAAACCCCAAAATAACCAAACAACAGAAGTCCCAATAATCCTCCTTCAATACAACACAATCATTCAAAGCTGGAAACAAGAAGTACAAACACAAACAGTGCTAGAGCAAAGCAATCTGTCATCACAGAGCCACCTTTAAGAGCAGTGTACAGCAGCTCCAGAGCAAGCAGACAACACACACAATCTCAGCACTCTCACTTCCTTACAGACATATCCAAGCAGCCTGCAGCCATACCTGCCGACAAAGAGCTGTTTGGACAAGGCTGAATTCAGCCACACAGCAGCAGGGCAGGCCACCTCCACAACAACAGCCTGGTGTAACACCAGATGCAAAGTTTATTGCTCCTCAGCAGATAACCAAATCAGCACAAAAAAAGGACAACATTTACCAACAGCACTGCAGGTACCTGGCACTTAGCAAGATTACCTTTTGTGTACCAGGTTTTATATTTCTCTTACCCTGATTTCCTTCACTCAGGATTTTGTATCTACGAATTGGGAATAAGAATTTTGATTCTAGGGTTTCCAAATTATTTTTTCCTTTGAGCTCCACAAACGCTCCACTCACTAGCCCCAAACACTGCTTTCGGAAGCAACACACTCCCAACTTATCTTCCCTTCTCACATCAGATGCTATTTATATCTGATTGTGCCTACCTCAAAAGCTCCTACTACCAGCACCTGAAGGGTAATCAGCTGATACAGGTGCTCTGTAAAGGTTACATATTTTTGCTTCTCCTGCCATAGAACAATCCTTTGTTTCTCAATATCACACTGCCAGCAACACTACACAAAAGGGATCAGAAAGAAAACAACCTAGATTTGACCATACTTCTAAACAGGATACTTGACTCTCTAATCTCACAAACAGTAAATCCTGCTAAAGCCACCTTTTGTTCACTGTCAAGCAATGCTCATTTTCCATGACATAAAATTAAGTTGTTTAAGAATGCAGGAGAGAAACACTGTTTAAATCAAGTAACTGTTCAACCTTTTTGTAGCGCAAGTGGCTAAACCACCATCACAATCCTTTAATGATACTCCAAGCGTTCAGACCTGAACTCAAATAACATTGTACTTAATTTCCATACATATGGGAGTTCCGGCACACCAGAAGCATCACGGTGTAACACAGTAACATTGAAAATGACAGACCTACCACAACAAACAGCTAAGAATTCTTTCAAAAGATCACACCTCACATTCCTACGAGTAATCCTCACATACAGGCTGGACAAACCTCTGGCAGCTTTAAATTTTTTTTTTTTTGTTAATTATCAAACAATCCAGATTTAAACTCTCCTGTCTGTTGTTTCTGCTGGTGCAGCTGCTCTATTTCTTCACACGGAAGTTTCATACGTGCCCAACATACTACATGGTTCACCACTACTTCATTCCAACTTTTCAAATACCTTCTATAGCATTCCTATTCCTTCTTTCACTGCTGTCTTATTGCTTCACCAAACACCTGTTCAAGTGGGCATTTATTTCCATACCATTTTCAAAAAATAAATGCATATTTAGACATGGATTTCTAAACTATTATCATTACATTTAACATACAATGAGGAAAAAACACATTCTGTTGTCTTTCTGAACACACTACTACACCTTCCCATTTCCAAGTTAGCAACCTTTTTTGCTTGACATTCTAATTTGCCATGGCTTAACCTGAAAAATGAGTAAAAAGGTTATAGTCAGATTGTTTTTGTCAATAATTACTTGGGAATTTTATTTTTTTAAATTTTTGTATATGGTACACTGCACACCTCTATTATCTACACCTTTTAATCCAATCCTTCCAGCTCTACTACTGGTCTGGAGTTCTGTATTCCAGGCTCCTTTAAGAAAAAAATGTATACTTCTTTGTCTAGCCTTACTGAGAAGCTTAACATAACCAGCAACTAAAACTGGAAAACAATAATTATTTGTTCACAAAATACCTGAACAATGCATCTTGTACATCTTTCTCTTCACCTCACTTTACAGTTCTGCTTATTTTTAATTCATGCTTACATTAAAAAATATTTTGAAAACAACTTTTTACTGTGTGTGAACTAACGAAGCACTGGAATTATGAGGAATTTGTTCTTTAGTAGCACACATGTCCTCATTTACAGCATAGCTGAAAATACTTGCTGTAGTGCAAAATAAGTTACTTTATAGATTAAAAGTTATGATGATGCTTCTAATGGATGCCATACACTATTTTGATCATGTAAGTTTAGTAGGCACTTAGTTGCATTGTGCACTGTTTGACTGAGAAGTGGAAGAAGTATTTGTACATATAACCTGAACCCAATTGCTTTTGTAAAAAAGCTGCAGGTCTATTTATTAAAGCAGGTCTATTTTTATTAAAAAATAGAAAACTTCCTGTTATTTCAGATTCCTGATATATTTTCTCTTTCCTCCCTCCAGTTTTTTGGGGTGAGTGTTGAGAGGTTTTTGGCAACATTTCTCTAGGGAATTACAGTTCAAATAAATCATTACTTCTAACTGTCAATTGAAATGACTGGATAGAAATTGATTTTTTTTTGTAGTGACTTTATTCTACTAGAGTTTGTATTTTGTGTGGCACCATTTCCAAATCCTCCTACTGCTAACATTATCAGAATTGGCTGAGTAGCAGGACAAAAGGCAACCAAAAGTAATAAGCAGTTTTGGGTTCCATCAACATGCATACATGCTCAAAATATATTTCAGAACACTCTTAAGAGCCACAGTAATAATCTTTTTTCTTCATAGTCACAGTTACAGAGATAATGAAAACAACTGTGGGAAATTTCTAGGTGAAAAGAGAATTAAAACCTAAGATACTGCCAAAATCTCTTCTCCTGCTATTACCTCCAAGTCCAAAAGTCGGAAGCAGTTTTTTAAGTTTTCCCTTCTATCTTTTACACTTCAAAACTTTGTGCTCAAATAATAAAATTATTTCAACAAACCTTGCCGCTTCTGGCAGATGCTCTGAAGTGTTATCAGTCAAGTTCACTTATGCAAAGAACAGAATCTGGGAAGACTGACATCCGAATTACACTCATCAAGACTAAAATGGTTGAGTTGCTGTGTGACACTAGGCATGGATGCTCTTAGCTTCATTGTTACTATTAACTTCACATTTAGATGTAAAAATAGCTTGTCAAGGTCATGTCAAGTCTGCAACTTCACTTTTTTTAATTGCAAAAGAGCCGAAATAATCCTTAATAAAGGGAGGGGATAAAAGTGCTAGTGCAAAAAGTTTGCCAACCAGATGAAAACTGAGTCTTCAAGCCGTAAAGTTTGAAATGCGATGCCTTCTCAATATTTACAAACTTAGTAACAATCATGTTTTTTGAAAGCTACATCATTGCCAGAGGGGGGAGACTATTTCATGCACGAGCACAATCCTACAGCAGCAGCGCCTCAACTTCCTCCCTGAGAAAGCATTTCTCAGATACTACACAAGTGTTTTACGGCGGCATGGCTTGCTCGTTCCTGGGTATTTTTATCACATGAACCTCCAGAGACTACCTCCTCTAACTTGTTCCTCCTTCATTAAAGTGGGAAGGGACGCAGCGTTTCATATAATAAAATATCCTTGCCAACTATTCATTACTGCATTGGGAATACAACGGCAGGATGAGGGTGTTCGATTTGCTCTTGTCCAAGTCTACTTTTATCCCTTCTCATCTTCGACTGCTGTAAAAAAAAAAAAGACACTACTGCACCGCATGCAGTACAATGTAAATAAATAAATAAATAAATAAGTTCCTGCTCAGTTTCCAACTGCTACGTCGCTTTTTTGTTCCCCACAGGAAGATGAACGGGAAGGGGGGAGTCGGTGATGGCATCTTCCTGCGGGTGGTGAGGCCAAGCCCGGCGGGCCCCGCACCGCAGTGCCCCCGGCAGCAGCTGCTCAGGATGCGGGAGATGTAGAGCAAGTACACAGTCCCACCTCATCGGCGGCGGCGAGCGACCCAACACCGAAACCAGCACGGGTTTCACCCTCATCAGTGAGCGGGAACAACGGCACGAGCCCCACACCGCCGGAGGCAAAGCGAGTCCTATCCCTCCCCACAGGCGCTCCCTGGCCATACCAAGATCCTTCTGTCCTTCCCACAGAATGGGAAAGGAGAAAGGGGGGGGGGGGAAACACCCATGAATTCCCGCGAACAAGCGAAATCACGCCGCCCAGGACGGGAATATCAGCTGATAACCTGCCGTCCGCCGGGGGAAGCCCCAGCCGCGGAGAATAAACTTCCCCTGCTGCCCCACCCGGACCGCGGCCATCCCGGCCCGACCGCCAGGGAAACTTGGCCTCCCGGGACAGCGGCTCTCCCGGCGGCGGCCGCAGCGTCTGCTCCCGGGGGAAAGCGCCAGAGGGTCTCCGCGG
>JAHLSL010000040.1:17688821-17707304 GCA_025920805.1 Petroica traversi | reverse complement strand
GCTTCGCACGGGGCTCGCTCTGCTCCCAGCTGGTTTCAGACCTTCGGCTCGCTGCCTGGCAGCGAGCACCGGGCAAGGCTCCGCTCCCTCAGCCCCTCCGGACGGGCCTTGTGCCGCCGCTCTCGGGGAGCGTGCAGCGCACGGGTCCGAGGCGGTGCGGTCCCTATCCCGAGCACGCCAGAGATGGCAGGATCCGAAGGTCTGAAACCAGCTGGGAGCAGAGCGAGCCCCGTGCGAAGCTCACCGAGGAATACCAAATACGGACGGCCCCGTGCAGCCCGCGCAGAGGGGCCAGCAGGGGTCCGGGGGCAGCAGGCAGCGTTTCTGTCACGCTAATGCCTGCAGGGATTCTTGGCTGTGGCACAGCACATAGCTTTGCTCCGGGAAACGCTGCCACCGACGAGGGCAGAGCCGCTCCGCAGGGAGCGATGGTGCCCCAGCCACGGGCGGAGATCAGTGTTCCGAGTATTGTCGGGACAAAGTGGCCGCTCGAGTTGAAGAAGCAGTTCGTGCCTTTGCCCAAGGTCCCAGGAGTCCAGCTAAGGGCTGTATCAGAATTAGAGCAGTCTGTAACCAGGTCACAAAACTAAAGGTGACTTTTCTAAGAAATGCAGTTGCTTTGCTGCATCTCGGCGCTGATCGTCATTTTTGTGGGTACAATGTCAATGGGCATATCCCAAATGAGATTTTCAACAGCAAAGTACAGAACCTTAAAAGAAATGGCTTGAGAGTCCTGCCTCTTTACAGTCAAGGTGTGCTTTTTCATTTCGGATGCACTATCCTTGCAAAATCTCAGGGAAAATACTGAATAGCTATAAATACCATTCTTGCTGCTGAAACATCTATGGCAAACGGGTTCCACACAAGAACAACATATTCCCCGAAACAGTGTAATATTTGATGATTTCTTATGACATTGGACGTGAAGAGCAGTTTCTCTCAAAAATATGCATGGCTAAGTTTGTCAGATGCTCACAATAGTGCGTTCATTCAGTCTTCAGCCACAGTGAATGTTTGCCAATTAACTGGCCTCATTAATTTGTAACTGTAAAACAAAACAGAATTCAGGAAAAGAGTTACTACAAGCAAATTGCTGGCTATGATGGATGTTGGACATTCCTCAACATTCTGAAAACCAACAAAACTGAAAGGACTCAAAGTTTTATGAAATCAATGTAATTTTGTCAGTTTAATCCTCAGCTAGAGCAGAACTGTTCTTTTTCCAATTTGCAGTAGGAAGGTCAGGTTGCTCGGGTGGTACACAGGATGCTGTCCAAACGTTCATGGACATGTTCATATGGCAAACCTTTTTGCTTAAAGGAGGGTTTCTCACTCTGCTGATACTTTTGATGCCTGCTGCTTTACTCTGCTGTTGGAGTCTGCCTTTTGATTCCATGGTAACCAATGTATTTCCCCATGCCAATAAACCTGGATAAATATAATACTGACTTAATCATTAGAGACCCATTTTTATTTATGATAAGAGCCTTTTTACCTGGGAAAACTAATGAGCATAATTGTAGCAGAATAATTTATACTGCTATGGCTTTGCTGATGTAACATCCCAGGTAGGTGTTTTAATTGGGTGTAATTATTCCATTTCCCTGTATAGATGAGTCCTATATAGATAAGTCCCATTTTATAGTTAGCAGTTGAAACAAATTACATTTCATAATTACATTTACACTGAGTTTAAGGCAGGGTAGGAAATATAACGGGGCCACAGTGTAATTGAGAGTGCAACCTTAAAATCGTATTTGTGACAATTCTATTCAAATTGCCATCTACTATAGTATTTTTATTCCTTCTCATTCCAAAACAACAAAAAGCATTAAGTCTGTTTAAAATAAAATCTTTTGAAGGTCTAGCACCAGATTATGTACATCGATTCATGCAGGCTAAGGAAGCAAATGTAATTTGTCATATTTAAGCAGAACTGTGCCCAGTCTGTAGGTAATATCTTCCAGTGCCAGATTCAGCACTGTTGTAATCAGGCATCCTGGGGACTTTGTGGTACAAAAGGAAATTTGACTTCATGATATCAAGTCTAAATTTGGCTCCCCGATGTTTAGAACACTCCTGAAGGCATCATGCTCCAAACAATTAATCTTGCATAATATGGAATAAATGTGTATGTGACACACTGGCTCAGTTCTTGTAAATCCATTGTCACTGGCATATTTTTTTCCATAAAGAGATGGTTTTCCACAGTTGGCAGCAGTCCTGTTCAAAAGCATCTTTGAGCTCTAGAAATACAAAAGACTGTAATTTATTTTCAGTCCCTATTTCCCTCTCTTTCTGGCTATTGTCCACCCACCTGCCCTTCCCCCCTTGCAGAAAAAAAAAATCACTTACCGTTAGTTTAGACCAGGGAGTTTGGCAAGTGTTTCCTTCTTAGTTCTTAACCCTTTTGGTAGTTTGAAAACAAAGTTCTGAAGCAGTGTGAAATTAACTTATATGCATAACATTTGAAGTGACGGCACAAATTCCCACTGAAATGAAGGGCTATTCACTTTAGTGGGAATGGGCAAATAGATTTGTGGCAGAACAATGTGCTTTTCTCAGCACTCTCGCCTCCATTCCTACGGGTGGGACAGGGCCTCCCTGGCGATGCCTGTGCACCACCATCCGTTATGACCCTTTAACGTAAAACCTCATGAAACCAACCCCAAACAAAACCTGGCTCTTTTTTTCATGTGCTTCCAGCTGGGTGAGATGTTTAGCCTGTTATTGCACTGAGTTTCTGCGATTTGCTAACAGGTAGTTGTGCTTCTGCATCATCCCTCCAGCTGAAGTCAGAGTAATTGTGCCTCAGCAAAACTGCTGCCTGAGGGGCTGTTTTCTGTGCTGTGTGGAGAAAGGTGCCTGTCCAAGTCCTAATCCAGAAAGCAATGGAAAAGCATCTCTGTAGGCTGTGCAGCAGGCGTGACTGACAGCAGTGCCAGCAAGACCAAAGAACATGCTCTGCATATTTATGTGCATCATTTCCTTACCCAGTGGTGGACTCATTGCTCTGATCATCCATGGATGTGTTTGGGAAGGGCTCAGACAACACCCCACAGCACAGAGTTTGGCTTACCACTGGTAGAGTATGTTTTTAATACTGTTGGATACACTGAAGAATTTTTGGAGGAAAGATGCTCTATAACCATGACTGTTATGCAGAAATGATTAAAATTAGGAATATATTATAAAACTGGATTATTCTCATGTTTCACACTCTTTGCATACAGTATAATGAAAAACAATCTGTGTTGTCACCTCATAAAATATCTATCATAATATTTTGATTTAAATCATAAACAAGCTTAGCAAGAATAACATGCATACAGTTGCATGGTATATTATATTTTAAAAATATATTTGCCAATCCTATTAAAGATGGCATATTTAAATCTTGTTTCAATCAAAGACTATCCCTTTAAGGAGAAATATGAGTGTCTGACTCCTGCATTGCAAAGTACAACTAGAAAATTGGTTCTCTTGCTCACAGAGTGGTCAAGCTCTCAATGTGTCTCAGAAATGTTCCAGATCTCAGGCTTTTTGTCAGAAAAGAGTAATGCAGTTACTGACAATTATCACTCCTCAACATTGTTTTGTACCCGTGATCAGAAATACTTATCATCCAATCTGCAGTGCAACTTTGAGTCCTGTTGTCTCAGCCAAGAGATTTAAAACTCACAGCCAGCTAAATAAATTCCTCATGCATTTCTGGCAGACAAAAATAACAGGTGAGGAAATGGTAGGCTGTCCAGTTAGATCTCTCTCCACTTACCTCATTGACTAAGAGAACAGAAAACTTCAGGATTCCTCTCAGAAGCACATTTGCAAGACAATGCTTCTCTGTTTTCTTTCTGTTCTGCTTCCCTTTACTGTAGTCTCTTGCTCTCCTACCTGTATGCTTGTTTTCTTGCCTTTCTTTCTTTCTCTTTAACTATTTATTTGCACTTTTATTGAAGTGTGATATTTTATATTAATAAATATAAAACATCCTTGATTCATACATGTCTGTTTGGACAGACACATAATTGGCACACTTTTTCTAAAACTACAGCCTTTCTAGGCATGAGCATTAGGTTCCTAAGATGAGCAGAAAGAGCGCAGGAAGGCAAGAAAGAGAAGAGAAGGGGATGGGTGGAGAAGAGAGGAAAAAGACAGAATGAGTGGGGACTTGTTATGGTAGTATGCCATTTAAAAGCAGGAAGGAGGTTAGAAGTTAGAAAGAGGGGAAGAAACCCAAAGGACCAGACCCTGGTCTATAGGTGAGGAGTAGCTGGTGCAGCAGAGGGAAGATGCTAAGTGGTGTCACTCACCCTGGCCAAAACCATTAGTCAGAAGCTGAGGGTGTTGCCAATCTGCTTGGTTCCGGTCAGACATCCCTATACTGTAATTCCCTGCCCTTGGCACTGGTCTGTCCAGTGGCCAAACACACCTCCAGGCACACTTCCACAGTCTGGCTGACTTCCCTGCACCATGGAGAGACCTTGTCCTGCTGCTTCATCCAGTCCCTGCGTGGTTTAGTGGTGGAGGAGGAATGATTTTCCTGGTCTAGCTCTGTAGGAGGATTATTGCTGTCTTCACAGAGGTTTCTCTCACAGTTAAAAATAACCAAAATTATTCTTCTTTTCTACAGTTTCAAAAAGACAAAAGATGACTTCCAAAAAAGAAATTTATATCTCAATGAGGTCACAATTTTATAGTACATACCTATATTTTGCAATGATATTTTTATTATGCCAATTCACTGACATGATCTCAGCCCCAGCAGGAGGTTAGTTCCTGATTCAAGGAAAAGGAAAAGAGAGTTTTAACACTCATTCTAATGTGAACATTTATTCATTTTTAGTATCTGCACTGTTACACTAGCTTCACTTAATTATGGGAGTAGAAGCAGGTTTAGAATTCCCTGGAGGAGCTTGCTCTTTTTTCTTTTTAGACTTACTCTCTTCATCTTCGCAACTGCTCCTCCCCTAGTCTTTTCATTTTCCTTGAGAGTACTTATTCTTATCCTTAGAAATGAGCCCATCTTGGCAAGAATTTGACTCCTAAAAATGGTGTAAACTTTGTTTTTCTTATTTTCCCTCATCTTTTCCTCTGTGGATTGACAGTTAAATGCATCAGGTTTTCCACAGTGTGGTGAGTGGAGTGCATGAACCCAAAGGTTATGCCTGCCTGTGCCTTAGGGATACAGCTTGAAGATGTAGTGTATGAAAGATGCATCAAGGTGAAGTCACAAAGTAACTGCAGTAACATGCTGGATTCCTGCATCCATGTTTGATACTTGAAACCATCTTAACTTCTGTGAATTCAAAAACTAGCATAAGACTGAAACAGCATGGTTCAGTAATAAAAGGTCATGTTGGTACACCTGTAGGTTTCTACTGTATGAAGCCTGTGTATGTTGGATTTTCTGCTCTGCCTTTTTTGAGTATCTACAAAAATTGGTGTTGGCCTGAAACTAAAGGAAGGTTTCAGTCTCTGATTGATTTTTGAGCATATTTTATCTCACAGATCAAGTATTTTAAAACTTGAAGTGCATAGAGGGCTGCATATTAATTTTAGACAGTTTTTACACTTTACTTTTACACTTTTTCGTATGTAATTTAATTCTGAATTTCCCCTTCTACTTTCAGCCTGAAAAGGGCAGCCCAGAATGCACCTACATACTTTTTGATCCTTTGAGAAAAAAAATTTGAAGGAACCTGATTAAACTTTAAAAATAAATCTCTATGCATTAAGAGTGCTTAATTTCTACACATCTTTTCAATAAACACTGTTAGAGGCAGACTAAAAACTTCAAAAACTCTGCTTTAACCTGAGATCTGTCCCAAGGTGTGGTGCTTCTCTTTACACCAAGAGAAACAATGCTGGTATGCACAAAGGCACCACTTAGGCTGGGGTCTTCATCTATGTAAATATCTTGCACCTCTTCCATTATTCCCATATACAAGAGAAAGATGCATTTATGAAGAAGCAAAAACCCTTATACTTGTAAGGAAAAAAGGAGCCTGTATTGATAATAACTACACCTAAATTGGAATTATGAACCGTTTTACATAGACATCACCTCCTGATCAAAATCATTATGTAACAATGACAAAATCTGAATAGATTAAGAGCACATATAGTGGATTTTTTAATTTGGTCATCCAAGGAAAAATGTAATTTCAGTTGTGCCAAAAAAATTGCTCAATTTTTTGGCTTTTATACACATTTCTGACCCCTTCAAATTAGGTCAGATTTTAAACAAAAGCTTAATTTAAATGTGAAGTATCAGTGTTTCATTTCAGAAATATTTACTGTTTCCTTGTTGCAGTCCTCCAGAATGAGACATTCTGCAAGTTTCTGGAAGCTGTCCCAAATTCACAAATGTTTTCGGATTCTGCAAAAATGAGGTTTGGATTTGTAATATTTTAACTGGTGTGGGTGGAGGGTGGAGTAAGGGTACACCTACACCTTATTTAAGTGTTCACAGGGCCTGAGGTTTTTTTTCCCCTAATTTTTGGAAATCCACTCAGAAAGGATTAAGTAATCCAAATCAGCCTATCTTGTAACAGAATTGCAAAAGCCCTCTTTTCAACTTACATGAAATATGTCAGTTTAAAGGAATATTCTACATGAGGTGTACAGTAGCTGAAACACCTGACATTCTTCTAATGTCATCTTTTATCAGGCACGATCAAGGAGGAATAGAGGCTTGACTAGTACAACACACTTGTATGTGACTTTAGGAATAAGTGGAACACACTTTAAAGAAAACTCACTCAAAGTGACATGTAGGTGTAAATACCTTGAGAAACACAAGCTGTAAAACATATTTCTCCTGCCCACAAACTCACACCTGCTAATGCCTCATAAAATTAGTTGCATCCTCAATACAATCCTTCAACTGCAAGTTTTAAGGCCTAATTATATATTTAATTATCTATATTTTGTCAGTTCCTTTACATCCAAGCACATTCAACAGCATGTCATATGGGATCAATTCTTCAACAGTGATTTTATTATAGTTTCTATATAATGTCACTTTGGTATATCCACCCTGTTCCCACCCCTGAGCATATGGCATCTCTTTTTTTAATACATCTGAATTAGGGAAAAGGACTAACATTAAATATAAGTCTCTTGGTTTTTGATGCTTGCCAGCCATAGGGTTGTTTGCAAATGTTTTTAATCGATTTCACTTCTATATCACAAGTGTTTTGTTAACATCTGTCTTGAAGCAGATGATCAGTTTTATTTAGTGATTTATTTATGTATCTATATTTTGGTGTGAAAACATAGTCGTCACTATTGGGCTTTAATCCGTGGAAGGGATGGAGCAGAATGAAATGCAGTCAGTCACGCTTTGCACATGAAAGGAACAACGCCATTATTTCTTTGTTTTCTGCTGTAATCCTAGGTATAATGGGCAGAATAGCAAAAATAAATTGGGGTCTTTGTTGCAATTCTCCCTCTCTCAGCCAGAGCGATGCTTTCTCTCACGTACATTGTTTATCTAATGTTTAAGGATCTTTTTGCACCAGCTGCTATGCTGTTTCACATTTTACCTCGGCTAAGCACTCTAAACAGTTGATAAACATGAAAAACGGTGCCAACCTGACAAATCCTGTTTTTCAGATTTTTCTGGTGAAGTTACTTGGTAGTGAAACTCCTTGATGGTGGGTATATTCACTTTTGGGGCTATGGGAGTTGTCAGCTCTGTAATCATCGAGTCCTGGAATCACAAAATCATGGAATGATAGAATTGTAGAAAGGTTTGGGATGTTAAAAGCCTTACACCTAATCTAGTTCCAATCCCTTGCCATGGGCAGAGACAAATGATATATCTGAGAAAAGCCATTGCCTCTTGGCTTTGCAGGGCATGGGTTTTTTTTTCTGATAGTTTCTTTATTTCTTAACTGTTTATGATAATGTGATCAAAAGAGCTTGTTAATATTTACAGTTCTGTTGTGTAAATGATTTCATGTGGTTCAGGAAGGGCAGCATCCAGTTCATGAACTGCATTTTCATAGAAGATTACATGTTCCCCTAGAAACTACTGCCACTAGCCTTGAGTTGGCAGGATATTTAACTTATGTATTTCAAACTACAATTATTATTTTATGTTATTTCTAGTGATTCTTTATTTTTAATCAGTTTTTCTCTTCCTCTGCTGGCAATCAGTTGAATGAAACTCACAGTAAGTAAAATGGGAAATTCAGAGAACTAGCAGAAAATCCTGGTCATCCTGAACCCCTGAGATCCCAAGTCTCTTCCGAACATACCAGAAATGGATGGTTTGTCATGAGCTGTATAATGGTGCAATGCTTTTATTAGCATAGGGTTTAAATAAACTGCATAAATAGTTGTGTTTATATCAGTAACAGAGTGATTCTAACAGATCTTGTTGGGGAGAGGCGGTGTTCAAGCATAAATGCCAACAGCCCTCAAAAACATGTAGATGTTCAAGAAACTAAGCACATTTTCACCAGGACAGAAAAGTTTCACATTTTGATAGCACAAAATGTGTAGCCAATTGTCATCAAATTTCCAAGGATTCTTGGCTGACTTTGATCTAAAATACTCAGTCTAAACCCTGGCAGCCATTTTTAGCTGCGCTACTTGTTGGTTGTATCACTTCAATTTCCCATGAAGCACCTCCCTAAAGGTGGTAAATTCTCAGACAGGCAAATGAGTACAAAAAGCTTCTCCAAAGTCAGACTGACTTGTATTATGATTAATAATACTCTTATTAATAATCTCAGAAATGAGATTCATAGAACCATAGAATTCCAGCTTGAAAGGGACATCAAGGATCATATGGCCCAATCTTTTCTGGCAAAAGCATGGTGTGGAAGCAATGGCCCAGCTGAATCTTAAAAGTGTACAGTGTTGGGGAGTCACTGGCAGGATTCCAGTGACTGATTATTCTCTTTGTGAAAAATTTTCCTCTTGTTTCTAATCAGAATGTCCCCAGGAGTAACTTGTACCCATAAGGAACCCAGTGAGGAAAGAAAACAACTGAAGTGAGGCACTAGTAAATACACTAATAAAGTGAGGCACTAAAAACCTGTAAGGATGTGAACCCTGCATGAGAGCTGGGGTGTTAGCATTCTGGCCTAAAAGGTGATTTTGGTGCTCTGTTCAATCAATAAAAAGAAGATACTGTGCCCTCCACTGCATGTGTGGAAAATAGGATAAATTATGTACTGTGCAATTCCTTTACAGGAGGAAAAATTCTATAGTCCTTAATTTTGGTGCATTATGACCAGGGTTCTAAGCTATTGAATATTTATATGTCCCTGACCAGAAATACGTATGTCTTTTAAAAGTTGAGATAAGAGAGATAGAAAACAGACAGTAATTTATGGTTTTATAGTTATATGTTACCAGAGGAACATTTCTTCTGTTCTAAGCAAAATAGAATTATAGTTGTAACCCAACCATCATTCTCATATGTTGCATCTTTCTACCTATATATGAATATATGTATCTTTTCTTATGAATATATGCAACTTTTCTTATGAGTAACCTGATCCTGCAAAGACTTATGCATATGCTTTATGCATATGCCTGGTATGATAAACCAATGTCTCTGACAAATATAAATTCAGCCTATGTGTTAACCTTAAGAGTACAGAAGCACTGATCTGACTTGATTACAGGGATCTGGAAAATTACATCAAAATAATTTTTTATAATCAGAAAATATAGGTGAATTCAAAACACATTTTCTCATGAGGGAGTATACACAATTTTCAGAAAGGCTAGAATTTCTGGTGAGAGTGAGAATCTCCAAAGCTAAAAGTTATCTGAAACATGTAAATCCCTATTTACCAAATCATGTCTATTATGTTAAGCATCTTCAGTAGACAGAGAAGACAGTGTGGGCCCTGATAGAGAAAGAAGTCACTGAAGTATTGATGCAGGGATATGTATTTGAGACTCAAATGCAGACTCAAACTCAGGCAAGAGAGGAACCTCAGCCTGGAACATAAAAAAAAAGTTTTATATTAGGTGCTAGAAAGCTTTTAGGTATAGCAGTAGACCACTCAAAACTGTTAAATGCAGACAGGTTGGAAAATGCCTACTGGATTACTTTCATGAAACAGAAATATTGTTCTTATTCAACTGTTATGACTGTGTCTATTGTTCCTGCTCCATTTTGCAGAGAATATTTTTACATTCTTTATTGTTGTAACAGCAGGGAGAGTAATTTTTTTTTCAATTACTGTGAAAGTCACTGAAAGTACAGTTTTAAAGTGACCTAAATTGTTCACACCAATGAATGTAATTTGGCAAATAATTACAACTGAAAAAATATGGAAGCAGTGTAAAAAGATCTGAAATGTTTCCTTTTAAAATCACCAACTGCTTATTTTGACATATTTTAATGAATCATTTTGGGTTTCTTCTTTCAAACAACATTTTTTTTATTGGCAAGTGGTCTATATTTTTTAAAGACAAAATAATTAGGGGCACATAATCTGAGAACAAAATGCCCATTTTAATGAAAAATGTGAAGAATAAGTCCATTTCTTTTTGAATGTAGAAGATTTTTTCATATTTTCATTGAAATTATTGAACTAAATAGAATCCTAATTTGCTCTGCTATATTAGTAATAATTGTAGGTGTCAATAACCCAGTGAATGCATAATAATTTAGGCCCAATTTCATTTTGGAAGAAAAAAGCTGCCTCATAAATGTGTGGCAATGCAATTAATTTGTTTTTGCAATGTTCTCAGGTAATACAATAGACTAAAGGTGGCTAGACCATGTGTGAATGTATGACCAGCCTAACTAGGTCCTCAGAACTGAAGTATGTTAGAGCAAGAATGAGGTCAAGACTGCAGATAGGCCTGGCTTAATTCAAACTGTCCTTTGAAAGATTTACAGGGTCTGACTGGGCTTTGCAGAAAAAACCTGCCATGCTAAGAAGCTCATCAAGAGCCCACAAAGTTCATTGAAAAACTGTCTTAAGGCCAACCTGCATGGACAGATATTACGGGAGGTGTGAGCTTGCTTTGTTTCCTGAAGTCATGGAGATCTGCTGAAGAAGCAGAATGGGACAGATACAGGAGCAGAAAGCTTGTGGCACTCAGAAGTGAGTATCTGGAAGTTGTATTTGGAACACGCCAGACCCCAACTTCAGAGCTTTGGCATGAAAGTGGAACACGCAGAGCTCATAAAATGGGCAGAGAAAAGTTAAGACGCACGGCACAATTCCAGGGTGTACAAGTGTTAACTATTAAAAAAGCTGTACTGATGCAAAAGACAAAAAGGACTTGGACCATGTTCTTTCACTTATTTTTTTTTTTTTTCTGAACTGATGTAAAGCTGATCCAGTAAAACCCCACCAAGCATCTGTCAGCTCCTGGTTACAGCACAGAAATCGTCAGTACATAATTCTCTTCATGAAATGATGGGGTTCAGGCCTGTGTACAGGTGACCTCTGATCCACCAGTCAGTTAAGAGCCACCACACTACGAAGTTTAAGCATTTTCTCCTATATTACAGCAGCACTGTAATGATTTTGTAACTGCTTATGCAAGTACCTCTCTAAGTTAAAATGGCTCTATATCCCCTTAGCTTACCACTAGTCAATTAAAGTTTGCATGTGCCAACTTTTTCACATTTGTGTGAAAGAACAACAGAGGGGAAAATTGAAGGGATTACTCTTAATACCTTAGAGCTAAATAAATATTTACTGAGTTTGATTCTGCTGTCGTTTCATGGCTAATGTTAAGAACAAGGTGACTGCAGGACTGCTGAAAATGTACAAACAGCATTAATCTGCTGGTTTTCCCCTACTTTTGAAATGTTTGATAGAATCCAATTTCATGGCATGTTTTGATTTTTTTTTAATAGATCCCTTCCAGGTGAAATAGCCTTTTTTTTTGGTCACCTGTGACACTTTCATTTCTCATATATGCTTCTAAAATACAAGGTTTTGTTTCCCTGTTTAGATAGGCCTTTATGCTAAACTATGGCAGAGATTTTCTGCTGCAGTAGCAGCTACTTTTTGACTCTATCAGGCAGCCAGCTATTTTCTACAAAATCGTTCCTGTTACAGGATTCCAGAGTACTCACAGATCACTCCAAACAGGAATGTGAACATTCAAAACCAGCTCTCCTGCTAACAAAAAGAACTTTGTTAGTCTTTATGTAAAATTCAGCTGATAGTTAATCAGATTCATTCAGAGTAGACAACTAATTATATTAAAATACCCATGTAGGTGCAAATGTGTAACTTTCTGATATTTTATATGAGCAGAAATTAATGGACTAATTAAAAAAATAGAATGTTTCCTAAATTGCTTGCCTCCATGTATAGTAACTATAATTCACAGAATTTGCAGGTGTAGGCGAAGATGACAAATCCATGTGTTGTAAAGTGTAGCACCTTCTGCTGACTAGCTTCAGACATTTGCAAAAGAGAGGTTTATGACACTCTCCTCCTTTTGGCTCCAGACCATTTCCAAATTCAGCTGAAGGCCTTAAACTTAATTAATGGATGGAGTCCCAGTAACACAACAGATCCAGTTTCAGCCTCTGATGGCTGAGACAGATTCTTCTTCTCGGAGGGAAGCACAGCACAGAGCTTGGGAAACTGCACTTGCCCACCCATGGACTGCCTCTCTGTAGCACATCCAGCTGCCACTAGGAAACCCTGTAAAGGTCCTTGGTGATGCAGCCACAGTTTACGGCTTATTGCCAGTCGGATGGTTATGACAACCTCCCTTGAAGGTATATTACATGGCTTTCTGGAAGTCATGTAACAGTTGATAGCTTCTTTAAGAGTTTAGAAATTTTACAAAGAGTGCCTACCTTTTCCTGATATAGCCCTCTAGAATAAAAATTTCACAGCAGGAGAAGAAAAACTCATCTAAGGTCATTAAACTGTCACATGGATTGTACATAAAAACTGAGGCTCAGGATATCTAGAGGAATTGTCTTTTACAAGGTGTTTTCTTACTTGAAAAACATAGAGGGATTAATCTGATTATTTATTATTTCCATTCTAGATTTCCTTCAAAGACAGTGTAGAGGAAAAGGCATCTTTGTGGTGCAGTGCATCTCGTCCTAAAGTGGACAATCAAAATAAAGTAGATGAACACACCATTGAAAGTGTCTGCTTCTAAATTTGAGCAATAAGAAAACCTGAACTAAGTAGCTCAGGTGCAAGCATCGGCATTATAGATATGTAAATTAGGGAAAGGGAAGTCTTATGAATATATTTTGGGCCAAGATTCATCACAATTTGTGCAAATCATTTACATATGAGGTTTGCAACTGAGCAGGCTTTATGTGACTGGGGAAAACCTCAGTGTCCTCTGCACAGGCATGAAAAGGAAATGGAGCAGTGTGTGGGCATCCTTTAAGTGAACAGGGGCTATAGTTTACAAGGCTGGGGGCAGAGGTGCTGCACCTTTGTGACCATCCCTGTTACCACTCTCTCTGGTCACTGCTGGCTTTGTGTGTTGTCCACTGTGCTGTAATGCCAGTTGTTGGCACCATGCTGTAACCAGCTCTGACTCAAAACAGCTGCAGAGGGGAAGGTGTTCAGGGTTTCTTGCCATCTGTGTCCCAGTGTTGAATCTCTGAGCAGTTCCATAGTGGAGTACCAACCTCACTAATTGCCAAAAATGACTCCTGTTTTTTCACTTGCACAAGAAACACAGTAGTGCTATTATTTCTGCTTATCTGAAGTTGTTATATTCCTGTCAGGGTTTTTTTCAATTTTTATTTTTTATTGTCCCATAAAAATATAGATACTATTAGCATACAGGGAAGCTATGGAGAGCAACAATTTAATGAAATACACAGAAGTAAGGAACAATCTCTGTTGAAACCTTGGAGGCTCTAATACCATCAGTCTTCTTTCCATACTGAGGTTTTGTCTGACATGAATCCCAAGCATAACTATGCCTATGCAGCTCTTGTATATGCATCTTTTAATGTGACACATGTACAGGGGTGTCAGGCTTTAAAGGTAACAGAGGCTCATTTGGATGTTGGCATAATGGTGTGTGCTGTTACTCTTCTCTCCATGTGTTTGTGGACGTAAGTATACACGTGAGTTTGAGTTCATGTCTAAAAGCACTCTTTTCTGAGATTTACCCTTGACTAATTATAAAAATGGTGCTACAAACTCATTTTCTACTCTAAGACTTCTCTCTTCAGAGGCATCCATCTCAAATGTGAAACCTGGGTGGTGTTTTCTCTCTTTTCTGATACCCCGTGAGGGAAGTAATTTGCAAAACATTTTTATCCACGTGACAAAGCCTTTAGTTCCACTGAGGGATATATTTTGGGAGAACTTAACATTTTGGAGACCTATGCCTGCTGACATACAATCAAAGTAATTTTTTACTGACCTCGTACTGAATTCTTTTCCAGCTTAATCATGACACTGAGTTGTAGCTTCTGAACCTGAGCCATGTAACACTTGCACATTATAAGGAAAATTTCTTACCCATATCAAACAATAGTGACTCAGTATCAGCTGGCTCCACTGGCTGTTGTAACATACCTTCTGTACTTTCCAGAGGGAACATTTTTACCATTTTATCATGAATAAGATTAGTATTGAGATGGCCAGTGATATGTCTTGGTATTTTGATAAAATGCAGACACTTTCTGTTGAAGAAAAAAAACTACCTACCAGAAACAACAACAGGAAGCAAAATAATAATTAAGAAACCTTACCAAACTACAATAAAGCATGTTGTTGTTCCAAAGGTGCTCACAAGGCTGCTTCAAAGTTATGACATCAGCTTAACCAGTGAAGGCAGGGGGGTTTGGAAGGGGTACCACACTAGATATTTTATAGGAGTGAAAATTAAAACTCCAGTGGACCATTTGAGAAGACTTAATGGAAACATTTTTTTCTAAAATATGGTTTGACCACAATATTGAAATTTTTAAGTGTAACTAATTCATTAGGCACATTTATGATCATTAATGATCAGGAGCTTGAGTCCTTTGGATAAACTTCTCTGGAAAGCATGGCAAATTAAGCAGAGATGATCTCTTGATGCTATGATAGAGTTAATTAAATATTGTCTCAGAATGGTGTCTTGGTTGAACATCTAATCATTACTTAAATATGGTCTAACATATTTTATCCTGTTACTATTTATGGTCACTGCTTACTCAGAAACCTAAAAGACAGGCCAAAAAAAAAAATAGATATTACTGATATATAAAAAGATGCTGTAGTCTCTCCAGAGTTAAAGCTAAATCAGTATCTTCACAAGGTGCATGAAAATGTTATGTTCATCACCTCAGATGCTTATTTTCATTATTTCCATTTGGGTCATTGCTTCTCATATATAGCAGGTAAAAATCTGTATTGTTTAAGTGATATTCACTTTAAATAAAAACATTTTTTAAAATGTTTCTTACTGTTCAGGGTAATAATGGTACAGAACTGCAATCTTCTACACAGGGATGCTAATGAAAATAGGAAAGTGCTCTGGTCATAAATATTATGGTAAATACCTCTGTAAAAACTATGAGTCTAATCTGTGTTTCTCATGAAGAAATATGTGGCAAAATTATGAAATGACCAGTTTGAAAAATGAAATTCACTGTCTAGTCCTGCTTAATGCTTATATATATTAGAGAAAGAAGTGCACTTCAAGAATACAATTTATGCTCCTTTTTGCAATTCATGTGCAAAAAAGTCATTAGACTTTCAGTATTAGAGTCACTCTTGATATTTATCAGACCTCTGAAACTGTATTGATATAACTCTGAAACCACATCAGTACTAAACATGGTCTCTATCTTCGACATTTAATTCTACACAGATTGTAATTTACATTGCCATCATTATCAAATATACTTCAGGTGTGTCCAGGACTTCAGAATAAGTGTAGGAAATATTAGTGCACACTGAACACTCTGTATAAAAATAGATAATTCTAATATCTTGCCATTCACTGCGACCCCAGAGATGTACAATGCAGCTTATACAGTGTCCAGCAGTGATAATATTGACAATATTTCCTGCATCGTGGAAACATGGGCCAACCTTTGAAATTCTCCTATGAGATGTAAATTTGGTAGCTAATCAAAGCATTGAAATCTAGGATGTGAGCCCTGTAACAGATCATGTTTTTGAAGCAGTCCTACAGCTTTATACAATCATAGAAAAGACAGTGTCCCCTGCCCCTTGTGATTATCATTTGAATTATATTTGTTGCAGAACTGGCAGCTAAAGAAAGTAAACCTCTTAGGTAAATTATCGGCTAGATGAAAGTCACTTCTGTTCACCATTCAGTGTACTGTGACTGGATTTTCTTGATGGAACCTCCTTTTCTCCCTTTCTGTAAAGGACTGAAGGGAGGACGAAGTGACCCGACACAAGAAAGAGTATAAGCAGGAGAATATAAGGAAAACAATTTCTCTTTGAGTTTTTCTGTACTAGAAGTCAGAATGAGGGAGTCTGCATATGGTGTACATACATTTATTTATGCAAATAATGTAACTTGAGATTTCTCTTTCACCTGGCAATATTTGTATGTAATTCTCACATTTTCAGTGCCCACACCATTGTAATACCATGCTAATTTTTTCTCGGTCTCTGAGTCACTTCATTACATCTTACTGAAAAACATGACTGACCCATGTTTGCATTCCCATGACTGAAATAGCTTTGGAATCTGCATGCAGGCTTCTCATTGTCTTTGCTTGCTTTTGTCTTCTCAGACTCCTAGTAAAGGAGATTTTTGTAAACTGCTCATGGTTTCTTCTGTGCCTGTGCAACACTGTGCCAATATTGCTTGAAAATTACAGACTACTTCAGCAAATGCATAGGTACAGACTGCTAGGAATTTCTGATCTTTGTCTTCTGCTGCAACATGAGCCTGTACAAGTTTGTCTGACATGTGAACTGTGCAAAATCTTTTCTGAGCTTTTTTTAAGCTCTGGTTTTGTCCGTGGGAATGCACGGCATTTTATTACTTCAATCTGAAGATCTTTGTTGTAAAGAGGACAGAAAAGCAGAAACTAAAAGCTTAGTGAAAGAATTTTAGTTAAGACAACTAGCTAGCAATGACTCTGATCTCCTTATAGCAATTGTGAATATAAAACATATAATAAGAAAATACTTTTATTCATAGAATACAAACACTAAAATAATAAAAGCATATTTTCAGATACATATTAAAGTAATCTGTGTTTTCCTGACATCATATTTGTTCATTCCAGCAAACTTAATCTTGTTATTTGAGGTGATTTAATAAATGATGAATATAATTTCTTTATAACTGGACAAATACAGACATGTAGAAAGTAAAATATTGACAATTCAAGTGACTTTTGTGACTATGTTGTTGATAGGTGATATAAGAATCACTTCCTATAGGTTTGTATTTTAAATGAATGCATCCCATCATATGGTGCTGGCAATTAGCAGAAACAGATGCTGATGCTAGGCTTTGTGAAATCACACATAGCATTATATAAAGATTAATGTACTGTTCAGAAATTTATTTGCTGGAGAAGAAAGAAATGGAATGAATCCTTAAGAACTGTATCAGGAATATTTTTATCCAATTCCTGTGACAATTATGCTTTCTTTTTTTTTCTTTTTTTTTTTTTCTTTCAATGATATCTTTTTATTAGCTAACCCCAGAGTAAAATATCGCTGATCCTCCACGGAAGCTATTGGACATTCTAATGAACATTTACATTAATGTAAAAAGATATAGTTGTCTGAAAACCTCTGGTTAAGACTTTGTTGTTTTGATGCAAATCAATCATACAATTTTGAATAGAGAGTGTTTTTGGCTACATTGATTTATGTGAGCTGCTTTAACATTAAAATAAGACATCTCACAGATTTCTGTGAGCTGCAGATCATTTCCACTGAGGAACTGAGTATTGTACATTCAGGTGTTGACCAGTTACTATTGAGAATGTTAAAGTATTTGCAGAATGTGGATCTAAGGAGAGAGGTTCATATTATTTTCCCTTTCACTACATCTTTCCTCTCATTTTAGAATATGACTGTCCCAAAGAACATTTACTGGAATATCTACTGATGAATTATATTATTGCTGATAGCTTTCAGTGAACATTGCTGTTGTAAGTAAAAATCCTCTAAAGCTAGGATAAAAGCTTTGAAGATAAGAAAGATTACCATGGGAATGTCATTATTTGGAGAGAAAGAAGTAAATGCACTCCCATAAAAACCTTTAATGATTGTTTTACATAAATGCATATCAAAAGGGAAAGTGCCAGGATCAGTAGGGGCTGAGGTTTTTTTCTGTTTTTGGTTGAGTTGGGCTTATATACCAATTTAGTCACCTCAGTTTAGTATAAAACAGGGTGGTTTTGCTAGAATAAATGATACTACCTTGAAATAGAAAATGCCTTCTTCCCTTCCTTACTCTCATCTGCCATCCCTTCTCCCTCCATCCCTAATTCCCCTTCCCTTCCCTTCCCTTCCCTTCCCTTCCCTTCCCTTCCCTTCCCTTCCCTTCCCTTCC
>JAHLSL010000040.1:17675637-17688721 GCA_025920805.1 Petroica traversi | reverse complement strand
ACAAGAACTATGAGACTTAATTTGTGAGTTATAAATAGGGAAAGCAAGTTTGTTCTTTAGTCATAATTGTGGTGCACCTGGGTAACAAGGTGCCTATGGGCATGCCAAATCATGATTTTCTCGAGGTGTTCAGGAATATCCACACTGTCTCCCCATGGATGAGATAATGGACAAGCTTGAGACAATGGACCAAACTGAAACTAAGTGATGAGCTGGACCTTCATAATGCAGTAGCTGACTGTTACCAGAGCCCAGCCATTGGGAATTGTGGACTGATCTAGCAATTGCCCTAATGAAACTATTTTCCTATGCTTAAATGTGTTTCTTGGTTTCCTGGCTCGAGTGTGCCAGTAAGTCCCTGTTGCTGAAGTGATTGGATTGTACATAGATAAAACATTTGTAAATAAACAATAGAAACCATTCCTCCAGAAATGACCATGTGGAATATCTTATGTCTATAACTATGTTATTTAATAAATGTTTTCTATGTAGGGTGTATGAGTAGCAATGATTTAGCATGTGCTGTGCTGGCCATGCAGGACTATGACCTGCTGGATTATAAGAATTGAGCAAAACTGCGGATTTAGGGGTCTGTCCTGATCCAGGGGAAGATGACACTGCAAGGACCCTTGCAACAGACACTGGCCAGTGGCTGATTGTCCTGCTTGGTAGATTTGACTGCCTATGAAAACACAATCTTATGCCAAAATCCCAGTAAATAATGTTTCTTTTTAGCAAGCAAAGCTCTGCCTGTGCATTAGCCAGGAACTGACTAAAGAAGAAAAAAGCTGATTTCCTGAAGTCCTCTGGCCAGTGAAGAATAATGAACCTGAAGTAAGAATGGCTTCCAGCCACATGGAACAAAGTGAGTAATCTTAGGTCAAAGTTCCTCTGCTTCTTTCGTGCTGACTTGGCTGGCTCCCTTCTCCCTCCACTCTCAGTGCTACTTGCTGTTTCCAGAGGCTTCTGGGTTTCAATAAACCCAACCTTCAGATCCTCCAACTTGCCTGCTGGTGTGACTTTGGAACCAATTGTAGGAGACTTGATTTGATTATGTAGGATCCACTGGCTTGTAAATCTTAAACTTTGACCACTAAACAACTTCTCCAATTTTAAATTTTCTTCATCACTTTGATCTCCAGAAACTTGGAAAACCTTTACTTGAAGAGATAGGTTGCCCAAAAATGTATGTCTATTTGCAATAAATCCATTTTCAGTCCTCAGACTGAAAACACAAACATGGTATTTAATGCATCACAAGGCAGATTTTAGTTTGTTTTTTTAAAATTTAAATTTAAAAAAAAGAAAAAGGAGGGGAAGCCAAAGCAGTGAATGCAGAAGTGATCAGAGGGCATAGGCCCTGTAAAACAACTTTCATATTTCTGCAGTCAACTTTCCACCTGAAAGTCCAGAGCCTCTTCCAGGAGCTTTACTGCTGCCAGGCATTCCTAAAGGAGCAGCGTGTGATTTTCACAGCTGAGGGCAGAGTAGACCCCCTCTGCAGATAATGATTACAGGTTGTGCAAAACTGCATTTGTCAAGTACTCGAGGCTGTGGTGAAGTGCTATTAACTTCTATTTCAGGGTCATACTTTCTTTTCATTGTAATCTCTAAAAACACAAAAACATCAAATAGTCAAAATCAATAACAGGAAGTTTTCTTTCCAGAAACTGCTGCTTCACAGAAATTAACTGTTTAGTGTTTTCTGTCTTTTTTTTTTTTTTTTTGTTTAGCTCATAAAACTGTGCTATACTATAGTGCTGTAAAGACAATTGAAATTGAGAAGATAAATATGCTAACCAAGCAGAATCCTGAGAAATGCCAATTATGTAAATGTCTCAATTACTACCTCTACAACAGCAAATATCTGTAATCTGTGTGGGTGACCTAGACTTCAACACACTGGGTCACTACTGAGGAGATTAGCGGAGAGAAAGCTAGGAGGTTTTCTTTCTGCCCTGCTGTAAATTATGGGCATGCTAATGTTGAAGACTTGGGAGTTTGGCACTTATTTTAGGAAGAAGTAGAGCAGTCATTAAGAACACTGTACCTAAGTCACAGGAGGGATTCAAAGGGGAGCCAGGAAGATGTGAAGTCTAAGCAATAGTGTTTCCTCTCCACCAGCTTTAGACACTGACACCATCTGCACCAGAGGCATTATAAGGCAGTTGCCATGATCTTCAAGAAATTATTTAAATGAAAAAAAATTCTATGAATAAAATAGAAACACTATTTAAAGAAATAATCTGGAAGAAAGTCCCATAGAGTCTGATTTCCACTCATGTGTATTCCACGTCTTAACACTGTAAAAGGTCCTCAGTGTGCACGGTGCAGACATCGTGGCTCGTGTGGTTGTTTGAGAGCTCATCTTACGGTCTTCTCTGGCCAATTCAATAAATGGTGAAGTGCAGAATACTTGGCATGAAAGGTAGCACCATCTGTTCTCAAAGCATGGATCCTTGTCTCAGGGAAAGGAGCTGCTGTTGTTTTGCATGAGAAGGTAGGTAGCTGCCTCACTGGAGATGAGGCTGACCTGGATTTCTCAGACTATTATTTACAGTTTAAAATCTAACAATTTTATCATTCTCCACACTGTTCCTTGTCTGATAAGCCCCAGAAGTTATTTACAGTTTAAATAATTCCAGCGTTGCTGGCTCTTATAGTTAGAGAAGAGATTGAGAGGCAGCGCAGTTTGCATGGTGCAGCAGCAAGGCATTTCTCCAGGTTACTGCCCTGTGGGGCTACATTCATTAAAGCAAAGGCTGGACCAAAACTCCTACAGGGCAGTGGGTCATGAGCTGATTTCAATGGTGGTATAAATAAAGTAGTTGGTGTTCATGGCCAGCATCTGTGCTTATTCCACCTGAAAAAGAAAAATCCTTTCCTGCCACTGGAATTAGGCTGGCCAATTTCAGTAATCTTTAATAGAGAGATACAGGCTTGAAAGGTAGTTCAGTTCCAACAAATGTAATGAAAATAAGGGGTCACAGAGGTGAACAAGACCTGGTAATGGTAAATGGTAAATGCTACCATTTAAGATCCAATCTTAATATGGACATGAAAATGCACACATAGCAGGTGTAATAGATATCTGTCCATGGCAGATATCTATTATATCTGGTGTGTATATATATATATATATATATATGGTCTATCTATCTATCTATCTATCTAATCTGGTATATATATATATATTTATGTTATATCTGGGACATATATATATAATATATGGTCTCAGAATAAAAAAGCCAAAGACCGTCAACCATGAGGCAACACTTCACAGAAAATTAAGCCTCATCAGTCTGGTGCTTGTGGAACCTCCTGTGCCATGGACTTTTCACTGGGGACCTTCTACCACTGTGAATTTAATCTGATTTACAAATCCCATGGGTAAATAACCCTGAATAAATGGAAAGATTGTGAGACACCCAATTGTTATAAAAACAGAAAATCAACTAATGCTAGAATTTATCAGTTCTCACGTGTTGCTTTTTAAAAACTAGTAGACAAGTTAACAAGCCTGAGTGCTGCAATCAGTATCTACACAGCATAAGTGAGTGGTACTTGTTTTGCCACCTAGGGTACCAGAGGGGCTGCACATACTATTTTTTTAAATGTTCATCAATGTAGGAATTGCTATGGTATCAATTCCACTAGAAGATTACCAAGAGCCTTCTATCCTGAAGTGTTTAACAAATTAATTAAAAGATCTGAACCCTCACGAGTCCAAAAAATTTTTATTGTTTAAAACCATAATCTTCTTGTTATAAATAAGGGGACCAGTCATACAAAATAATCCAAAGCCTTTTGCAATGCATAATCCAGTGAAAAGACTGTTTTTGGTTCAAAGTTGGCTAAGCCATTTGTAGCAGGTAGGGACAATAACATGATTTGAAAGAGGTCAGCTGTTTGAAAGATCCTCAGATAGAAATCTGTGAGGGAGAGTAGCAGTTCATTGTCTGGGAGAACTTTGTGACAAGAAAGTTGTTCACATTTGTGCATTTAAAAAGAAGCATATCTGGAATGACGATTTTATAGGTCTCTGTCAGAAACTGCAACTCCAATTTGCACCTCTATTTACATACATTTAAATGCAAATAAAATTGCAAATCATTTTAGCAACAGCTGAGGATGAAGCACAGATAAGCCAAGGAAGAGTGGACAACTGTCATTAATATTCATTTATCTATGTTGCTAAATCACTACTTTTAAAATAAGGGTGGGAAGTCAAACAGAAATGTTTAACTGGGCAAATAACTTCACTGCTTCCTTATGCCGCTGAAAGGAAATTCAAAGGATTTCCAGACATTAATCTTTCATTAATCCAAAGGAAATCCTTGGATGATGAGAAACAGTTACAAAGTGGACCTCAGGGACTGCGTTATGTAAACTGTGGGACTAATCCAGGAATTCGAAAGTGGATATCGTGTCCTGACTATCTTTCTATTCAACTGGTGCTTAAATTCATCTTGCAGCTAGTTACACTGAAGGATATTCAGTGTGACTTTTAGGGGACTTGTGTGGAAAATGTCTCTATCAAAAACCTCTATCAGCTATTTACAGGATGGTTATGTCTGCACTGCTTTGTTCTCTTCTGGTGCTCTTCATTTTCTCCAACCCCATTCACAAGGAGATTATCAAATGCTGGTATGTAAAAGGAACATGTTAACCTGGCCCTTTAAAGGATGGCAGAAGATGCGCCCAGGTGCAGCACCACCAGTGAAATCTCCATTGTGAATGCTGGCAGATTTTCATTGATCAAATGCATCATGCTCAACAAGGCACGCCTGCAGCTTCCATTATAGCATTGCCAGGAGCCTGTAAGTCACGTATCTTCTCTTAATTTGACAAAAGAATAACTATGTGTTCAATGCTCCTTGTCTAACATGGACCAACTTTTTTTTTTTTTATCCTTCAGTTTACCTGTTGTTGGCTTTAGGTAGCTGAGTGTTCCTCAGTGATTTTCAGATAGATCGATATTTAAAAGTGTTGAGCTGGACACTGCTTTGGGATAAACCTTAGAAATTCCTTTAAAAAAAAGCTTAATTTTTTTTTTTTTACTGAGGGCTTGTTCTAATGATGGGAAAATCTCATGAGTCAGCAAGGAGACTAATCTTTCTCACAAATAGCTACATCCTACGTTTTTAAGAACCAAAAATTTAATGAGGTAGAATAAATCAATTACAGTTGTTTCAGGTAAACTAAATGACACTATTTCTATCTTGTTTGCTTGAGTTGGGTTTTTAATGTTTTCACTTAATCTGTTAATCATTCCATATTGTAAAATACTTTTGCCTTTTGATTAGAGGGGAAGCCTAGAGGAACTTTCATTCTCCACAGAGCAGTGTAAATTAAATTCAGGAAAAAAATAACCATTTAATTTCTTTCCTGAGCTGTTTGTTCCTCATCTGTGCACAGAGAAACATAAGAATATTTAAGGGAATACATTTGGGAAAAAAGCAGCACTTGCAATCCTAGGATTTGTCATGTATTGTGTTCCCAGGAGCACAGAATTCAAACAGGTAATGGCTTTACCGATTGCTTTGCTTCACCCCTCTCCCTTCTCCTGTCCATTCCCCATCCCCATCCCTGGTCTGTCTGTGCTGAGCACACACAGGGTGAGGGCAGTGAGGGAGTCATTTCCTCGCTCTCAGGGGAGAAGGTGCTGTGCCTTCCACGGGAGAGTCTGATTCTGTGCTGCTGACACAACCAGACAGGCTTCACATGAGGAGAGGGATATAAAAAAAAAACCTGTGTGAGAAGCAGGTTGTGCTGGGGCTGGAGCCCTGTACCACAGCACTGAATGATCCAAGGCTTGCTATCTCTACCCAGCATTGCTCAGGAACCCACACTGGTCCTCCTGCCTGAGTCCAGGGGATGAGGTTAGGCCAGGCAATGGTAGTGACTAATGCATCCTGGGGTTTTAACAAGTCAAAGTTTTAAGGTGGCTTAGTGGAGGTGAGAGAAAATCCACCTGTTTGAAGGGACAACATCCACATACTGATGAAGTAGTATAACACATTAAATGATCATCTAAATTAGCCCGGATAGTTTAACAAGAAACAGAAGTTGGTGTATGTATGTTTCTCCAAAGCTTTGCTCTGAGCTGTTAAGGCTTTCACACAGAGCCCAGCAGTATATTTTGTGGCCAGACTTTTTGTCTTGGCTGACAATGGCCAGGCTTCTAAATCCATATTCTGGCAGCTAGCTGGGAACTCACAGAGCACGAATAAGCCCCACGGAAGTAATGGCTTTTGAAAACCAGGCTTCCTTCCTTTCTGTGCCGAAAATGGACTTAAAGGCCTTCATTTAACCACCTAAAATGAAAAATATTGTCTAAAGATTTTACTTTGGCCATAAATTAACCATTACAACTGTCAGCCAGCAATAAAATAAATGAAAGTAATTCCCTACCCTGACCAAGTTGCTTTTTCTCACTCAAAAAAAAATCTAATTCCTTGTTTGGCATGTACCCCTGAGCAGTTCATGTGTTTTCAGAGCCCAGGCTTGTTCTCCTCCTACCCCTTTCACAGCCACATTGAAGATTGCCATCAAGGAATCAGCCAGAGCTTATGCACTCAGTGGCAAAGACAGACAAGCAGAATACAGCAATTTTCTTTTTAATTCTCCTGCCTTGTGTAGCAGCTTTTTCAGGTCCTCGTTCCTGTGGAAGGCATACCATAGTCAGAAACCATTTTCTTTCTTTCTTTACCCCATCAAAAAAACTTCATCCTAGCTGTTAATTTTTTCTCTCTTCAAACCATGTTAACTTTAACATGCATTGCTGCCTGCCCAAATCTTTGTTTCACTTATCATCTCCTTTGTGTCATACCCCAGAAGTAAATTTCTAATCTACATCTTTCTGTAATTCTATTACATGTTCTTAGCACATGTGATCCTGATTCAGTGCCCTTATTTTTTAAACTTTCTAACTTTCCCATGCAACTCATTTAGAACTCATTCATAATTTTCTGATTCAATTTTATTTCCCTCTTATATCTTCTTTTCCCTAATAAGAGAAAAACACAATCAAAGAGAAAAAAAAAAAGACAAACATTTTCACAAAAAAAAAGCCAGTCATTTATTTTGTAGTGGATCTTCATGTGACGTGGTTAGCAGAAAAATATCTGGTTTAAGTACAGCATTTGTAGAAGTGAAGTGGCATATTTGTCTTGCAATTGTCTAATTTTAATATTTTCTTCAGTCTGGAAGAACAAATCAAAAGCTACATGTCAAAATGAGTAAAAAAGCACCTTTCCCATTAAAGCCTTGTAATAGAATGAATGGTAAGTGCTAGTTCCTGACTCCTAAAAGCAAGCCTTTAGCAGGTAGACAGCCATTTCAGACAGTTACACTTTGTGACAGCAGCAGCAAAACAGGGAAAGTTCTGTGCAGATCAAAACGAAATACCAAAATCTCTACCTGTACAGGTTTATGTTAGTGATGTTTTGAGAATATTCTGCACCACCTTTAGCTTGCAGGGTAATGTGCCTTTTCCACTCACTGCAGAAAATGATACAAAGAATGAGGCAGCAGTACCTGAGTGCAAAGATAAACACCCAGAAAAGCATGGGAAAGTGGCTGACTGAAATGTTCAGAAGTGCCCAAGGACTCTTTCAGCACAGAAACACTGAGCATGGTGACACATGAAAGAACTAAAAAGATGAAGCCAGTGCCTGTCTTCTCTATTTTCTCTTGGGACCTGAGGAAAGCAAATACCACTAGAAAAAGTATAAATACTTTAATAATAAAGTAGAAATTCTTATCCTAAAGGCTGCAATAAATTAGGCCTCCTGTAGCAGTGTCTGCTACAGGATATCTGCAAGGCAAAGAACTGCTGTAAAGCATCCTCTGTGTGGGCATTTCCCTTGTTGCTAATGAGCAATTATCCCTGTCCCCTGTGACTACCCCTGACTACTTTCAGAGCCCCTGTGATGCCCTAACAGAGCCCCTGTGATGCCCCTGTGATGCCGCAGCAGGGAGATTGGCCTTTGGGAAAGAGCAGCCTGGGAATGATCTCCCAAGTGAGCAGTGGGATGAAACTGAACCAAGCTTCCCTTCTTTCTTTCTCCAGTCCTGTGGATTCATCATCTTCAAGCTGGAAAGCCTCTTGGTGCTCACTGGAGGTGGTACTGTGCTGATGTGATCCTGAGATTTCCTACTGTGGAAAAAATGAATGAAGAAGAGGACAAAAGAGTGCACATGTGTATTCCTAATACAAATTTAAACACTACAAGTGTATGACCTGATACATTTGGATCATATTGGTTTGACAAGTTCCTGCCAGCAGTAAGAGTGAAGGAGAAATCAGCAAAGTGGCATGTGCATATGCTTACAAATAATTTTTAACTGTGTCAGATGGCCTCAGACAACTCTTGTAAGGATGATTAATTTTTGGTTCAAAATGTGCCCAAAATGTTTTGCAGAGGGGTCAAATTATCTTCACAATTGGCAATTTAACAAGTGTCAACATCTTCAGCAATTCCAGGCATAGATAGGAGGCCCTCAGACTTCTTATTTGTTGGGTTCCTTGGCCCATGAAGTCTAAAGGTCCTTCCACATCACAAGGCTGTTTAAGGGTCTAATTGATGTGTTTTCACTCACACCTGTTTTTCTCTGCTGAACTGAAACTTAACTTCTTAGCAAAAAACTTTATGTCTAGGCCAAAAGCTCAACTTTAAAATCATTACCAAACCATTTACCTGATTCATACAGTATGATTATTTCATTTTACAGCTTCTGAAGACTAAATCTGGAAAAATTCTGTAATGTCATGATAAGTTTAAATGAGCCATCTGGCTGATACAAGCAATGTCATTTATTCCCATCCCTGATGGCATTTCTGGCCCACAGAGTCAGCATTTATACATCTGATGTTCTGGGGTAAGGAGACTATCTCTGGAAGTAGTCGTGGGTTCAACAATACTGAGACCTGTTTTTTGACTTCCCAGGATTTCAGACACAAAGATGCGGGGAAGAGCAAGATGAAACTTTCAGATTTGGATTAAGTTAAAAATCTACTTCAGACTGCAACTGATACAGAACTTTATTTATAACTCCAGACTTGCATTTCTATTCATCTAAGGTGCATGGAAATATTTCTTTGAATATTGATCTCCATTTACCTGTTTGGAAGTTTTGTTTGCATTCTCAATTTGTAGTTCTCAGCTCAAAATTTCAACCTTTTGAGCCTGTTCTAGTAAGCACAGCTCATTTTTACTGTTAGCAATATTACTATACATCACATTAGAGGATGCTGATTATTAAGACATGTAGTAGCCAAAATAAAATGTAATTAAAAAAATAAAACATGCATGTAACATGCAAATATTTGGAATGACCACTTCATAAATGGTTCTGGACTAGCGCTACAGATAATCCTACTACAGAGAGCTGGAAACAGCTACGCTGAATGCAGGACCTTATCTGACACTGGTTGCTAACTGGTGAGTCAGTTAGTGGCTGGTCTTACATCAAAGTGGATTAAGCAGGAACAAATCCAAGGTTACTGATACTGAGATGAGAAACAGTAGTAAAAATGGACTAGATCAGAGAAGAATAGATATCAGCCTCTGAACTGCTGAGCAACAGGCTGGGCCTGCACACTGTGTAAGAATTAGCTGGGAGGTGTAGAAACTCCATTTTTCACACAGGGATTAAGATAAGATAAAGCAGTTAAGATAAGACCTTGTAATATTTGGTTTTTCTCTAAGAGAGAAGAAGTATATGATGTTTCTTTGCAGCTAATAAGGGTTCTGAGCCCTACTGGTACCTCTGTTATAGCAGCACCACAGAAAATGAACCCCACTCATCCAGCTGGGTTTCTGGCATTGCTTTATTATTGAGTAAAGAACACCTACAAGCACACACTGCAAAGTGAGGTCTTAATTCAGTATGAACTCAGGGAAACATGACACATCTTAAATGATACAGTAAATGTTAAAGTGTATAATGTGGATTCTTGAAGATCTCCCATCCCAGGTCACGTCATGCCCTAGGCTGCCAGACATCGTAGCCCATCTCACTATGTGGCACGGACAAAGCTGTTGCAAAGCTCTAGTCTTGCTGCACACAGTGAATAGATCACAGATTCTGGTCATTTGAGTGGGCTGAGTAAGATTTTTTAAATCAGGATACGAACTTCCGAACAAAGAAAAACATTTAATGAAAAACCGATGTTTTCTTAATATAAATGAGTAAGCACAGTAATTTGCACTTATATAACTCCTTTCATGTCCTCCAGAGCTCAGAGCTTCTTAACAGTGAAAGGTGATTCTTTTCTTACTTATATTTTAAAGGACAAAATGAAGCACTTGGAAATGACTTGCACAGAGTTGAGTCATAACTCTGGCCAGTTTCTTGATCTCATTGTCATATGTTGCTGCATCCTCCTCACTACCAATTCAATAGTTTATTGTTTGGATTCCTTTGCTGTTTGCATACGGAGGATAAGTTTTTTGCAGTTGTAGAATGATTTTCTATTTCATTGTATAGATCTGTTCTGCAGGCTTTGGAATATAAAAATAATTTCCATACTATTCATTGTAATTTACAAATAATTAGGGCCAGCTTTATCAGAACTAGTAAAGGATGAACAAAGAACTTGGTAGCACATATTTTTTTTTGGCATAATCACTGGCTTGCATAGCTCTTACTTTGTTCTCTTGTATAAGTTTTTCATGGTGTTCCATTTTAAAATCTGAATCACTGCACACAGTTGTTGATTCACAGCAGACAGAGTAGTATGTAGGAAGGGAGTGGTAATGGACAATGAGAACTGCCCTCTCCAGCTTTTCTAGTCATAAAAAATACATGCATATTTCAGTGAATTAGCTGTGTCCTGAACATGCTGAATATAAAACAAGTATGTAGTTTAAATGTGGAACCCAGATATTGCAAAAGTCCAATGTAAAGTCTTTATCTTCAGGTCACTAGTTCAAATCACAAGTAAAAGATCTGAGGTCCATTTCTTAGCAGGGGAGTGCTAATAGCACTGATTTTTGCTCTTAGTTCTCTTATTAAAGGGGCAAGAGCAGAGGGAATGCATTACCCGCTCTGCCCTAAAGGCGGGTCAGGGCTGGGCACATTAGCAGGTCTGCTGCTTGCTTTGTCCCTGTTCAGTAATGAGAAAATTAATCCCTTGGGTAGTGAATGTGACACCCTCTGACACCAAAAATTCAGGCAGATGGAGGGAAAGGATGCAAAGTGTCTATGGATTCGTGCTGCGTAAATCAAAAGCCACTCAGAAGTAATTTGTATTGGACAAGCATAAAACTGATGCAACACAGAATCACACCAGCTCCTAGCTGATCAGTAAGAATATTCAGTAAAACCATTGCAAATGTCCAGCTTTTAATTGGCATATAAAATCTTATGAAACAGAATCATCACATAAACAGTGACAGCATGTAAAAACTGCACCAAATACAGCAACAAGAGCTTAGTGGTAATTCTGACTGAATGTATTTCATAAGAACTTGTTTACCAATGATATCCTTCATGGTCTTATATTGAAAATAAAGGCTATTAAATTGCAGTCAACCCATGAAATTATTACTACAAACATTTGTTATTTTATGAAGCAGCTTATTGACATTCCTCAGCCTGCATAAAGAATTATGAGCTCTTGTTACACTAGCACACCATGGCTTGGCTTTAGATTACAAATTCATCACTGTGTTCATAAGCTCTTGCAGTGTTTCTTTGCTTATGTGTAAAATGTGTACACATTTACCAGCCTTGCTAGAATCACAGCTAGATAGAAATGATTATGTTAAAATGCCAGTACCTGGCACTCATTTATGTGCAAAAATGAAGCTGTAGTTCTACTGAAGATGAATTACAGGGCTGCATAAACACAAGCCATGCTTTTTTCACTGTGTTAACAAACAAAGTTAAAATATGTACAAGTATAACTGTACTGTGCTGGCAAGTCAATCTATAGTCCTATGAGTTTTATTCATGAGTTTGAAGTTTCAACCTGTGCTTAGCTGAAGGGTTCTCAGGCCAGCGATGCTAAGTTTTCCAAAGTTCTCATAGCCATCAATAATAAAAAGACTAAATAGACAGAAATCAAAAGAGAGAAAAAGTCCAAAAGATCACAGATTCACACTGGATCTGGGGAGACCTAAGGAGGAAAGCAAAGAATAATGGAGGTTCTGCCAGAGATGAACATTTTCTTTCCATGTTCCTCCAGAACAAAACTCTCTTCCTAGACCTTGTGAGTAATTCCACAAGCAGTTCCCTTTTAGTGAAAAGTATCATGCTCTGTCATACACTTTATCACTGAGTGGCAGATGGTGCTGCTGACCACTGTATTAGACATTTTCCTGGTCCACCTGTTGCTTGGTTATGGTTTACACTAAACACCATTTAAAATGAAGTCTTAGAAGAGTTGGGGGCTTTGAGTAGCAGTTTCTCTGCTGCAGCCATGCTGAAAACAGATGGATTGCTGGTGATGTACAGTAGCAAAATACTTTTGTCATCTTGTGTTTTGTGAGATACCATATGTGCTCATGCAGATAATGTAAGACAACACGCTATTCCTGGATCCTGGAGACTTCCCTGATGTGAACTGATTAATCAGCCCTGATAAGAGCAAACAGCTTAAGTCCAAATAGAGATATTCTATTATGTGAGATTTTCACTTGTCAGTGCATTCTTACAGAACCATTTAATATGTCGAAATCTTTTTTTAAAGGACTTGGACATTGCTGACAGCATAAATTACATTAAAACTTATTTTTCTAAATTGAGTTACCTACTTGGTCTGTGTAAGTCTAGTGAATTTGGGGAGCTCTACTCCTGACACTTTGGAAAAGACATTTGTATATTTGTTTTTCACACTGTTAATCCAGGACATTAAAACAATATAAAGGGGCTCAGTAATGAAATATGGACTTTCCACATCACACTGCATGGGAAAACAAACCTACATGTGCTTTGCATGAGGTCTGGGTGAGGTCCTTCCTACAAGCAAAACACACTGCTATGCACTCAGGTATTACAAAGAGAGCAAGAGACTTTACTTGCTTAAAAGGAATGTATTAAACCTTTAAATCTTTAAGACTGTTCTAGTTTTTGC
>JAHLSL010000040.1:17537181-17675627 GCA_025920805.1 Petroica traversi | reverse complement strand
AGGAATGTATTAAACCTTTAAATCTTTAAGACTGTTCTAGTTTTTGCTTGAATGAGGTATTCTCCTCCCATTCTGAATTATTTTGTGATAAAAGAGTCTTCTTTCAATTTCTTCATTTCTTTCCTTCAGTCCTGTCAATGAACGTAGTGTGCACTGGTTGAGAGTATTTCTCTCCTCAGAAAGGACATGCTGCCTATTATACTTGTGCTCAGGTGACAGTTGCACATGTTTAACTCCAGCAAAATTAGAGGGACAGAACCTTCAACAGGTAAAGTACTTAGGGATATTTGATATACTGGCTTTTGAGGAGTAACTGTGTATAACCCTTTCTTTCACACCTGAAAATCACTGGTATAGTGCTACTGGCTTACTATTTGAATCATAGAATCCAATGTTGGTTTGTTATACAATTTTCCCACTTAAATGTATATATATATACAGATGTTGTGGATATAACTGTGGATAAAGAAGCTTGATTTTCTCCTAAGAATCTCTTTGAGGCATTTGTTTGAAAAAATAAACCAAACCAAACAAAATTACATTACTAAAATATTGGCTTGTAAAAAATTTTAGAGAAATTTCTATTTTGTTTATTAAAAAAAAATTATAATTTATTTCAGTTAATATGCAAGTTAGCATTTATAAGCAAAGAAAAAATTCAGGCTAACAGAATAGCAAGGTTCTTTCTTATACTATTGACACCCCTGGAGTTTGGGCTGTGGTGGATAGCTAACAGTCTCAGATGAGTGACAAATCTGAGGTGGCTGATGGAGACAGCATGAAAACACTGCTTTCCCTAAAAAAACAGATCAGCTAAAATGTAAATAACTGCGAGAGAATTCAGTGGTGCTATATTTGCAAAATAATTTCTAATTGCTGCATTAATGCAACCTTGTTTTCTGACTTATTAGTTATACAATCATGTAATATAAACTGTAGGTGAATTAGTTGGCTCCATAGTCTGGGTTCCAGATGTAAACATTTCGAAATTTTGTGATGAGAATCTATGTTCTCAGTCTGAGTTTCTTTGGAAGATATGCTCTAGTTTGGGAACTACATCCTTCAAAAAGACAGAAATGTTACCAGAATCAGAAATGTGCTGATTTTAGTCCCAGCTTAGGCATGTGTTTGGGCATGCTTTAAAGACTGTCACAAGGACATTATAATTAATTTCCTTCTAATATGCTTTAAATATTTCCTTGTGCACTGTAAATTTTACTACAAGAACAACAAAGCCTCTAGTGTGATAGCTGCTTGCTCAAAGATAAAAGTTTATTTTTAAAATAGAAAAAAGCATTTTCTTCCTCTGGAGTCAGAAAGGAAAAACATATGTGCATACTTCATTCTGAAAATATTGCCTAATTCTCATTAGAAGTCAGCTGACAGTTGAGTTAATAACTTTCTAGCAGCATGCCCTCTGCAAAACTGTGCCTGTGTCACTGAAAATCAGACAGAAAGAACAACTCTTTTTCAGCAAGAACAGGTGCAAAAATCATATTTGAATATACCAGGGAGAAAAACACTGATGACTTCTTCTTCTTTTCCTTAAAAATAATCAATTTTTTCATTTCCCATTACTACAATTTTCAAAGCCTCAGTGTTAAAATTAAAGCTCTAGTGCACAGATTTGTGATGGGATTATTTTCTTTCTGGAAAGGTTTTCATGGTGACTAACCTTGAAAAGATGGCAGTTTATTTTCCTCTCCTGCCAATGTTTTTCTTTCATTTTCTCTTTTTCTGGGGTGATGTTCAAGCCAAAGATTCTCATACCAACATTGTAATGCAAAGAAAGAAATGAAATATTTATATATATATATAAAAGAAATAGTTATCTGTTCGTTTGTACTGCTTCATGTATGCTAATAAAATATAAACCCATGGAGTAGTTCTTTTTGGATGAGGGATTAGGTGCTTAATGTGAGTATTATGAGTAAATTTATATGGTGCTCCTTGGAACTCTGCAGAGATAACAGAAAGAACATTGCTCCAGACCTTTCAGCTTCCTAAAGCCTTCATATTTTGAGTCTATGGGGTTTTTTTCTGTCTTTGACAGGGAATTTTCATTGCCATTTAATTGAGAGTTGTTTTAGAGGTGCTGACATGATCCCTCAAAGACTTTTCGTGAAATTACTAGAAATAAATATTGAAACAGTGTTCTTGATAAAATGCTACTTTTATTTCAAAGTTTACTATCTTACTTGGTGTAATGGCTGACTTTTAACTGAAGATTTTAATTACAGATTTTTGCTTAAAATTTCCTCAAGTTTCAAATGCCTCCTGTAAGTAAAATGTACTAGAGATTCATGATAATATATAAATATTCACTAAGAGATGTTGTTAATTGGTTATTGATGAGAAGTGTGGAGCAGACTCCTTTAAATGACCAGTTCACAAAATCCTAGAGAAAAAAAATTCTTAATCAAAGATTCTCTTCTATGTTTTTTTAAACCACAATTTTTTAAAATTCTCTAATGTGTTCCACAATGTTCCAAGTGTCACATACTACAGGCATGACTTCTACAAATTCAGGTGATTTTCAGTCATTGGTTATCTTGGTAACTGTGGAAAAACATAGTTCCCTTCTTAAAGAGTACTTTTGTCCAAACCCAAGGATGGAATACTTTTGAGGTCTTGCTAGTGTGTAATATGAGACCTGATAATGAGTAAGTCCCAAAATCAAGAGATACAGCAGTCAGGCAGGATATGCCAATTTGCACTGCTCACCAGGAAGACTGTTGAAGCCATGTCTGTGTTAGTGGATGCATCCTGTTGGTCCCTCCATGGATAACAGACAGCAGCATTGCAGGTAGACTGACAGCAACTGGAAACAAAACACCTGCAGAGAGAACTTACCTACAGCCTGCCAAACCCTTTCTGAAACGAGGGTGACCAGATGCTTTCCAGCCTGCTTTTGTCTTAAGCAAGATGTCCCAAGGACAAAACAACAATTTAGGTTTATTTAAAAAGGACAAGGAGCCCTGATAAACTTGTTTGAATGGATGAAGAGAAGATGATTGTTGGTGGCTGGAAGAAAGATCTTGCTAAATAATTAGCTAACCAACCACTGTATTTCTGCTAAGCTGTACTCTGGCACAGACTGAATAATTGATACACTTTATAACAATCTTGCAGCCCACTACCCCTTTCTGTAATGATCCCTAAAGTCCTCATTTCTTCTTTAGAAGCAAGTGAGAAACTTGTTTGTCAATATAAGCTGAACTTTTTTTTTTTCACAAGACTGCAGATATGCAATAAGCAGAGCTATTAGTTGTATTTGATGCAAAAATAATTACATGGATGTTTTTAATGGTCATTTCAGTTCACATTATTCATTTGGGATGTACATAATATTGTATGCTAGGTTTGAAGAAAGTGTGGTTAGCAGAAACAGCTAAATGTTTGTTAAGAGTCATAAAAATGAAGCCAAAATGAATGAAAAAACAATACTGAACCTGTAGAATATTTCATAGGGGCACTTTTTATTGAAAAGAACAAGCCTTAATAAAAGATAGTTGCCTTTGTTTTAAGGAAATTTTAACTTCAAAGTCTAAGTTTACCACTGTAAAGATAGAGTTCTATCATCAAGAGAAGCCTTATCATTACATTTATTGGAAGTAGGGGAAGGGAAGGATGTGTTATAGAGTAAACCAGTTAGGATAAATAAAACCATTTACCCCTGGAAATATGAAGAGGACTCCTGTGATCCCACTGATGTTTGCTGACTATTACTCTGATGGATTAATAGATACACAGCTTTAACACTTTCAGTTTCTCCTTACCCTCTTTATGGGCAGAAGTTTTGACCCCATAGCATAAAACCTGATATTAATTTTCCTAGCAACCAATAAAGATTAAGTGTATACTTAACCTGTTTAGCCTCTTGTTGTTGAGTTGTCAAGACAGATTGCTCAGAGACAAGACTTGGTCAGAGCCGAATGGGGGACAGCCTCGGAATATCTGTGCATATGAGAATATAAGCTCATGCTGCTACTAGTCCAGGGCATATCACATACATCTCTATGCATCCTGGAAGTGTGATCAGCAAGCAGTACAAATGAACTTGCATTAGTGAGCTTGTAGTATGCCATAATAATCTCCCTAAAATTAATTGTCTTGTATATCAGTAGGCAGGGATCAGTCCCACCAATAAGGATATTGGCATTTAAAAAAAAAAATTTTGCACAAGTCCACCATGAACCATGGAAAAAGAAGAGAAGTATTTCCCTTTTCTAGTTTGTCATATGAGATATATGCAAATAGTTTTGAATGTAGTTGACCATTGATGTAACTGTCTGAAATTCAAGAAAAATTTCAAAACATAACTTAGCTCAAAGTTGGTTTATGAATATATACATAAATGAAACAAAATTATTTTGCGATATTTTAACAATGACCTGAAGTAGATCTCATTATAATCTACTAAAAGCTTAATAATATTAAAATTAAGATGTTTAGAGTAATATATTTTTACACATACATATATATACATATATATATGTGTGTGTGTATCTATATTCATATTCTCAGATTATAATCACTGAACAAAATCACAGTTAAGTTAATGCCTGTATTTATATCTCCTTGAATAACCTCCCAATGGTCCCCCAAAGAGCAGAAAGAGGGACTGTGGTCATTGATAAGTGGCTTTGCCAGCTATATGTAATTTCACTGTGAAATGCAGGTACCAGAGCCTGCTCCCAGAGCAAGATCCCAGGATCCTCAGTGAGTTATAATCCTGACATCTACTGATGCTGTATAAGATGTGTCTTTTTTTTCCTGCAATCACATTTTCTTTGATTTGCTGTGTAGACCTAAATTCCATTTGGTAGGAAAGCCTGTGGCAGGGAACAAAGTGACTCTTTCTTCCTCTCCAAATGGAGAATTTTTTTCTTGGTTTGAGGACTGTGGCTCATTTGTTTGAATGAGCTACTTGGCTTCTTATCATGGTTCTGAAATATGAGAGTAGGTTGCTCAAGGTAGAATGCAGAATCTATACAACTTGAAGTAAAAGTTTTCTGACCTTTTGTTAATTATTAATACCATACACCTGGAAAATAGAGATCTGCTTTTCAGTGGTAAAAGAGCTTTAAAAGACAGTACTGGTGTTTGTCTGTGCAGAAAAGGTGCCCTGAAGCTGCTGATGGTATTGAGCCACGAGACAAGTGATAGTCAGACATGGGGGGAGGGGTTGCTGGCTCAGGTTGAGCTGTGTCTTTGGAGTGCAAAGTACCTGTCACAGGCTGGTCGTGGCTAACAGCTTAATAACATGAAACTGCCTGCTCTAGGACAGGCAGGGCAATGCAGCCTTCACTTCCTTTTTATCTTTTACTCTTCCTAGGAAATAGATTAGCTGTATTAATAGAGGAATGTAATTCTTCAGTAACTTCAGGAGAAGGAGATAGAACAAATTTAAACTAGTTTCAATAGATGACAAAAGCATGGTAATATAATGATACATTGCAAATATGGACACAATAAAATTTTCTCGACAGATGAGGTTTTAAAATAGCCAGTGAAAAAATAAGTTTCACAGTGTGGTCTTGGTACTCCCTACAAGCATTACAATATAGTACTAGATAGGGGTTAATTTCCTCTAATCTAAGGCTTTCTAGGGCCAGAGAAGGTCCATGTGATTAAAGAAGGAATAGAATGATGGGTAAATTTCATTAAAATTATGTAAAATTTTTGTTACTTGCAACTCTGCTCAACCATAATTCAGACTCACTTATAATTCAAAGTCCACAATGGTGGCTTCAGTGTAGAGAAACAACCTCAAACTTCCAGTTTGAATAGTGGGGACCAAAAAAATCCCCAGTGCTTCCCAGTCAGTATTAGTTCTACCCTCCTGTTCCCAGCAGTGACCTCAGAGATGGGAAAAGGAGAGGGTTCATCATATATGAAGGCACAGTTGTTTGAAGCATTTGAGCTATAGTATGAATTAGATGATGTTTTAAAGACACCACAGCTATTAAACAGTAATGAAGAACTGAAAAGCAACGCTGCATAATCACCATTCAGCTAAATGATGATTTCACAGATGGAAGAACAGATGAAATTCAGCCAAATGATTTTAAGGGCAAATGAATAGGCAATAATGTACTTAGGAAGCATTAGCCTCTCTTAATTCTCAGAGACAGTGACCTATTGTTCACAATTAATAAAGCCCTGAGGCACAAAGGGGACAGGGATAGTGGCTGCCTAAGATCTGTTCAAATCCACACAATAAAACTAGCACAGAAAACCGTAGCACTGCATCTTAACATAAAAGAGAGATTCAAATTATTTTCATGCATCCAGATTAAAATGCAAGCCTTGCTAAATTTTGACAAGTTACAACTCTCTTCCTGCACGTGATGAAAGTCACTTTTGCTGTAAGGTAAAGGATCATTGGTTAGGGAGCAGCTTGGCTTTCCCTTGCTCACAGGCCTTTCTAGGGCTGGCACAAAGTAGCAGGAAAAGAGGTCACCAGCCCTTAAACACCAGCTTGTCCTTGAGAGCTGAAAACTCAGAAATAATGCACTATCATCTGCTGGTAGTAAAGTGAATTCAAAACAGGGGACACAATACATGTAGCAAGTACCTGAGCTGGTACAAATCAGAATGGGTGGCTTCAAGACATGAGTAAATATTTTAATTTTGGTAACTACCATACCAGTAACTTTAACAAAGGAAAAATATCCAACTGCAAACAGATATCACTGTGAGGAAAAGCCAATGTTAGTAAGTCCATTAGCTCATTTTCATAAATGAGCTTAGAGACATTTGTTACCACTTTTGTTCTCTGGGAAGCCTAAACCTAAAATTTGGTCATTTGGGTTTTTTTGTTTGTTTGTTTGCTTGTTTTTTCTAGCGTAACTATGAGTTTTGTATTGAAAAAGCAGATCATTACATGCTCTTCCTTTTGAGAATATTTTGCCCTCCAATATGTGTTAAAACCTAGTTTGCACAATAAGGCTATCAAAGTAGTTGTCTAAAATCTGCCTTTATTGTGCTCTTTCCTTTGATGTTTTCTACCTCTCAGCATCATGTGATGTATTCTTCTTGGGCTTTTAATACCATATTGGAATGGGGTTGTCCCCAGTTTTGGGGCATAGCATCTTGCTGGTGACTTTGTGAAGACATTGCATTCACACTATATATTATTGTGTAAATATGGTAAGTGACAAGTCTGTAACTAAGAAGGCTTTGGTGTGACTATGGTACTGACTTGGAAGGATCATGGTAGAGCCAATACTCAAACTCCAGAAGGTTTCCAGAAGTCCTGAAGCACTGAAAGGATTTTGCTGAAACAGAGAGAAAGATCTTGGGGGAAAATTGTGCAATAATGACTTAAACCCCCTAAATACTACAGCTAATTAGCTATATTTCACATACAAAAAATCAGATTTCTGAAATAAATACCCCGAGCTTGCATTGTCATAGTGACAAATGCAGGGTGTCATTATGTGGCTACCAAAGATGGAGCAATACCGAATGCCAAAACACTTAATGTATGGTTTGCTGGCTTTGAGTGATTTTGAAGAAATGGAAACACAATGTTAGGGGGTGGAGGAGGAGATATTGATACTTTTCGCTATTAGACAAAGAGATACCATTATTGTAGGACTTAGGAATGGTGTGTAAGTGTCAGCAGAATGCACATGCACATGTCCAAAAATAATCTTTTGGGAGCTAAAGCGTATGAAATTATCAAGACATATTAGGCATATTGTGGTCTAGTTTGCACAGTGCTGTATTAAAGATTAACTAAAAGTACCAGCAAATATTTAATTTTTTTTTTTTTTAATTCTTGGGCTGTGCTGTAATGAATGAACAGGGTTAAAATTCTAGTCAGGTCCCACCTGAACTAATTGAAACTTCAATTTACCATGTTCATTATGATTTTTTTGACTTGAAGACTTTTGAAACTTATTATTTCCAGTATACCTTGAGAGAATATTCCAATATGCCATGGTTACACCACAAAATAAATATCAGAAAAAATAGAATTTCCCTTCCCTGAAGGGCATGAAAAACCAGATTTTTCCCCTTGTATTCTTGCATCTCTAAAAGTAATAGAAGAACCATATGGTTTGGCTTTCCTGTTACTTAATAAAAGCAAAGAAATGACTGCTGCTGCTGCTGCAGTGAGAGGAGAAAATTGTATGCTTTAATGCCCAACAAAATGTCATGAAAAATATGTCATAATGCAGAAAAAGAGGTTAAACTGGAAGTGTAACATTCATTGCCCTCCCATACCATGGAGCTATGAAATGTAAATGTGACTGTTTGTGTAGGCAAATTCTAGGAAAGGTTAAGAATAGAGCTTTGTGCATGTAACACAAAAGCAGAACAAATCAACTGTGTACTAAAGAGCAGGATTGAGGAGAGGGCAAACATTTTAAACTTCAGGATACAAAAGAGGAATTTTTTGTCAAAGTTAAATTGCCCAATTTTAACTCTTGAAAATGACATACCTGGAGCACTTGAAAGCTGCTATCAGCCCTAAAAGCTGTAGAGGGGAAAAAAAAAGTGGTCCTAGATTTCGTGCTATTAGCAAAACTAAAACAAAAATCCCTCAGTATAAACACTGTTGCATATGAATAACAAATTCTTTAGCATGCCTCAGAGAGTGGTAAGAAATCTATAAGGAAAATTAATGAAGGCTGACTATTAATAGGCAGCTGACCGTCTTCGGGAATATCAATGTCCAGAGGCACTGAAACGGAAGAGTTGATGGAATTTAAATTGTGGATCCTCCCATGTAAGCACTAGCCCAGACGTCTGGGAAAACAGGACTGCTAGGATCCAGAGGCAAAGGAGCTCAGAGAGCTCTCCACATTGCTTGTCTTCATGCTTTGAGCATAGTGGGAGCACCTTTGTGCAATTCCCAGTATCCTAACTTCAGCTGCAGTCTTCTGTGTCACTTTTTAGCTGTTAGGGCAGAATCCCTGTGCCATGGCACAGATCCAAGTCCCTCCTGGCCTCTCCCCTCTGGCTTGGAGAGCAACATGACCTGGCGAGAAACCTATTTAGAAAAAAACAAAAAGGTAAGGACTCAGGATGCCTATGGAATGATCTAGCCAACTATTGTCATTCGGTGCTCAGGACGAAAGTTGTGGGCTACAGCAAAAGAGAAAAATTAGACAAGTTCTAAGGTGGTATGTTAAGATTGCTACTAAAAACTATGGATCTGTGTTTTGCAAAGAGATATATCCATTTATTTCAAACTGAATACTAAGTTCTAGGAAAACTTAAATGATTGTAGGGAGCTTGATGTAAAAAGAAGTAATGGTCAGGTGTTGTGTGAACAATGCATATTCCACCATTGTTCTCTGGTTCATTTGAGTATGATTGATCCTACTGCAAAGTTTAGCACAAGAAGACAGAATAATACTGCCAGAAAGCAGGCTTGATCCTGGCTTAGTAACAGAAAAGTTAATCAATCAAAGAAACTGAAAAACTAGCTGAACAGGTTTTCTGGGGCACATTGTAAACTGAGAAAAGCAACAATAAATAGAAGATCTGTCCTGGGTGTGGGAAGGACAAAAGAACTGAAAATGAAAACCTCCAGTGTTTATCACACACAGAGACTGCATGATTTGCAGTAAGATTTTCAACTCAGAAACGAAAATATTTGTGCACGAAGTACATAGATGTACATGGCGTGATAGGCAGGAAGAAGGAACCTGGCAGAGAGTATCAGTAATGTTTTCCTAGAGTGGTGCCCAGGGTTACAAGGGAGGGAGGCAAGATGAGCCAGAGTTATAAGGAAGTTCCATCTGAAACCTGTGCCAGGAAGAGTGAGAAAGTGCACACTTTGCTGCTGTGTGGTCATCCATGGCACAGAGAGCAGGCATTGGAGTATTAGTTCTGGTTGTGTACGAGAGTTTATATATCCTGCAGAGACCTCAGCCTTAGATGAAGGAGTGACAGAACAGGAGGCAAGATGGCCAGATGAGGGCCACTTAGTTAGTTCCACCTTGTAGTATTTGGAAATTCAGTAAAAATTGAAATGGATCTACCAACAAGCATATGACTTCTTTTTTTTTGTTTGTTTCATGCTTACAAACACACACACCATTTCCTGTCAAGAACAAGGAACTTGTTGCTCAAAGGAGGGCCATTTCCATTAATTGGAGACTACAAAGACACAGATAGGTAAACTTTGAAAAAGAGGTTATAAATCACAGCATAAGGTTTCTAAAATGGTATCTGTATTTGTGGTGTCCTGATAAACTTGTGTCATCAGTGGGATCACTCATTTGATTTGTGTGTTATGCCTCAATAGATAATTTGTTCAGAATCCTGTTTGGCTTATCAAGTGTCTACATCGGGTGGGCGAGGCTTATTTGTCTGAGACATATCTAGAACTGATGTTATAATGAGAACCATTGTACACAAAACTTTACCACACTTAGTGGAAATAGGTGAGGTAACTCATGCTGCAGGTTGGGATTAAACAGTAAACTTAAGGGAAAAATGCTTGACAATAACCAAATATTTGATACCAGAAAAACAACTTGTAATAGACTTTTAATAAAATGAAGAATTCGAAACTGTACACTAATGTATACACATACATAATTTGATTGACTGAGCATCACTTGCTTTGACAAGGTGTGAAATTTAATGGGTTGACAGAATAAATAGTTCTTTAAAAAGCAGAAGCTTCATGATTTAAACTGCTTTGTAAGGTAGTGCGTAAATAAAGATACAAAGAAGATGAATGGAAGAGTTGCCAGGCAGTAACCTTCATATAGCCTTAGACTATGGAAAGCATTAAAGTTTCAGGCAACAGGCCATGCAGTGAACCCGACAGGAATATAAATGTTTTTACTGTGAACACTTTTTTAAAAGACTGAAGGAAGTTTTAAGTAGATGTATTGAGATCCTACTTTCGAAAAAGGACACAAAACAGTGTCTTGATCTGTTTGAAAATGAATTATTGGATGTTCTTTTTTCCTCTTGAGAAACATGTAATCCCTAGAGGATTTGCTTTTTTATAACACCTTTATAAAGGTGTTGCAGAGCTGCATAGAAGTTTTTCCTTACAGGCACCAAAGACCCTTAATGAGGCTTATTTTGTGAAGTCTTCTATGAAAGGAATATAATATATAAATCTTGTTTTAGAGAGAACTTCTACCATAATTTTGAGTGTTGTTATGAAAAGAAAAGTCTTCAATTCTTTCTAAAGAAACAGCAAAGATAAAAACCTCCCAAATCTTAACAAATAACCCATTGTCTTTCCAAGCTTAGTAAGAAAATAGGTGGTGAAGCTGAACATTTGAAAGTTTCTTCAGGCTATTTCTGTGCTGCAGTAGCAAAAGAGTGAATATAGGTTATTGCAAGCACCAGGCAGTTGTCAGTGTGCAAGGAGACAAATCAGAGATCAAAAGTATGCAGAGCAGACAAAGATAGAAATTGGTAGAAGAAATATTAAATAAGTAATCCTTTCTAAGGAGAAAAAATAGGCACTGTTAGAAATTTAAGAGGAGCTAACTAATTATGCTCAGCAAATTATGTTTTGTCATGGAATCTTTAGTAAACATGTTGAATAAGATAGGCAAAAGTACTAAGAGCATGGTGATAAAATGCAGTAAGATAAAGTTTGGGGGCATCTTTAATAGAAACCAGAGTGGAATATTTTGCGAAAAAGTGGTTTAGTAAAAATGGAATAAAATTCCCAACACAAAAGGCCTTGTACTTGTGTGATAGGGGATAATGTAAGCTGGTAGTCTCAGTCTCATTGCATAAAGAGAGAAAAACTTGGCTGTAGCGAAGGTTATTATAGACAATTCTAGAATTTGCTAAAAGTGCTCTTGGTAGAGAATGAAGCAATAATGACACTGTATATTGCAGTTAAGAGACTTCTTCAACCTCATTTAGAGGAACTTATGTACTGTTTCTTCAAAAGGTTGTTCATTTACTCAAGGATAGGGAAGACCAGCATAATACATGGGAGTTTTATTTCATATACTAATGAAACTTTGCAGAAATAAAAGGATTATACATCTCTAATGCACAGGTACATTTAAAAATATACCACAGGAGAAAATATAAATGAGAAGGGAGAATTGGATGTTTTCTGTACTCCGTATAGAATAGCATAAGCTGAATTTGATGCCTGGAGGTTTTTTTTTTAATGATGAACCTAGTGTAGAACATATTTTCCCCCATCATTTACAGAAAACAGATTGAAAATAATGAGAATCATAGAAGACATATCAGTAATGGTATAATGTGTAATAAACTGGGTGTCACTCTGATCAGTAAAAGTGCATTGGTACTGCTTATTCCTTATTTAATTGTAAAAGAAAATAAAAAAACCAAAACCAAACGCGGTCGGTATTAAAGCTCTCCTATTTGTAACAGGGGGAATTTAGAGGACTTTTGCCCTTTGGCAATGTCCTTCTTGTGCTCTGTTTTGAAGGCAGGGAGACACATGTAGCAAACTGAAACTTCAGCCCCTTGCAACTTTGTCGACTTTGGCTTGTTTAGTTACAAGTACTAGAGCTGTACTCTGAAAACCAATAGGCATGGACACAGCATTCAAGCAGCAATGAACAAAATTGTTTAGATTTCATTTCAATTTGGTTTCAAGTAGACTGTGATTAGGGATGAACTAAACAGGATATGTTGAAGCAGAGATACATTTTTCAGTCAGCTCTTTGTTCTTTAGCTTCCACACCACGTGCTTCAAATAGTACGAGGTTTAAGTTTACTGATTGAAGTGTTCATTTGATAAAATACAATAGAGAATTAAATCACAGGCATCAGAAGGCATTTAGACACCTTTCCCCATTAAGTGAGAATTAACACAAGCCTATAAGATAAGAATAGGAGAATCATGAACAGAACAAGTCTGTTATTTGTTGAGAGGAAATAATAACTAGAATTGAGTAGCTGGAGCAGATATGTATTGAGGTGTGTCACAACAGCTAGGATAGAAGTATGAAATAACAATTAAACAAACAATTACTTTTAAGGAGGATTGTTCTTTTGTAGATGCTTTCAGCTGACTGTTTAAATGTCAAGTGTCATGCTGTATTGCCACCTCTCTGCTGAGCATTGCCAAACTGAAAATGAAGCAGGGCAAATTTAGGAAAAAGGAATATAAGTTCCTGGAGGGAAAGCAATGATTGGAAATACTCCTCAAGCAAATCTGTTTTACTGGTGTAGCTCTATGGTGTAAGGTTCAATTGTTCTGAATTCCATGTTCTTGCAGACCCTTATGGTGGAAGAAGCTTTGGGAATTCAGCAGCTTAATGAACAGGAAGATGAAGAAGATAAATATCAGAGCAAGCACTGCTGGTGTGCTGAGAAACTAATTGCAACTGCTGTCTGTAATCCAGAATGGTAAAACTATTAACTAGAGAATGCCAAAGAGACATAAAATGTGTTCTTCATACCAGAGTATACATGAGAGGAGCCCAAACCATCAAGGCACAGGGAAGGGATATGACTGTATCTATCTGAGACATGGAAACTGAGGACCACCAGTGTCAGAAACGGAAGTATGCAATGTTTAAGGGACAGCTGGAAAGGCAATAGAGAAGGTTACTTGAAATACATTCCATTACAACTTAAAGACTTTGGGGTTATTTAAATTACAGAAAGATTAAGGACCATGCTTAAGCGGAGTACTTCTTTTGCACATTAACTATACATTAATTATAGCCAATTAAATTTGCCTAATCAAGCTTAACAATGCTACACATTGTTTCTCATTTAAAAAGTAACAATTAAAAAAAATAGACTACTTGAAATGAAATGGTAAGAAGATTCTGTAGAGATCTCCAAGGGTGCACCCATCTGATTCACTGGCTTAAAGAGTACGTTGCCTCTACCTTGCATTTGCCACATGAAAAAGAAATTTTTGCTCTTGGTAGTTTCTTTCTGCTACTAAAATGTATAAGGAAAATAAAAGTATTTTAGGTAATACTACAACAATTCTGCACATATTCAGTAGACCAGGCCTCCAACTCCAGTCTTCTTAGGGCAGGTATTAGTTAAACTTCAGAACAAAACTCAGCATGAAACACGAGGGCTGGACCAATACTGTAAAATTATTGAGAAATTCAGACAAAGACTAACCAAACTTAGGATTTCTATGCTGAAGTGATCATGACTTAATACAGAAATTACAGCTCTTTTTAAAGGCATAATAATTACTTGATCTTGATTTTCTGCAGCCTTAAGTGCAAATACTTAAGGCTGCAGAATGCTTTCTAATGGCCTCAGGCATGGCCCTACTTCCCAAGAACATTTTCAGTGGAAGAGAGATCTTTGCTCATTGATGAAATACAACTTGCCAGAAAGAGAGGTAGCTTCCCAGATATTCTTTAGGATTTTACCATAAATATAAAATACAAACTGGTGAAGTTGGCAAAAGTGGTGTTACTCACTGCCTGCATATTAGGAACACATCTCTGTTTCTCCTCAAAACCACTGTTTGAAACCACTCCAAGGACTGACTTTATAGTTCTGATGAAGCAGGCTGGTGAAGGACAGGGAGAGATTTGTAAGGAGCAGCCCACCACTCTTTATTTGTGTTCTGCCTATTCAGAGCAGGGAGGAGGAGGGATATGTTTGGATTTTGTCTCAGCAGAGGCTGCCTGAAGGTTTCCTGGCATAAGTGTTCAATTTTCATGACCAGATTTTTCAATTTGGTGGTAAAACAAGGATGTGTTTTAGGGATCTGGTGAGCTGTTCCCCATGGCTTTCCAGGGATCTCTATATGCTGCAAAGCCACAGGGGATGATGGAGACAGAGATGATGAAGGTTCAAAGCCTACCTTGCCAACAGTTATATGAGAAGCAAATAAGGTAAGGGCTACTCTTACAAGGATGCAAACTGAATTTTAGGAAGAGGACATCTGGTCTCATAATTTGACTTAAGAATGATATGTGTATGTATACATGGCAAATTTAGAGGTTGTGATAGTAGCAAAAATTAACATCTTAACTCCCTAAAATGATAAAAAGTAGTCAGTCCTGACTAGTGTTTTTCTTTCCTTGAGCAGCAAATGCTTCTTTCAGTTAAAGAAAAAACAAAACAACAAAACCCAAGCTCTAAATGATGTCCGTCTTCATCTTCATTCACTCCAACACAGTGTAAGGTGATGAAGGTGTATTTTAGGGTTGGACTCTACAGAAGAAATAAATATGTGGCCCATAAGCTAATGTCTGGAAAATCCTTCCTCATTGTCTCACTAGTTTCAAACTTCTGTTGAGCTGGTGGAAGTTATTTGAACTGGTACACTAAGCTTAGCAAAAGCATGCTTGAACTTGGAGGGTTTATTAGCATGAAGCTGAAAAGAGGTGTGCCTCCAGAAATAGCTTCTGGCACTATGAGGTGGAGCCACCAACACTAGTCACCCATGAATACAGTGAAATTCATAAGACCACATTCCTCCTCAACACATCTGCTCCTCTGCTCCCAGGTTCTGGAAAAAAAATTCTGCCTGAAACTATGGTAGCAGACATAAGTAACCCTTCCTGTCCTCCTCATTCAGTAGGAATCCATTAAAAATATTTTAATGAAGAATCAATTGAACAAAAAGATATGGGATCAAACAGTTGTCCAGAAAGATCTGAGAGGTGGAACCTTAATCCTAAAGTACAATCTTCTTCAATAGTTTAAATCCTTTAGCTACATCACATGAGATGCCCAAATATGATCTTGATACCTAAGCAGGGGAGAACCTTAAGTGTTTTTAGTCATGCTTCTAACTACACAGCATGTTCACGGTTAGTACTAATGGACAGGACTTTAGGAAGTATATAAGTGAGATGCAAAACTTAAAAGTTTGCATTTTAACCATTAATATTGTAAAAGTTAATAAAAGAGCAGGATATGTTTCTTATGAAGAAACAGTAGCGCTTACTTTTTGAGATTTTGCCCAAGTGACAAGTGAGTAGTTGAACTGAAGATCAGAATCTTTAATGAGCTTTTATTTCAAAATTATTCTTGCCCCTTTCTGGAGAGACAGGCCAAACTTTGAGAGCCCCTAATTTGTTTAAAGTTGCCAGTCCTTTAGGGTTTTCATTTCGTAGTGTTTGAAAAACAGAGAATGTTTTCTGCCCATCAGTTTATTTTAGTCTGTTTTATGCTTTTACACAAGCTTACAGTAAAGAAAAAATCCATATTTTTTACTAGCAAAGAGAAAGGATTAGATTATTGATTACACAGATTAGAAAATATTGTCCTTCTGTTTTTTTGAGTAAAATCATCACCTGTGGCTCACCCTTGGGTCTGGTGAGCAAATGAATAATTTTCTGACCTTTTCACTGATTGTTGGCCTGATGGACACTGGTATTTTTCCATGGCTATTTTTCTCTAATAAAAAATTTACACAAAACTTCTGCCTGCATTGCATTTCAGTGATGTCACGAGGTTCTCTAGTGATCTCCTGTGATAAATCTTAAAAGGACCTGCTGCCTGTGCACAGAAGTGCCCTCCTCAAGCCAATCAGGTTTTCAGATTTCAGCAACAATATAACTCTTCCAGATAATTAACCTGATTCAGCTCTTCAGAAGTCTTGCTTGTAAACCCCCTACATGATTTCTCTGGAGCCACTGCATCAAGGACATCCCTGTAGGCAGCAGTTGTGAATCAGTGATAAGCTCAAGTGAAACTTGGAAGTAAAGCAAAGTCTGCTAATGTGGCAATAAGTCAAATGAGCCGAGAGTTGTTTATTGGCAATTAAAAGCTTAAAATCTTAAACCAGGCCTATAATCTGTACTTTTCATAGAAAGTTCTGCAGGTCATACAAAATGAGGCACTTGTTAAAGTGGGGATAGTACACAGAAGTGAGACTTGGGAAGTTATGACTTTGCACTGCACTCATGAATGCTTGGCCACTTATGCCTTTAGCTTAGGCAGCCTTTCATGGTAGTTCAGAGCCTCTCTGGGCTTACATAAAACTCCCTTTGTCAGTTGAAAACAATCTGGATATGGGACGTGTCTGAAATAAACTCCATCTGAGTTCACTTTATGTCCATATTGTTGAATAAAGATAAATAGGTAACTTTTTCTTAAATAAAGAAGCTTGAAGTCCGTCTTGTTACGCAAACAAAGCCAATTAGATTGGATTTAGAAAAGCCTGAATAGCCTTCATATAAGAAAGCCAAGGGCGAGATCAAGTTCACTTGAACTAGTAGTACAGACAGCACCAGCTGCCAGAAACCTTCTGCAGTAAAATATATTCATATAGAAGATGAACAGCAGAGAAACCAACACAGAATTTTCTATTAATCCTGATCACTTAGGATTAATACACAGCAGCCTGTGGAAATATAAACCTCACTTATACCTTATACTTATACTTACAGGCTTATTGGATAAAATGAGAATGCTTATAATAGACAATTTAAAAATTTAAAAATTTAAAAATCTGTAACTATCAAATGTACTAATAAAAGCGTTAAAGAACTGGAAACAAGAAAATAATGTCTATGTGAAAATTTTAAAAAGAATCTTCAGTTTGTGAAATGTAACATAAAAACCTCCAGATCAAGGAAGCAAGCACAGAATTGAAATGAAGAAAGGGTTGACAACAGCTCTGTGTATCTTTTTACAGGATAAAAGCAGGCTTGACTGAAATTTTTAATGAAATATCCTTAAAATAATTTTCTGTTTATCTACTTGTCTGTGTCTATGCTGGTTATAAGTTTTGTTAACTTTGGTCCCTCCCTCCAGTCTTCTCAATTACAGCATTTGTAGTTGGCTAAAGAACAAATGAGACAGAGTAACTTGGAGAAGAACCAGGGTATTGTCTCACAGTTCTTCATTCAAATATTTTAATTGTCTTAATAGTGAAGTTTCACGACATCACATACATAAAATACTATCAGGTCTTTAAAGGAGAGACATTATGTGCAAAATCATGCTTGCAGGAAAGGCCATTTACTGTGTGTGCCTTTTAATGATGAATTGTTTTAAATGTAAGATATCTTACTGTCGTTTATTTTTCTATAGTGGTGGTGAAACTTAAAGCCACATGGCGTTTAAAATCTTTTTAACAATGCTATGATAATCTGGCCCAGTCAGAATAAAAACAAAATATGAGTGTTTTCATCCATATTAGAATAAGCAATAAAGAGAACAAAGGAACTAGTAATCACTGTAGGATGCAAGTGAATCAAAGGATATCTTGGATCAGAATAGTTTCTACACCCTTCACTATTAATTTATAATTTCTTTGTAAAAAAGTGGCACTAATGAACAAAACCAATTAAAACTACAGACAAGAACAATATAGAGCTGTGTGGAAACATACTTGAACTTTTGACTTCTTTGATGCCTTTTGTTTGCTAATCCCTGTGTCAGAAGAGCATCCAGGATTTCTGAGCCGAGTCCTGGGATTTAGGCACACCTGACTGACTTTTGGTCTCTGTGGCCACATGCTTTGCGTGCATGACAAGTCAGTATCTCAATGTTTTATTTAGCACTCCATTCCGCTGTGTGCAGTGGTCTTCAGAGGAGCAGTCAGCTAATTTGGTGTTGGCTATCCTCTTACACATTCCTGGCCATCCCCAGTGCACTGCAGCATACCTGCACTGACAGATTTAGGCACAGCAATACCTGCCCTGGTCATTTTGCTCACATGCCTGGGTTCAGTGGTAGAGGGTGCCAAAAATATCCATTGGGTGCAGGTGATTCATGGACTGGTAACCTCCAGAACTAAGAGCACAACACTCAGCTATCCATCAGGGCTCTCAGAGATGTGCACATTTCTGTGGAGAAAATGAAGTACAGTCCCTCACTTGAGTAATTTACCTCTGGCACATCAACAGGAGATTCTCAAGTTAGTCTCACTTTTAAACTTTTCTTCTTCTTTTACTCCTAACATTCAAAAGATTGCAGCAGGACCTTTAGTAAGGCTTTTAATACAGCCAAAACTATGAAGTGCTAGAGATCTGTAAATGTTAGTGTAAATTACAACAACCAGCAGCACAAGAGGATGTTTGCTCTTTTCTACAGAGGTTGCTCTGCATATGCAGTTGCAGCACTGACAAGTTCCCGCAGTGCTCCAGCCCCTGAGGCCAGGAGAGAAGCCAGCTCTGTGCTGCAGTGCAGTGCAGCTAGAGCAGCCTTGCCATGGCTGGATACTGTCAGGAGCCTGCTTGTAGCCGAGTTCCTTCCCATCTGCTGCCTCCTCTGTGATGTATACCACAGCTCTACCACCACCTTTAAGCCAAAATAGCTTTATTTGCAGTACTGATTAATTTCTAGTTCATCCTGAGCAGCACGAGAGCTCTTTTCTTCTTCTGACACAATATAAGACTCTCATTAAAAATGACACCAACAGTGAGAACCATGAAAGATTTTAAAAGCAGATAACTTGACACTTACCCTCTACCCAGTGTATTTCTCTCCATACATGCAGCTGCTCAGGAGACTATCCTGCCAGAGAGATGCATTCCCTCCCTGACTGTCCCATTATATTCCTCAAAGGAACCTATCATGTACAGAATTCTTTCATATTATGTTGTTTCTTCTTTCTCTATTTTATTTGTTGTTGTTGTTGTTATTGTCCCTGCATTTATGAATTCAGGGAAGAATTTAAAAGCATAAAGATGTAATAAGTTGAAACCGCTTTTCAAGTATTTGAGCAGTCTAATAATCTCAGGAGATTTTGTACAGGTCTGCAAATCTAGAACGTATTTGAGACATGTTTTCTAAGTAAACTCTGCGACAATCTGGTTCACCCTGACTTGAAACAAAACACTAGGAGGTATTTCTGGGCATCACCCAACAGCATATTACATTCCTGCAGCTCCACATACCTTACGCTGTCTTTAATACACAGTGGCTGCATGAGCAGTGACACATCAAATAAGCTGCCTGAGGCTGAGCAAGACTTAGAATAACATTTCCACACTCAAATTTCATTCTGTAAATGACAGACAATTAGGAACAGACAGAGAAGTAAATACTCAGGCTCTTTGCTTTTTGTTGAAGTGGGAGAAACAATTCAGAATTTGCTGATGAGATTAATTCTTGTGTTTGATACTTGGTAGTTTTCATTTAAGGAGCTAGCTAATTTATAAGTTTCTTAGTCCTGTGGAGAGATTTAACAAGAATACTTTTATGAGCTTGTGTCAGTGACAGGTATAATCTCTTAGTTTAATTTTCCAGCTAAAGATATTTCCACTGCTGGGGCCCCACTGATCAGGTATCTGATCTTCAATATCAGCATAATTTGAAACAACATCACATGGGCTTCTTTTTCCTGAGTTGTAAATAACAAAGAGAGAAATAGGGCTAAGCAGTTATATGAGCCATGACTCAGCTCTGTTGCCCAAATTAGAAGAGTGTTTGTTCCATTAAATAAACAACTGATTTGGCCAGTTTTCCTGAGCTCTCCCCACAGCTGAAAGCATGTGTAAGAGTAAAGGAATGAGGAGATAAAGCACACTTTGCTTTCTAAGGCCATATACGTAACTACAATGTGACAATCAGAACCTTTCTAGGGAAAGGCCGAACATTCCTCCCATGCCCAGATAAATGGAGTATTTTTCCCTTAGAAAGGAACTTTTAAATTGGAATATCATATTAGTGAAATTTTATCGTAGAATTTCTAGTGGTTTTGGTTTTTCTTAATTCCGTACTAGTATGTCCCCTGCAGTAGTCCATCTATATCACCATTGAGGAAGGATTTGCATTATCTTATTTGCTGACAGATTTGACAGACCTAATGCACTATATTTCTAGGGTTTTCTTCCTATCCCACATGCAAAAAAACCCACTGGACTAGAAAAAAAATGTATTAAAAATTTTTTTAAAAATATTCTATGCTCCTTTCAAAATCACTGAGTTAACTTCATGTATACATTAGATTTTCGCTGTATTTTGATTTCAACTTTTAGAATATATTTTCTCTTGAAAGTGAAATTAATCCACATTTTCCCTTCAAGAACAATTTAAAATTGCATAGTTCTAAGCAATTATCTCTTCAAGGTTTGTAATGGCAGAACTGAACAGGTTTGACTAAGATTTCCAAGATGCAAGAGCAAAAATTGCCTTATATACTCAATTTAAAGTGTTTGCAAATCAGAAACCTGATATTCAATTTTAGCTGCTACTTTTGCTTGTCTTTTTCTTTAATACATAAACACAATCACATGAATTAAATTAAGACTTCTTTCCACCGAGCTTTTCAGACACTTGTATCGTGTTCTGTTGCTTAGACACTGGAAATAAGAATACTTTGTCCCAGTTAGGAAAATTTAATAGATTCGACTAAGCATTTCTTTGCCTTCCCTGCATCTGCTAAGAAATCAAATTCTTTGCTACTTGTTCTGAACAAGCTGCATCTCTGCCTTTTTCACATACTGTTACATCGCTCAGCAATACACAGAAGGAACTGGAGGCCACAACTTTTCCACTGCAATTTTGAGTCATTTAGGGACATCATGCAAACCTATTTATCCATTTGAAAAGACGGTGTTGAATCTCCACTCCTGCATGTTCTGATTTGGAAGACAGATGCCAAATGGAGGCACTGGAATCAATTTAAGAACCCAGCAGAAAGGACATTTTAAAAAAGCTGAAAGGAAAATCACATTTCTGGGGCTCCGTCTCTCTTTTAATTGCAATCAGCAGTCAAGATCCTAATCAATGCACATAAATTGTCACAAGACTATAAGAGTTGAATTTTTGAAGCTGTAGTTTGGGGATATCAAAGCCTTCATAAAGAATTAACACTTATTGTTATTAATTTTTTCCCTTTTCCATTAGCATTCCACCTCGAGATTGCCCAACGCATTCATTTTCTCAAAAAATTGAAACATTAAATTGATAAAATCAGACAGCCTGTGTGCCTTTTCAGAATCTTGTGATGCTTTTCTGATTCCTTCTGAAGAACATCTAGGTGAACTCACTGACCCAGTTTGTTGGTTTCATGGTAGTGTCAGCACTCCTTTCCTCTTCAATAAGCATATGTTTGCCAGCTACTAACCCAGCCTTGAAAACATAGCTATCTTATTCTACTTTTTTCCCCACTTCTCTATAACTTTTGGCTCAATTTCAGAGTAAAAACTATTTACCCAGTTTATTCAAGTGGATATCCCTTCAGGTTGCTTCAACTTGCCAAAACTTTACTCTATTAATTTAGCTTTTTCTAACTTGAATTCTCAGTGCTATGCACATATAAATACTTACTTTATTGCCATCATCTAACATTAGATATGTGATTCCTATGCAATCTGAAGAAAAAACCATTTTGGGTTTGCTGCCATATTACTCTCACTTTGAAGAAACAACTCGCATCTCCAGAGACCTAGAATTTCACTGGATTATTCTTCTTTTATCTTTCCTTCTGAATGCATTACCAGATTCTTATTGCATTAATTTTCATTTTGTTCCCCATAGTCATGCCTTCTTACAGGAAAGTAGAAATTATAGGTATCTTGATTTCAATGCAAATAGGTAACTCTTTCTAAATGTATCTTATCTTCTTCATATTAAGGTAAATTCATTGCCTCATTTAGGAAGTAAAGCATATAATTTAAGAAAGTTTAATAGGTGAAGACTGTAAAGTCCATTTGAATTTCATATTTGTACTTCCCCCTGAACTAGCTTAATTATGCTAACATCTGAAGGCAGTGCTCGCTTACAAAAGCTAGCTAATGAAATACTGATATTCAAACTCCTACAGAATAAGTAACTGAAAATTTCTCTCAGAGCAAGTATATAGGAAAATTTTAGTTAAGAATCTTCATATCAGTCCATTTCAGAATAAAAGCCTTCCTTTAGTTTAGTGATTCTAGTCAAACCATACTACTTTAAAAGACCATTCTGTACTTTTCCCTCTTCAGTATTACCTTAAGATTATAGCCTTTATGTTCCTTCCTTCTTATGCTTGAGAGAGTCATGGAATGACTTTAAGAAGGTGACCCTTCAGAAGGCCAGTAAACTCTCAGAAAAGCCTTGCAGTATTATGTTAACTTCAGCCTATAATGAAAGATTATAATGATGCTTAAGCAGCGAGGAGGTGCTATGAGCTAGGATGGAAAAAAACATACCCAAACCCTACTGTGGCAAATAGCATGGCCAGAAAGGAGGAGAAGATCTTTTTGGGGACCATGTCAAATTTTAGACAATAAAAACCACAAGGCAAGTTAATGCATTTTATAAACTGGGCCCAGCTTCTATTTTAGTTCAAAATCTTCAATAATATTAAGTGATTCTGAAAATTTTTACTGTAATTCAAATGTCTTAAAAACAGTTTCATTATTTATGTACTGTGTCCTAAAAGCTGCCATTTTTCAGTCAAACAAAATAAATAAACTTTTTCTTTCCAGCTTAAAAATGTAACTGATGTACCTGTTGCTAAATAGCACAGAAGTACCAAGATATTCATTACCATTTATACGTATATCACAATCACCTAAAATAGAGTACCTAGAAACCAGAGAGCTACCATAGATATAATCAACTGAAAGAACAGGGAAGAAATCTCAAGCATGCCATTAATAGATCACGACTTCAATTTTATTGTAAAAATTGACTCATCTTTACTAGTTAGAAGATTTAAACAGAATTCAGGAAGGCTTAACATAATATAGTTGCCCATCAAAAAAGGAGGTTTTAAATCAAAACCTCCTATTAGATATGATTACACTGATTTATAACCAGATTGGAGGTGACCAAGAGTTCAAGGTAGGTCAGCTTAAGCTGTGGAGATGTAGGAAGCCATTGCAAAACAAGTTCAGCACAGTACCTTTGGCCCCTGTTATCTCAGACACAGGCTAATTGAACAACACTTCCCTAAGCTCTGAGTCTTTCTCTCAGGTGGATGAGAAATAGATTAAGGGGGCAAGATTTCACAGAAATAATAAGCCATTAAGTGTCAGACAACTGTAACTTAGAAGGAAATGAGAAAAATTACCCAGACTGTGAGAACACACAGTTAAGAAGTGAAGTTTTAAGAGAACAAGAGAGGAGCCAAGGCTAAAAAAGAAAATGCAAAAATAAGATGAGGTCTATGGTAAAAAAAATCTTTAAAGTGAAGTGCTAGTTATTAATCATTATACTGGTATGTTTGACTCCTGTGAAAATTAGTAGACAAAAGAACAGAATCTCCTGTAATGTAAGAAATATACCATGCAACTTGTAAATTGTTAATTATAACAGCAGTGTTGTCCTGTCACAATGCAGTAGTGTCATCTGTCTTCCTAAAAGAAGGCAAATGTGGGAAGTTGTAGCAGAATGCCAAGCATCCGCCTCTCTGTGAAAAAGGAATCAGTCTGTGACAATCTTTTAAGAGTATTTCCTTGGCATACTCACACATGCCAAGCAGCATTTGAAAATCTGTTTGCTTCCATAGCAATGAAAACCTATGCCCTCAGACAAATGGGAGCTATAAAGCTGGAGCCAGGTCCCATGCTAAAAGTAGCCCTCTGAGCACAGACTGCAGTTGAGTTGGTCATTTGTTTCTATGGCTAAGGGATGTCTCAAAAGGAAATAATAGCTGGAGATTAACGTTGGCTATATATTTAGATTACCCCAAGCAAAAAAAGTACTTTGAGGCACTTTTGTAACCTTTCCAAGTTGTGATCAAGAGCCCAGTCCCTTATGTCCAACAATGCAGTCTTAAGATTGCCTGGCGTCCTATTACCTGTGGTAATGTGGCTGGCACAGTCAATCTCCGTGGAATTCACTGTTTCTGGAGAAACAGGAGTTTGGAAGAAAATTATTTTGACTGCTTTCTATCTCAGACAATAAGAGAATGACAGGGCAGAGTTGTTTTCTCACCCAGCTAGGTGAGTGGGTGCATTGAATGCCAGGATCTGGAGCAATATTTTCCCAGGTGAACACTTCTCTGTGCTGTCTGATAAAGGCAACTAGTCAAAAGGTCTCCAGGAGGAAAGGAAACATAATCTTATCCTGTGATGACTTGAAAACTTCATGCCTGTAGATCTTCAAGTATCAGTTGTCCATGAGTGAAAAACAAGGTTTTAATTAATTTCTAGATGTAGTGAAGTGGAAAAAACCACAATCAGCAATTGACATTAAAGTGTAATACACTCTAGATAATGAAAATGAAGAAGCTATGCAAGTCCTGGTGTTGTCTTTATTTTTGAAATAAACTATCCATGTGAAGCATTTTAAAAAATTCCCTTTTCCAGTTAATAAGCTGGGTTGCACAGTTGTCTGTACACCTCCTAACTAAGCTAGTAATTATTCTGCTATTTTGCTACAGCAGAACGTTAAGTGTTGTATGACAGATCTTCATTTTGACTTAGTCTAATAATTTAATAGCAACATAGAGTTTAATGTATCATACCCCTCGATGAGAGTATAATACTCTTTTACTGGAAAGTAGGTCCCAAAATTTGCTAGTGACAGAAGAAAAATGCCAATTAAATTCTTCATATTTTTGTCCTATTATTCTACAGTGCTTTTTGGGTATGTATTAATGAGATGCTGGCTGACAGAAAATTTCGATTTTAAAATGCTACTTTGTTAAACAAGCAAACTCTTTTCTAATTGACAAATACAAAGTTCTTTTTTCCTAGCAAAAGATACCACTCTAAGAACTGCAGGAAAGGACAATTTTTAGATTAAAGAAATAGGAAACCATTCAGACGAACAGAAAAGAGGTATAAGTGGATTGCCTGGGGAATAATGCATTCATATTCACCACTATTTCTGACATTTTGGCCTGGTTGCTTTCAAGTCAGCCTTAGTAACCTGTAATCACACACTCTTTTGTAATACAGCAACTACTCTTTTTCCTCTCCACAGCCCTGGGTGAGTGTAGCTTCAAAACTCAGACTAACATTCAGATATTTTTAAATTATGACTACAAATGTAATGTAAAATTTTGCTAAAAAAGTCTTGAAATGATTACAATTACTGTCTTCAAGTTTCAAAGACATTAAGACTGGACAAAACACATTAAATTATATATAGATATGTATGCATGTATGTACGTATGTAAGATACTCTTTAGAACAAACTAAAAACCATAAAAATACAATATCATGAACTAGTATCACTATAAAAGTTTAAGATAAATAATTTGTACCATGCCTTATTTTTGAATGCACTATGTTTCAATCAGCAGTCCCAGTTTTTCATTTACTTTCCTTTGCAAGGGCACAGAGGAAAACAAAATGAGGGGAACATGTCAGATCTTTTCTTCAAAGAGTAGTTTTCCTATGACAATAGAAAATGTTTGTCATTTGCAACATAATATATTAAATTTTGAACCAGAGTATTTGAAAGTAATTTTTCAAAATCTATTTAATCACAAACATTTGGAAAAGGAATCATATAATGGAGGGAAAATCTAACCTGAAAAATGTTTTAGTGAAATTTAAAAAGTGTTAAGCTTGGCATGCACTAGTCGAATAAGAAAAAAGTGCCCTATTCAGATAAAACTAAAATTTGCATTAAAGAGTGAAAAGCAAACAAAGTGGCTTATACAAAGGCTGCTCACTTCTACAATTAGTACCATGTAGTAGATGCTACTGCCATGAGCATGAAATGAATAAATGATATCTCATTAATTGTATGCTTCTCAACAAGTAAAGTAAGTGAGGAAAACAGTTCAGTTTGATGAAAATATTGCTCACAGATGGAAGCCAAATATTTGCCTCTTGTGGCAAAATCGCATCTTAGAGACCTTAAGTCCTGTGATATCCCAGTGAAACAAGTGCAATGCTTAAAAATATATAGCACACACAGTTAGTAGATTTAGTAGCTTTGGATAATGAACAGGAACATTCAGAGCAAGGAGCTGCTGAAGTGACTTACCTCCACCAGTTGCTTACTGATAAGCAAAGCAAATTAAATACGAAACAGTTATCGTCCTTGTTTTTGCCCTCTTCTTGTCTTCTTTTGTATTGTTATTGATTTGGTATCTATATATGATCACAGTTAGAGACTGGATGCTGAACAGGCCCTTTTTCTGAATTACTATTACCATGACTGTGGTCTTATGTCTCTTATCTTTGTTGACTCCAGTCAGTAGAGTGTACATCAATGGGCACAGACTTTAAATCCATGGTTAGGCTCATGGAAACTGTGTGTTTTGTCAGTCTCACATAAGTCACTGAAAGAGTTAAAAGTGATGCATTCAATGTTTTGTACTAAAGTAAGTATGTACAGTCTGGGTAGGGATACCCAAGTCTGCTCTTATCCTAAATTGTGCCCTGAAGTAGCATTGTTCAGATTTATATTTCAGTAATTTGTGGGCTCCTGCCAGGAGAAATAACTGCTGAAGAAACTTTATTGTTTGGAAGACATGGAAGCCACAATAAATTTTCCGTGGTACATGACTTTCCTCAGATGCTTTCCAGCTAGCATGACCTCTTCAGTGATTCAGATGTAGGTGAAACTTGCAAGTCCCCTGTAATTATGGCTCCAGGTGTTGGTTTTTTTTTTTTACTGTAATGACTGTTGTACATGCTGGAGGTGCTCTAAGTGGAAGAATTTCTGGATTGGTAGGCAAGTAGATAGCTATGAGATACTGTCAGTATGCAAATTAATGGGGTCCATAATTTATTTTTATCTTGGAGAAGCTTGCAGGAGGCAACCCTAGATCCAGGCAATAAACTAAGAGAGCAAATGACCTGTGTCTGAATAGGCATGAATACTGAGAAACAAAAATGCCATTAGCTTGTATGTGTCGTTCCAAAGGAAACCTGAATGAAGAGTTCACTCTTCTTTTCAGCAGCAAGAAATTATTGATGGACGAAATGTGTGCAAAATCAAGGGCTTTTCAAAAGTAGATTTCAAGCCGGAGGTGTAGTAGCCTATATGGAAGCTGGAAGGTCAGTGAAGATTCTATCCTCTGTCAGGTAACTAGAAAACCAGTGTCAGCCCTATCTAAAATTAATTGAAATCTCTCATAGTGGAAGTTCTTGGTAATGCTGGAGATGAGCAAGGACTGGAGCTCCCTCAGGGCCTCAGAAGTGACGATGGAATTCTTGGCCCCAGCCATGCTCAGTTATGCACTGCAGGCATCTCTTATCTTTTTTGGCAATGGAAAGCCTTTTTCAGAGCAGAAGGGGCACAGATGCTGCAGCTCTGCCAGCCTGTGAGCATGCACTGCAGCTTCTGTCATGGGGAAAACTAGCCCCACTCGCCCACAAGTGCAACAGATTTGCTCAGGAATGGAATCTCAGAAACGTTTATCAAAAAGGCATTGTTTCATCAGGTCTGCTGGAGCTCCTGAAGCTGACTTGGGCAGAGTTGATCCTGTTGCTTGGTTGTCAAGCTGCTTGGAGTATAATTTTAGCAGGATGGATGGCAGGAGAACATATTCTTTGGGCAGCTGCCAGGGGTATGTTCTGGGGGAGATGGGTTTTCCCAGGGTTACAGATTCCCTGGCCAGCACCCAGCTGTGAGCACAAGGCTGCTGACACCTCTTGGCTGGCCCTGGTGGAGGGATGTCCCAGGGCAGCTTGCTAATGCACCAGCCCCTGGGAAGGCTGTTTTCACCCCTGATACTGGTAGTTAGCAGTCAGTCTCCCTGAAAGCTGCTGCCACAGGCCTGATGTTCTCAGCTTGTGTTGGGACATACTTGTTTAGTCACACAGCTCATTTTTCTCCCTTTCTCCTCCTTTGTGTGTATTTGTAAAGGCCCTAGGTTTAAATTATTTATCTCCAGAAATATTTGCCATGTGAAGTCTCCCAACTGGCAAGGTCTATCATGAAATATCTAGACAGAGATAGATCTTTCTCCTGCAAACTCTTAACTTGTAAGTTCCTTAAACAAAATCAAGAAACAGAGGTGGAAGCCAGTAACTGGAAATTTAAGACATGAATTATTCTCATGTCATAGATCCTTTGTTGAAGCTTGAAGAGGTGAATCTTTTACATCACGCATCATATTTTCTTCTGAGCAATAGAATAAGAAGCAAAAAAATAATCAGTTCTGCTTCCAAATGAGGTGAGTCTTTTGATGTGAGGTGTTTTTAGGTGACTGTTCAGACATGTTCCCATTTGATAAAAAGACAGATCAAAAATCTTACACAGAAATGAACTAGAAAGCCCTTAGGACCAGAGTAAATACTATCTGACTAGAAAATGAATTCTTATAGGTTCCTATCAACTTTAATTATTTTAAGATTATTATCCATGTAAAAAGCTTCCCTGGCATTTCTAAGGAATAGGTATATTTAATAAATTAAAAACTTAGTTAAAAATATTCCCTAATTACACCTGTTAGAAAATTTAAGCCACAAGAAAACCAATAAAACTTCTGATGTATCTCACACAGACAGCAATTAATGAACTTTTATCTTAAGTCTGAATTAGCAAGCAACCTTTGCTTTCGTGAGGATGATACCTGAGGCATTGTTTCAGTGAAGGAGTATGTCTTATTCATATTCTGAGTAACTATCCTCAGTCTGCAATTTGAAAACCATGTTGCCATTAATTAATGATGCACTGGTGTCAGAATAATAACAGATATGGAAATGAACATATTGAAATAGTACATAACCAAAAGAAAGGCAAAAATCAAGGTACAGAAATGTGCATTTGGATTAATTATTTTCTTTGAAGAACTCCACAAATTAAATAGTGCATGAGGTCACTTGCTGTCACACAACTTACCCCATTGGAAGGTCTGCAGTAAAAATAAAGTTTTTTGTCTGCCTTTGCACACCTCCCTAATAATTGTCTTTCTGGATTGATTTCTGTCAGTGCAACTCTAGACTCCATAAAAGATGACATGTGGAAGAAATATTTCTATTGTATATCAAAGGAACCAAAAAGAATTAACATTTCTGTATTTTATTTCTTTATCAAGCTGTACTCAAATCCTCTACCTCTCCCCTCCTAAAAATGGACAGGCTCCTGTATGGCATCTTACCTCCAACTAAACCTTAAGGCATGCAAGACTTTAGTGTTAATAAAGTACATTATGAAAACTATTCCCTATATGAAACACTGTCCCTAGATAGCAAAGATTATTTGACTTGTAAAGAAATGTTAGCTGCATACAGCAAGAAACTCTTCAATTAATTAGATACCTTATGTTGTAAATGCAAAGATAAATAACTTATGTTGAAAATGCAAAACTAAATTCTTGAGTTAATCCTTTGATCAGTTAAATGCTGATCAAAAGTGTCTTAAGTGAACTGTTGAGACAGTATGATGCTTAATATAATTTGAATCAGTTACATGTGTTTTGCTTCAAGCCTAAAAGTAAATAACCTCTCACCTTTTGGTTTGATAACTTTTCTCCTCAACAAAAGGTCATTTAAGTTTGTTGCTTGTCCTCCAGTTTGGTCTCTCTTGGAAGCAATACAGACTTTCACTCTCCTTTTTTAGTCTATCTAAGACTCAGACAGGAGAGGTCCTTTCAGGGCAAAGCAGAGGGATGAAAAGGTTAGGATGACCTTTTTATCCCTCTGCTTTGCCCTGAATGGAGTGGTATTTTGTCACTAGGCTATGCAATTAGGACCTCCCTCACTTCATTAGAGCTCAGGCACCCTGTGGGGCTAGTAGCAAACTGAACCAAGTTTCCAAGGAAGGCTCTCTGTCCTGTGTGTAATGTCTTAATTAAAAAATTAAGTCATTCTGAAATCTGACTTGGACAGGTTTAACTTTGATCACAAAGAGAGGTGCAAAAAGAATTGCTTTCTATAGGAAAACTACAAAAGGTACTGGAAAGTTCTATTAATCTGCTCCACTGGGGTAAAGCTCCTGAGTGTTAAGAGAGAAAACTCTAGTATGACTGAGAGCTACAGTATCAATTGTGTAGGTTTCATGGTAATAAGGAATAATTGTGAAAAGCGGAAAAATTAGTACTCTACTTCCACAACTGCATTTTTGTAAACTGCTAAGTACAAGTTGCTTAACAGTGAAGAAGGCAGTCAGCTTTAACCAAGATACTTTTTTTGTCGGATATAGTCCTTTCTAGTTGGAGACTGATTTTGCAAAAGAAATTGAAATGACACAGTTTACTCTTTAACAAAGAACAAATAAGAGTAATGAAACTGATTATGAATACTGTTACTAATCAGCACTGGATTAAAGTAATTTTTGTATTTATGTAGTTGATAAAATGCAGGTCTGGTCCAACAAAACTTGTAAACTGGCCTTGGCAGTCCTGCTAGCCAGGATGGTAACACTGCAGTTTCCATTCCTTCCTTCCTTTACCCTCTGTCACCCACACTGAGGGCCAGGACAAATTTGGACTGGGTTTTTAATAAAGAAGGTAGATACAATAATTGCTACCAACCAGAGACTTAGAGATTATTACCCTTACATTTTAGGCCTTTTTTTTTCCCTTAAAGTATGAGTGCTATCAATGTAAAAATATTTAATATTCAGAAGAACAATAAAACATAAGCAGAAAAAAAGCCCTTTTAAGAGGATATTTTGAAAAAACACTGTACTCAAATACCTACAAAACCTGGAGGAGTATACACAAAGAATGAAGTAAAGATTAATAGTAAAGGTTAATTCTCAACTTCTGTCTGCTATGTCAAAGAACACAGTAATTTTCACCAAATAACTGGGAAAAATGTCCTGGAAAAACATAGGTAACATACTAAAGAACACATGGATTTTCTCCAGTCTAGATGCTGAGGTCACCTTAAATGGAATTGGCTATGAAAGGACCTGCTGTCAGTAACATATTCAGCAGTAGATTTTTGAGATTTATAGCTTGTGTACACATTTTTGGTGCTCTTCACATGCAGCAAGTGTGTTGGGGGAAGCATTGGGCCCACTCTTTTTGGTCATATCTGCACTGGCAAATCTATAAGGTTGAGCTCAAAGGTGGTAATGAATCATCTGAGGAAGTGGAGGGAGGATTATTATCAAAGCAATAATAAATTAATTCTGGCAAACAGAAATAATAGAAATAAACAGAAATAATAGAAGAAGCTAGTCTAGGGCAAGCACCTGTAATCTGGGGAATTGCTACAGATTGGAGGAAAGGTCATGGAAATACTGAAACAAAAACTGTGTATTGCAGTACAAAATTTAAAAATGATGTTTCAGCTGTGGAATTATAGTGCTTTCAGGACTAAAAGTTTTTCCAAGTTTGATCCAAATGTTATTAACATTTTATTTTATTAACTAATATTTTTTTCTCCCCTAACAAAAAGGTCATCTGCCTTCAGGTGCCACATTTTAGAAATTATACTCTCAGGATTTGTTTTAATTGTATTGTATTATTCTTTAAGGCAAAGCACAATTTCTAAAGGGGTAGGATAAAATAAAAGAGATATATATATATATATGTCAACTGAAACCATTTGAATAAGCTTGGCCCAGCTGGGATGGATTAAGTTTCCCTGATGCCATACAACTTGCTTTCTGTATACACACAGAAGGGCTAAGTTTTAGTGTCCTCAATATGTCAGGCTTTCAAAACCTATAAAATAATCTAAATTTGAGGTCAAAACACTGGGAAAGTAAGGGTTTGGTAAGAGTCAGCACGTGCTTTTGTGATCAAGAGATTTTAAACAATAGTTCTGATGAACTTTCTAATTATGACAAGGGTTTCCATTTTTCCTATTTTCCCAAAAACTGTCAGCAAGCTTTATTAAGATATGTGTAATATGTATAAGAACAATTGCAACCCAGCCAAATATTTATAGGCATTTTGCTGCCAGCACAACTGAGGCAGGTGAGCGGGATTAGGCAGTGTATCTGTACAGAGTGAGGAAAGCTGGAACTCATCTGGTTCCCAAGAGACTTAGTATTTGCTATTGGTCAACTAAAGGCTTGGGTTTTGGGCAACATCCCTGTTTAGTTAATTGTTGCTTTTCATCTACCTCCCAGCTACACAGAAGAAGATGAAAGGAAAAATACCTGAGTAAAGCTTAGAAAAAGTTGAAAACGGGAATTAAGACAGGCAGGTTATAAAACTAACTTCTCTGTGTCTATCTTGCTGTGCAAATGCAGGTTGCTCCTGGATCTCTTGAAAAAGCTCAAGAAAGATCACAAGATCAGATATTTCAAGGGGTCATGTAAAAGGAAAGTGTTTAAATGTACCTAAATGAAGTTATCTTTGCTCTGTTCAAAGCTTGAGAGCTTCTTTTTAGGCCTCCATGAAAGCTTTAAAAAATGTGTCAGGTTGCTATGGCATTAGACAGCAGTCACATCAACAGCTGAGCCACTCATTATGGTTTATTCTTGGTTTTACTTGCAATGAGCAGCCATTTTTCTGCTTGGCAGGCATAGATATACAAAAGCCAACAATCACACAAGGACTCTCACTGAAACAGAGGGCTGGGAGATGAGTACTCATGACCATTGATGAATTCTTAAGGTATTTAACTGGGGGACCAAAAGGTCTTCAGGGGCCAGGTCAAAGGGATCTAAAAGAGGAAAAACAAATTATGCCATGGTAAATGTCACCTCTGCTCTATGTGGCTTACCTGAAAATGTAGCATGCTGAAACAAAGTGTAAGTGAATTAAGAAAGGCTTCAGCTGACAGGGGGTGGCTTCTTTTCTCCTCTCTCCACCAGGTTTTAAATGACTTAAGCATTTGGCCTCATTGCTGAGGTTCAAAGGCTATGAACCTGAGAGAGTATGTTTTATGTGAAAATACTGGAGGACCAAAGCCCTGAGCAACAACAGTGAGGCAAAGTGACAGGTGCTTGCTCCCCCAAATCCTTGCTAAGCCTCATATTTCTCACTGATGGGATTTTCAGAGGGACTGCTAGGGGTCCCCAGCAGAGACCTGGTGCTAGAATAGCAAAAAGATAGTCCTCAGTTGTGATGAAACTTATACAAATGCTTAACACAAAAGTAAACTGTCTTTGTTTAAATGTTGGTATAAAAGCCATTGGTATGACTCAAACTAGACCCAAGGCTTTCAAACACCTTTGGAACACAGTAATAGAAGAACTCACACTGCATCCAGAAGTTGAATCTTTGCTTAAGATTTCCTAATCCCTGCAACAGCTGCAGCTTCAGTACTTGATGGGGTCTCTTGTTGACCCACTGCACAACATATTGCACAGGCAACAAGCGCCGCTTTTGTATATTTGTGGGCCTTTTATATTCACACCATAGGAGAAGGGCTGCACGTGCTTGACCAATATGTGATAAATAGCTGAAGGAGCTGGTTCAGCATGTAGGGAGCTGTGAAAATATATTCTGGTTGGGAATGTTGTGACAGCTACGATAAAGATGCGTTACTTAACTACCTTTGAGCATCTGGCTCTTCCCACAGGGTACTTTGTTTGGGAATATGATCTCTACAAACAGCTTCTTATTTCATGCCCGAAGAGTAGTTACTGATCACACTCAGACAAATTTACCATGAAAGTATTGTATTCCTTTTATCTTTGGACAGAGGAAATTCTTCAGGCAATGTTTTTTTTTTGACCGGTAAATGCCAACCCTTAAGTCTGCTGCTGCAGCAGCAATGAAGCTGTAGGTATCTGTCTCTGCTGTCTTGACAGCATGGCCTAAACCAGAGATGTATGAAATTCATACTCCAAGTCCCTTGACAATGCCAGCCAGGCATAATGACAGTGAAATTAAGTATTGCAATGCTGTTATCTAAATCTAGGGAGAGGCAAGGAGGCATGCCCATAGCACACAGACTATGGGACAGTCTAAGGACTGTATTGAGAACCTAAGTAAAAAGGAAAAATCCTCATTGTTGGAGGCACAGTTTGCTTGCATTTATCAATTCCCTGAAAGATGGCCAGTAGAGCAGCAGCAGTCCTACCACCCATCTAAGATTATTGCTGTAAGAATAAAAGCATCATGAGTCATAGTCAAAAAATCTAAATAACAAGAACTTTGGATTAATAATCTCTGTTATTTATGGAAATATGGTTCTCTTCTCCAAGCAATATAGTTTTGCAACCTTACTCTAAGACACAGATATTTTCCTGGTGAGGTACTCTATAGATGGATAAAGCATTATATTACCCCATCTGAGTAATGGATATACTCAGACTGGTTATGGTTCTTTTTTGCACCAATGCATTACTCATACTGCGTAGGAAATCTTTATTGAGTTTACCCTCCCCAAAGGCTTCAAAACAAAACTGAGTCACAGTTCTGGGTTTTTAGAGTCCTTGTAAACCCAAAATATTTAAAATTCAGAAGGAAAGGGAGAAGTGCAAAATAAATATATGCCATTGACTCTTAAATTATTTGACATATTTTATAAGTGTTAGGGAGTATATCTGCTGATAGTTAAATATTTGACAAGTAATTTCTAACGAAGAGAGAAAATAATAGTTTTCTGAACACCTGTTTTGGGGCAATGAAACACAGCAATACAGGAGAACTTTTCAGATGCTATTTTTTCCATCAGGTTTGATAGAAGTAGCAGTACTCCTAACACACAAAAGCTTCAGAGAGCTCCTGGCTGATCAGGGTGGAAGTCATTTGTCTTTTCTTAAATGTAGAATTGTAGCCAGTCAGTAACTGTTGATCTGCTTCTTCAGTAACAAATCTGCATTTCGTATGTATGCTCATAGTTAAAGCTGAAGTGAAATATTAGAAGCTTTGAGATAATAGATGACCAGAATCAGCTGCACAACATAAACTGATTTTGCAGAGAAAATGTCAGTCCTGAGCAGATGGTGTTATGTCCTGTTATCTATACTCATGCTGGTTGTCCGAAATGTATCAAAATCTGGTACCCAAAAAGATGGGAGAAGTAGTGGGCACAGTGCTACAAAGCCATGGAAAGGTAGCATGTGTGGTAATTGTATTGCAGGACAGCAGACCTCTAATTAATAATTCATTTCAGAATGAGCTGTGGGTCCACCAAAAACACACCTCAACTCATACCTGTGGGTGAAACACTTCTGTCACATAGCTAGTGAAAACTGTTTTGTGTTATGTCATGGAAAAGACCCAGGACCTCTGGCTGGTGCTCTCAAAATTTACAGGAGAACTGGGCACTGGAAATTAAGCCCTTGATCATCTCTCAGCATCTCACCTTAGCTGGGCATTTTAAATTTACAGTCTCAGTTGCAGGTTTTGAGAGATAACTTTCCATGCCACTGTCATAACTTGTGTTTTAGGACTCGGAGTCCTTCATATCCTTAGATGAAAAAGAATAGCACCTGTGAACACCATCAAAAACATTAAAATTACATTCAAACTGAATTTCTAGGCCAAATGCTCAGCACTCTATCACTTTTATTTCTTTATCAAATCAGACTGATAACTTATATTTTAATCAATGGACCAGCATATTAAAGGTATTTTAGGCTACAAAGGCTATCAAAGTTAGGAACTCTTGCTCAGATAACAGAATCATCAGAGTTCAGACACCTTTGCAGAAATGGAAGTTGCTTCTTGTGGTTAAGAGTCCTATGTGCTATAAATACAAAAGCTGAAAAACTGTGAATTTATACTGACTGTGAACAGAGACAGAGTGATAAAAAGGTTTATATTAATCTGGATTTCCCTTTCAGATTGTTAGAGCCAATGTGGCCTATTTTCAAGGGCCCTGGCAAGACCTCTTTAGCTGTGGCTGAGGAATCTGTGGCTGTAGACAAATATTGCTTGACACTTTCAATTGTGATTGTATTTCCATTTCAAAACAACATGGATAGCACTCAGTCACTCTTTTTGTGGTTCTGTCCTGTACTTGACATAGCCTGAAATCAAACTGAAAGCTTAAATTTAAACGCTGGATATTACACTTGCCATACGAGTATGCCCTATTTACACATCTGCACATGACAGACCCTCCCTTACTCCAGCCAGCTGAATTTATTGTCATCTTCATTTGCAGAAGAACTGAGGGTGAGACATCCTGTGTTCACTAGGTGGCTCTTGAATATTGTTGATGAAAACACAGGTGGGATCTAAAGTTTCATGAAGCCAACATAGACATAAGATAAAGAATGTTTCATAGGAAGCGTAGCTCACCCTTGGAAGGCTCCTGAAGTTGGGAGTGCAAGTTTGTAGAGGTGCACATAAGTTCACAGGTTTCTGAAGGGAAGATGCAGCTCAAACAGCAGGCAGAACTGATTGACCCCTTGTCAATCAAAACACGAGTCTGCAGCAGGACTATAGACTTTAAACTTTGTGATACTGAAAGTTACAGTTAAAGATTATATGGAAGGAACAATGAATAAGACAAGCTATACCTTCACCCTGGGAGTTTCCAGTAACATTGCAAAGTTTTGTCCAGAGTTTAGTCTGCAGCACAGACCAGGCTCTAAGGATTTGACACATTTCTTTCATACTGCTTAAAGAAAATTATGTTTATAAAGGCTCATGGTAGATAGAATAGGGCAGTGCACTCAGTTTTTCTTGTCACACAACCACTTTGTTGTTGAAACTTAGTGCTACCACTTTTGATGATTAACCACCATTAGTTCAAATTGTAATTAATTTAATAGTTGAACTATGGATTTATAATTTTGGTATCAATAATTAAAGAAATTAAATAAACCTCACCTCCTTTTAAATGTTGACTTACAATTTGAGAGATAAAACCTAAATAGACTCCTGGAATTTCCTAATGAACTTTTATTCTACCTTAGTGCAAATATCTTCACGCATAACTGTGCCAAAGTATAGAAAAGATTTTACACATTTGAAAAATCATTATGTGAAATTGAGACCCAAGGAACAATTACACCTCAAAATAGAGAGGGGAACTGGTTAATCTAACCGAAATGGAGGGAAAACGTGGACCCAGATTTAAATTTATTTGAGACTAAGTTGAAAGGTTTTTTGAAGAGTAATATCAGAAAGACAGGTTTTTGAGTTCAATGTCCAGCTACAAACTTGAGGAAGCAAAAAATAAGCTTCAACCCAGAGAGAAAAGGAGGCGACTGCTGTGGGTCCATCTGCAGCTTTCATGTTTGCACTCCAGGTCCTGCCTGAGTGCCGAGTGATTCCAGTTGTGAGGATGTTGTGTTGCAAAAGGATGAACTGTTACAAGAGTAAAAATTTCTTCTGGCATTGCCAAACATGGGACACAGAAGGGAAAGAATGTAGTAATGAGAGTGCAGGTGGGGTGTGCTCAATGGGTTTGGAGCCGGGCAGTGTAGTGGCAGCAGGAGACCCCCCCTTGGATTATAACATTACCTTAAGGCTAACCCTGCATATTGAGCTGTCAAGTCTGTGAGAAAAGACACATAGGAAGTAATTTTTCTCCTCAATGTGCCATGATTGAGGAATGAAAATGAAAAGCAAAATTAGATTCAACCAGCAGTACTTGGGAGATAATGCAATAGAAATTGGAAGGGTGCTAGCAGCCTTTAGGAAAGAGATGAGGGTTCAGTAACACAAGCCATTATTTGTGTTCCTTGAAGTGTCTACATTTCTGTGATTCTTCATTTTTCTCTGACGTGTTTATTTCTATGGTACTTTAAAACACTAACTGCCTTTGTAGCTGGTAAGAATTGCTTACAAGCACAAAAGCATCACAATATCAAAGTAGCCACTTAAACAACAGATAATGAACAAGAGAAGCAAATCTACCTTTGAAGAAGTCAACAAAAGGTGAGAAAATTATGTTAATTTTGTGAAAACTGACATTACTTTTACTGACTCATAATGAAAACCTGGTATAACATCAATCAGTACCTTCAAACAAATGTTTTGATTGTTTTCTAGTTAATTGGTTGCCTTATCCATTGTTGTTTGGGGTTTTTTTTTTGTCAGCCTTCAGAACACATTAAGCCTTGCAGTGGCTGATACATACTTAGCCATCAATTTATTTTGGCCATTCCTCATTTATGCAAATTCTAGAATACTACATAAAAAACCAAAATTTTAAATCCTTAAGTTTAAGATGTAGGAAAAAATGAAATATGATTTATTTTAGGAAAAGCAGTAATGAATGATATTTGATTAAAATTATTTGATAAAAATTAAATAAAATAACTGGACTTCTTTTCTTCATTCACTCAAACAACCTTTCTATCTAAACTGGGAAAATACTCTTACAGGTGATTTGGTCATATTGTCATTATGCATAGCCTTTCCCCCCCTTGTTAATCATGAAATGTAATCAGTATTTACTTTAGATATAGTCCTGGAATTAGCTACATACTAGAAAAAAGATTTACATTTTATTGCATTGAAGATGAAATTATTTAGATAAACTAATCTTTGAATAGATAATTGGGGATTTCTGGTAAATGTGAAGAACCAAATGCTCCTGTGTTCACATTGTTCTGATACATAGTTTTAATACAGTTGGTCTTGGGAAAATTTTCTGTAAGTATCATTCTGAAGTGGAAAATCAAGTAATTTTCTTGAACACTTTAATTTATATGATGTCTTCACCATTCCCTTAATATATACAAAGAAGACATCTGCTTGAATGTGCTTATATTGTTTGCACTGAAGATGATTTCCCCTGATTCAAATCAAACCCTCTTTTACCATGGACATGGTGGCAACACTAACAAAAACATCTTTCCTTTGTATAAGTGAAGGAGTGCATCATTAAGGTCTGTGGTTTTGCACATTTTCTGCACTTTTGTGTTTCTTTTGAGGTTAAAAATCAGCTGCTTGAAACTGTGGTTGTGACTTGGAAAGGATAATAGAGTAGCATAGTGTGTGTTTTCAATAGATTTTTAATAGATCTACTTGTTGTTCAAGGCTGGGAAACAAGTAGTGGTAATCTGTTTTTCTGCATTTGTTCTCTAATTTGTCAGGAAAAGTTGTGTCTGAAGAGTTGAACAAATTGCAACCATCTTGTCAGATAATGTTCTGAAATACGTGCAGTATCCAGCTTCCCTCAGTCCCTCATGGTTTCAATGGGAACTTTGGTCTTGAGCTATTTCAGTAGATGCCCTATTTAAAAGAATATACAGCTGAGAGAAGGAAAAGAAGGTGCAAACTGAGTTAACCCTAAGTGGGTTCATTTGAAATTTGTTTTCTTGTAAAATTTAACAGACTCCACAGCTTATCTTGTATTCCAGGATTTCTTATTCTTATCTGCTACTCTTTCTGATCACTCCTCACCAACTGTGATAAATAACTGAGGGGATATAATTAAGCTTTGAAAGGGAAGAAAGTGCCTTGAATTCGAAACCTGGAAAGGGAGAGACTGAGCTGAGAGGGTGGAGCAGACAAGAAGTTTATTTCATTGTGTACAAGAAAATGCTCATTCAGATGTGTTGATTAAAGCATGTACCTCATCATCAAGCCCTGAATAGGAACTTCATTCTTGCTTTTCTCTCGGTAAGCATTAGACACACGTTGTACCCCTTTGCTAGCTGGTGAATGCACTGCTGGCTCTTCAGTGCTTGTCTCTGACTTACCTTGGCTCTTGGAAAAGAGATTAGGATTTAAACAGGATTCCTCAGTCCTTGTGCCAGCTGGAACAGAGCTTGAGGGAAAATATTTGGTACCACTATCACTATTTACATAAGATTTACTATTTTCTCAACAGAAATTGAAGGTATTCAGGCATCTACACTTTTGAGCTTGCCTAGGTATGATGCTGGCCTTAATTAAAGAATCTAAATTCTCTAAAATACTCAGATTATCAGTAGCTCAGTTCTTGATAGGCAACCAAATAGTATTTATCGAAATAGGAACCCAAAGTATTAAAAGTGTTTCTGGATTTTTAAATAATATTTCTTTAATCTAATACAATATTAACTAAGTTAATTTTCATTTTAGAGGCACTGGACCCCAAGAATTTTTTAAAAGAATCAACTAGGAAAGATTACAACTGGTATAAACTTCTGACTGCCTTCTCATGCAATACACTGAGACCACCAAAATCTGTAATAATTTTCCACACAGTGCTGTATCTATAAAATATAATTCATAAAAATTATGCAGTTAATATTTCCTTTCACAGTATTATACATGCAGCTGGTAATAGTCACAGTTATAGCCAACAGATTTAGAGCTTTAATATTTTTTAAGGGAAGAAAAGGGGATTGATAGTGCTGTCATATATGTTTACTTAGTACTACCTGGACTGCCTGTATTCTGTCACTCTGAAGAAAAAATGCTATTGGCAGCCCTAAATCCTGATTTCCCTGTGTGATTATTGAAAGGGGTTTGACTGCCTCCTCAATCTGTAAGAATAGGAACAGAAATCTGGCAGCAAAAAATATTAATGGAAGCAAAACTCATTTAAAGGAGTGCATTTAAACGAGGAAGTGAGAAGCTGTATTGAGTAACTTTTAAGATCTCAGTTATTAGTATTATAGGAAGCTCCTGTTGATGTAAAGAAATTCAAATCAAATCTCAGTCACTTCGAAGACTTTGTAGAGCACCACTTAAGACAACCTACAGAAGCACTTGTTCTTTAGTTACATTTTCTGTAGCTTTTGAGCTCTGATTCAGTTACAGCTGGTCTGTGATGGAAATAACAAAGCTGGCTCAGTTTTTTCTTGTGAGTAGACTTATCCAAAGCTGGTAAATTCCTAGATAAAACTGGATTTGGTAGAAGTGGAAAGACATTACAGGCTTCTATTGTGAGCAATGGTAGTGCATGTTGGGGTGGCAGAGTCCACTTTTGGAGCTACCAAAGAGCCCACAGGTCCCAAAGCAGCAGAGCCACACTGGTGGGACTGCTCTGAGGTTTGAAATACCCCTAAAAATTGATTGGTTTCTCCCTAAGCTATCTCACCTTGATATGTTAATCCGCCTCTGCTCATTGGCCTTGACCTGTTCCCTCACTCCACCCTCTAATCTCCCCATTAGTGGTCACTGTATCCCCCTGCCCTCTCTCCGCCCCAGTGCCCCCGACCATTGGCCGAGTGTCCCTATAACAAGGGATGCTCGGGAGTCGTTCGAGCTCTTACGCTCGAGGTCCCCGTCAGAATAGATGTTTCTGGATCTCCACGCATCTGAGCCTTTCTGGTTCTGAATCCCTGGTAACACCCGAGCTCTCCAGCAGTGGGTGAGTGTGTGCACTGCCAGCCACCGGCGGGGTAGGAAAGGTCTGCTTGCACAGAACCCTGCAGTTCTGGCCAAGGTGATCTCTCAGAGCCATAGAGACACTTCTAGTAAACGCAGGGACCTCATTTCACCCCACACACCCCACACGGCGTGAAGTACAGGCTTCCTCTTTGCTGCTGCAGGGGAGTGTTGTGTTTAACAGCGACGCCTGCAAGCCACCCCTCCTTGTCAGCCCTCAGTGTTTGGACTGGGCTGTGAGGATGCTGTGTACTCAAGAGCAATTCCTAGTTTACATTTCTCCCTCATTTGGCCAGTTTAACATGCTTTGGGCATGGACTATGAGTAGAAGGTGAAGATGTCTGTGCTATTTTCCTTTTATATGTGAGGCTAGGTCGGCTGAAGCTGCTGTGAGTCCATGCACAGCAAATTAATCTATCTGGGGAAGAAAAACAAGAAAGAGATGAATTTTGAATATTGCTGCCAATTATGAGGAACAAGGAGAGAGCAAGTTGCCTCAGTCCCAATGAAATAAAATATATCTTAAACTAGGTGTGGGAGCCTCACTCTACTTCCCAAACCAATTCAGCTCTTGCTGCCAAATTCCCCTTCTCATATCCTTAGTCAGCTTTGGAAAAGCAGGATGTCTATTTTCTTTATCAAGGATGTTGACTCTCACTTGCAGGGAAAGTATTACTGGACCCTTTGGGCCCTGACTAGCCATGCGCATCAATGCTCAGTTTAAGTGAAATGGCTTTTGAATATGCAATTCTTCTGCAGAGGCAAGAAGACGTAGGTGTGCAATTGGTAAAATAGGTGAGTTTCTATTCTTTTGAGAGAGTAACAACCACAAAAAAAAGAGGCTATGACAGGAAAGGAAATTATCTTGCTTTGAATGCTTGTGACTTTTCCTTTTCTCATAAAAAGGTAATAACTATGGAAGAAGAACAAAGTTAAGCTGCTGATGACATTTCAAAGTTGTTTGGCAGTAAGAAGATACATGCAAGCCGATCTTTAACAATTCTATATGTAGCAAGTAATTTCCATTTGTAATATCTTGTCTTACTGAGTATAAGATGTGCATTGATCCCTTTTTTTTTTTTCATGGCATGGTGAAAGATTCTTTAATAGATTTCTTGCAGACACATAAATCAAAATTAATATGTGAAATGACTTCAAGGTAGTTAACAGGGCTACCCTGAAAAAATGCATCTATGGCTTTTCTTACAGCTAGAAAAGTCTACTTATTCAGCATATACATGCTTTCACCTCTCTAAATTGTTAAATTTTAAAATTCTTAAGACTTTAACCCGCTTTTGGATATTTTAATCTGATGAACTGCAAACACTATGCCAATTATGCAAACAGTATTTTTACAGTAAACATATTGCAATCAAAGTGCAATGGAATATTTCCTAACATAAAATCTTCTATAAACCCAGGAGTCATAAACTCCAAAGCAGACAAATACTTAACAACTAACAGTGAGGTACTGAGTGAGTGACCTTGGCTGAAGTGCTTACAGACTAGCATAAGAGAAAGTGATTAAATCAGCATCTTGGACTTCTTGATGGGTGCTACTGGTGAGGAATCTGTTGTATTTGAAATGTACATTTTTGTCTCTCTAATTTGCAAGTAATATATTATGCTTTCACTGGGAGAAAAACTGGGTTTGCTCCTGCCCTTGTTCAAGTAAAACTACATGAGTTGCATTTTTTTCAGTAATATTACATGTCTACTGCATTTTTTTAAAAACTGACATAGATGTCACACTTTTCTCTACATCTCAGGGCTACTCAATTCTGCAATATGATGACTGGCCTATTCTATTATTTTTTGCTTATTCTAACGTACCAATTTCTAATGCAAGAGAAGGAGAATGCTGAGCTCCGTTATGTCTCTTTAATAATCTACTGCAGATGAACATGTGTCAAATAAAATGCATCTATAAATTAATAGGGACAAGACAAGCTACCTTTTTAATTAACAATTTGTGGGTTTAGAGTAAAGTTTTAGACTACAGGGTATTGAAACTTGTTTGAACCATCTGCCTCCCATGGCATGTTAAACTACACTGAAGAAATTACTCATTTTCTCTCTCAGAAAATCAGAGAATTATAAAATGCTTTGGGTTGCAAAGGACATCACAGATCATCCAGCTGCAATATCCCTGCCATGGGCAGGAATGCGGACTTGCTAGGTCTGGTAATTCAGAGCCCCATCCAGCCTGGCCTGAAAGGGGATGAGGAGTCCATAACCTCTCTGAGCAATCTGTTCCTGTGTCTTCCCATCCTCAGAAGAGAATTTCTTCCTAATATCTAAATTCAAGCCAAATCTAAACCTACCAACTTTCACCTTAAGGCCATTCTCCCTTGTCAGTACTTGCCCTTGCGCAAAATCCCTTTCCAGCTCTCTTGCAGACCCCTTTAGGCACTGGAAGGTGTAAAAATGTCTGCTCTGAGCCTTCTCTTCTCCAGGTGGAACACCCCCAACTCTCTCAGCTTTTCCTCATAGGAGAGGTGCTCCAGTACACTTATCATCTTTGTGGGCCTCCTCTGGACTCCTCTGGATCACGTCTTTCTTGTGCTGGGCATCACAAAGTTGGTGGTGGGGTCTCACCAGAGCAGAGCAGAGGTGCAGAATCCTCTCCCTTGTCCTGCTGACTACACTGCTTTTGGTGCAGCCCAGGATGGGTTGGGTTTCTGGGCTGCCAGTGCACACTTCCAGGTCATATTGAGCTTTTCATTCCCAAAAACATGCACAGCCAGCCTGTACCCTTGTCTGGGGTTGGCCTGACCTGGTGCAGGACCTGGCACATGGCCTTGTTGTACCCATTGGTGTTCACACAGGCCCTGCCCTCAAGCCTGTCAAGGTCCCTCAGGATGGCATTGTTTGCCTCCAGCACAAGGGCTGCACCACTCAGCTTAGTTCAGTGGGCTGTTTTGTTTTCAAAGAACTCTGCTTACAGACCCTTTATAGGTTTAATTTTCCTAAGATTGTAAGGATTTGATTTTGCTTGGATAATCTGCTTTGCTTGACAACACGGTTGAGGACTGAAAGCCTAGATAACATCTCAAGGAGTGTTAATGGGAGAAAAACAGTAGTTTAATTGCAGGAAGAAAGAAATAAGGTATAGCTTCAAAAATTTTTTTCAAATTAATCCTTATGAAAACCTGTGTAATTATTATGAAAAACTAGATAAACTGTACCTACCTAAAAAAAATGTAGCCTTTGAACTAAGATAATTTCCTACCTTGATTGAACTAGTGAGATTCTGAAACCCATACATTAGAAAAACAGCACACTACAGATACCAGCTGGCAAAAGGAGTCAAAAAGAAATGCTTCAAACTCCCTTGCTCTTAAAAATCTCCTAACAGCACTCCTTACAGGTGCTATCATACATAATTAGTTCTGAAAACTGTCCTACTGTCGGCATCTGATAGCTCATATCACAGTGGGTAGACTAACTGCTTAAAAAACATTCATAGCTTGTGACCTGAAAGATTGCAGAAAACTTGCATAAAATTCAGCCTGTGTTTTGTCACCCTACCTCCACAACCATGGGGAGCTACACATATTTTAAAGAGACAGAAGGAATGAAAGAGGGACAAGTGTGGGATCAAGCAAAAACAGTCCACAGATGAGGTGTGAAAAGCATGTATTTTCAGTTGGAAGTGTGGGGTGAGGTTTTACCATATTATGTGTTTAATATAATGGGAAGCAGTTAAATTTCAGCAGAGCACCAACATGCCATGCAATGCAGTTGCTGATACAAAAACACTCTACGAGCTTCTGGTGGTACTGGTGCACTTTGTATGCATGAAGCAATCACTGCCTACATGTGTAGCATTCAGATAAAGCTCCTAGTAAACACTTAATCACCATCTGCAAGACTATGAATAAATGGAAAGGCCATTAAAGACTACAGGTGGAAGGCTCACCTACAATAAAATGGGAGAGCCCTTAAGGCCATGTTTCTTGGTGAGACTTTTTGTTTATTTGCTGTCTTAACTTGAAGTATCTTTCTCCCACTTTGGGAGCACTGGGGCTCTTGACTACATGGACAGCAGCTCAGAGAAGAGAGGTAGCATTCTTATTTTTGGGACTGCTGTGCCTTATACTGCCTGGGTCAGCCCAGGTGATAGAAGTGAGGCTACAGCAATAGACTCAGTGACAGCCCTGATCTACCCCTTCCCTACTCTCTCCATGGGGCCAGGGGAGTTTGAGCACAAGCCCAGCTTGACCTTGCTGCTCCTCTTCACCAGATCTTAAAAACTGTGGATGTCTTTGCCCCTCTGGCAGCCTGCAGGGACCAGCCCTTGTAGGGAGAAGTGACACAGAACAAGAGGGGGCACCCCATCCCTATATCTGGAAAGATAGCTCTAAGGTTTCTTGGACAAATGTGAAAACCTTAACAAGGAAGTCCCTAGAGCTTGGTGGCCCCTTTTTCGCACCTGGGAAAATGCCAGGTACACCCAAATGCCTTGGCTTTTCCCACAGGAGGAACAGTTTTAAAATAATGGTTTGAAAATTCAGCAAGGATGAGAAATGCTTTAAGAACTGATTGCCTTGACCAGTCCCAGATGGTTTAGGTGAATCAATTTATGGAATCTTTCCTAGCCTGCAATCTATGCTTATTTTATTAAATAAAAGTCAAATGTGAAAAAGAATTTTAGGTTACTGTATTGAAGGATCTTTAATTTTCACTGTTTTGTTTTGGGTTCTTTTTACAAGATTTTGTTCTTAATATAATAAATGGGAGAGGAAAAAGGAAAACAAGATTAATACAAATGGAAACAAAGGGGGTCTACTATTTACAAAGCTGGAGTGATTAAAAGTAAAGGGATGTCCTTCTACTATACTGCAATAGATGAGTTGCTGAGACTGTCTCTGAATGGTGGCACCTCCCTCTTTTCCTGGAGCCCAGTGCTGTGCTTAGTCCCTTATTTGTCTGTAAATACTTTAAGAATTGTGCCACAGTCCCAGGTGCAGATGATCAGTGGGTTGGCCTAGGCCAGATGCCAGGCACTCACAAATGCTGCTCTCTCACTCAACTCTGCAGCTGGACAGGGGAGAGAAAACTTAACAAGGGTTCATGATATAAGGGCCATCACTCACCAAATATTGTTGTAGGCAAAACAGGCTCAGCTTAGAGATATGAATTGTATTTATTACTAGCAAAATAGGAGCAGGTTAATGAGAAGTAAAGTAAGACCCTTAAAAACACCATTCCCCCAGCCCTCCCTCCTTCCCAACTCCACCTCCTCCCAACAACAGCACAGGGAGGGAGTTATGATTAGTTCATGCTGCTGCTCAGGGAGAGGAGTTGTTCCCCTGTTCCACTGTTAGGACCCTCCCAGGGAGGAGAGTTCTCCATGACCTTTTCCAACATCGGCCACAGACATCCCATCAGTCCTGCCAAAACTGCTGCGGTGTGGGTCACTCTTCCATGGGGTGCAGTCTTTCACAGACAGATTGGTGCAGCCTGGAAGCAGGGCCCCTCTCTCCCCTGGGTCTCCCAAGGGAACACAGCCTCCTCCCAGGAATCTACCCACTCCAGCAGGGGCTCCTCTCCAGGCTCCAGGTGGATCTCTGCATCCTCCATGGATCTCCATGGGCTGCAGGAACACAGCTGATTCTCCATTGTCTTCTCCATGAACTGCAGGGACTGCCGGTGCCTGGAGCACCTCCCCCCCCGTTCCTTCTCCACTGACCTTGATGTCTGCAGAGTTTTTACTCTTTCATGTTCTCCCTCCTCTCTTGCTGCAATTACAACTGTGCAAGAACTTTTTATTTTCTTTCTTCTTAAATCTGTTTTCACAGAGGTGTTACCACCATTTCTAATTGGCCCAGCCTTGGTCGGTGGCATGTCTGTCTTTGGAGCTGCCAGGATTGTCTCTGCTGGATGTGGAGGAAGACATGCCTGTGCTCCTGAGCTGTTAGTTTGTCTCCTGGGGCTGGTCTGAGACTTGGCTGCCTGTTCCTGGTCACCACTAGTGTTGGGATTTGCTGTTATCCATCCTGCTCAGCTCAAACTTGGACAGTCCCCTCTTGGTGACTGTGTTGCATCTACTGGGGTTGCCTCTCCCAGTTCATCTGTGCTGCTGGGCTGACCTGTTCCTGTACTTCTGTGATACTGTCAGCAAATTCCCCAAATGTAAGTAAACTCCTGTGCTTCCTTTCCAAGTATGCTGCGTTTATTTTGAAATGCAGTGTTCCTGCTTAACCTAAAAAAAATTCAGATGACCTAAGGTCTTTAATTACCTGAAAAATGGTTTATCTGGGAGAGCTACAATCTCCTGTGGGCAAGTAGCTATGCTGCCTCTTCAGACTCCTGAGGATGACTGTACTAAGCATGTGCTTCCAACAATAGCAACAGGAACAGCAGCTACAAGTCAGTGGAAAGTTGGGGCTGAAGAACAATGATGACTACAAGGGAGGGATAGGCAGAGGCTGCATCTCGCTTTCCAGAGTGATGTGTCCGTTTTGTCACTTGCCTATGGCTCTGCAGTTGCTTAATTTACCTGGTGAAGAGTATGGTTGGATTCATCTGCTATGAGGCTGTGTCTGATGGTCTGGTGGACCAGAGTGATAATTGAAATATAATGTTTTTTGAAACAATGTGGGTCTTTGATCATTTGCTCTTTCTGGGCTGGAGGCTTACTTTGCAGCCAAGGTTGCAAAACCTCCTCAAATTTCCCCTTTCTTTGGCCTGCCATTCATGTGTTTGTAGGCCTTGATGGAATGAATAGTCTCCAGTACCATCATGAGGCAGATATCAAAACATGTTTATCTTTAACCTCTTCTCACCACAGTTCTACTGGGTTGCAACTAATTTAAAAAACAGTTGTCATCCTCATGGGAGAAAGGAGGACTTACCAAGATACCTTTTCTCGGGAGCAGAGCTGCAGGAAAGATCTGTTGGAAAAGACACAGGGAAGTGTTATCCTTTTAATAGACTTTAAAGAATTCTTACATTTTTTCCTATTAGCTATTCCACGTTGCTAAGTGCTGGCAGATATATGTAGTGGAGTTTTCACAGCAACCAAAGGTAGAATGTGTCTTTCTATTGGACAGCTAATGAATCCCTTAGAAAAGCCAAAAATGAAACTTGTAGCCAGTGAGACATTTTATCATGTCCTGATACTGGTATGCCAGTGAGGCACACAAACCCAGAAAACAAAGAAACTGATGGAGCTGGGAGTAAATTCGTCACATGGAATCAGTAACCTGTGTGTGCTCTGGCTAATCAGGGCACAGCTCTGTAGCTCTGAGGTTTGTGTTCTGGCTTTATGCTTGATCCAGAGGCTCCCTTCACTCTGGCTACACCCTGTGCTTGGTGCTGTATCTGGGTAAGCTGCACCGTGTGCATGTTGGCAAGAAGCTGTCAGAGTTCTCCCCAGTAACTGCTGCGAGATAGTATTTAGCCTGTATAATAATAGTTATATGGACATCAGATATATTAAAATTCTGAAAAGAAAATAAACATTTGGTACATGTATTTCAAAGGCTTATTGCAAAATTTTAGCTATGTGAATGCTTCAGAAGAGCAGGATGCATTGGTTTAAGATGCTGATTATGGAATATATTTTTGAGGAAATTAAATTCATGTAAAAGACACTTGTGACATTTTCCTTGGAACTCACTGCAGAGGAGCTTTTGTACTTGTGTCTTTGTTTGTGGTTTTATGCCCCTTCTAAGAAAGCTTTTATTTTTTCAAAGCGAGATTTTGAATGAAGGCCTTCAGGGAACCTTCAGTCCAATTCTATTTTCTGTGGAATGAAACTCTTGGAAGACTTCGCTATCTCATTTTTCCACTAGAAATTTTATGGAGTCCTTTATTATAGATTCTGAGGAAGCCTGCCTTCTGTTTGCTTTTAGTTTTCTTAAACACTGTTCTGAAGCTGAGTTGCAAGTATTACAACAGAAGGCTTGGGAGGACAATATAATTTAACACATGAAGCCTCAAGCCTGAAATCAGATCCATTTTGTTTTTTCAGGTGTGTGATTTTTCTTAAGACACCAGCAGAAGTTCAGCTGCTTTGAGATCTGCGGGGAACTTTTCTGAGCATAGGGCTTCTTCAGGCTGAATGTACTGCTTAATCATGTGTTGCATAACTAGCACTGATCTGCAGGGTTTGAACTGAGCTTTATCTTGTATTGTGAATAAAAACCCTGTAGTCACCATAAAGGGCTATCTTAAGTAATCGCACAGAGGCCACTAACAACATAGGGTTGCTCATCAACTTGCTACAGTTTGAAATCAACCCATAATTTTATATCTGTCAGTGTAGATGAAAAGAAGTATGAATGTCAGTAACCCTAAGATGAAATCCTTTCGTCTTCCTTGCTCTTAAACACAACTTTTAACATCTCCACTTATTGTTTCCCTTTGGAATTGCATAGTTCCTTAGGTAATATATTACAGACCTCTATTTTGAGAAAGGGATTTAGGGATGTGTAAAATAAAAAATCTACGTATTGATTTGTGTCCCAAACCTGGTAACATTTCTCCTTTTTTAAAGGCTGTCAAATCTTCAAACACAGCACAAAACAGCTTTTAAACAATGTTTAGGTATTTCTGTGCTACAGAAAGAAATGCCAGGAGCGTGTTTTGGGAAAAGGAAAAATAGTACACTTGAAATTATGTATTTAATTCAGATTAGCTGAATTATGAGGAGTAGTTACAAAAGTTAGTTACTGAAAGTCATATGAGTGTCCCGTATAAAGAATCAAAAGGATATATGCATCAACCTTCACGTTTCATAAGCTTTAAGTATCCATGGAATTGCATGGGGCTGATGAAAATTCTTTTCTACTCTGAATATTGTATACACACACAAGAGCTTAAAATAGTCACTTTGAACCTGCAGGAAGAGATACGCTGTGTAAGAAATATCTTGGTTGTAGGTGACTTCATGAAAAATAACTTTGGTAGCTTATCTGCATTCTTCCAATTAATATTCTGATGAGTCTTAGGTATTTTTTAGTGATTTCATCCTTAAAAACTAAGAAACGGAGTGTTTAATAGCATCAGTCTGGATTTCCCCGGAGGAAAATATTTTCTGTATAGGTATAAAGACACTGAGTTTCTAGGTAGCGTCTTTGTTTCTTGTATCGCAACAAATTTCAGTAGCTTCATGGTGATCTTACTCACTTGTGGTTTTCTCTTTGCATGACTTAATTTAGAGAAATCTTTGACTATAATTTTAATTATAAAGATAAAATAGTGATAAGGTAATTTCCAAGTTCTAATTTTTTGAGCTTTGTGTGTAATGGTTGGTTAGGTCTGAATATGTTCCAAGCCTTAATTCTGATGGCACTTATCGATGTTTCAAACTGACTAAAATGTCAGTGCAAACGAAGAAATTGATATCTAGGATTAGTCAACAGATCTTCATGGAATAATGTGTGTCTACTTCATGGCCTTAGATGTTACCATGTAGAAAAATTTTCCTGGGGGAATACTGTATAACAGTTCCCTATTTTGAAGTGTCTTAAAACTTCCTGATTCCACTAAATTGCTTTTATTTCTCAGTTTTGCAGGTTACTGATAAGTAGTTTTTCTCAAAAGTAAAACCATGGTATCTTCAACTCTATTTAGGTCTGTATGTGTCTACCTAGGCTGTGAAGTAATGAGTAAACAATGTCATTTTTATTCAGCCAATCCCAAATTTATTCATGTCTGTCAACTCATTCAAACTAGCTTAATCTCTCTTAAACCTTACTGAAGACTTTTCTTTTGGCAGTTTCTCTTTACGTTTATATGCACTGCTCATCTGCATGTTTACTAGGAGAATGTGGGTAAAACTACTGTAAAACTTGGATTATTAGGTATTTTAAGTTTAAAGACATAATGTTCCCCATCACTAATGAGTGCAAACAAAAAAAGTAATTTGTGTGCTGTCGGCTGCACAATTGTTAATAATTGCAGATTGTTAAAAGTACCTGCCAAATTACATGCCTATAATCTCCTTAAATGATCTTTATAAATATCAAGAGATCACTCTATTTTCTAAATCTTAATTTATTCAGTTATACCAAGGCAACAGGTATAATGATAGTCCATGAAAATACTTGCTCGCTGAAAACTCTGCATGTGGTTTAATTTTTTTGCAAGTGTGAAATGCAGACCTGTGAGTGCTGAGAGATGCTTGAGGGTCTGCTGTACAAGGAACAAACTACAATGAAGTTTCCTTTGAAATCGGAGCAGTTACCTTGGCTCCCAGTGAATTTATTTCTCTACACTGATTTTTTTTCCTTGGATTATAAAATTTCATCTTGGTTTTGGAGCCTCTTTATCAATCTCAAATGAAAATATCTCTAAAACTTTTCTGGTTTTAACCGCCTAGTGCCAAATGATAGAATAAGGGTAACTGTGTAGCAAAAATGTTAATCTTTAGGTTTGAGTCAGTTGGACATGGGGGTTGCTATAGGAATATCCGTTTGGCACTGACACCCAGCATGGTATCTGAGATTCTCAACACCTTTGGTTAATGGATTTTGTAACAGGTGGTAAGCAGATCACTGAGGGCTGAACCAGCTTGAGTTGTTTGTGTTGCTGTCCCAGAAAAGGTATTAACAGCATGAAGTACACAATATCTTTTTATTTTTGAAAGTCAATAATAATAGAAGTTCTCCAAGTTAAAATGGTGTTTGAGGATGGTTTTTTGTTTGTTTGTTTGATTGGTTTTTTTAGAGGCACTCTCAGACCTTGCAGGTCATCTTTATTTTGATGTGGAGATGTTTTAAGGGGGTGAACCTTCAGTGGGTGTAGTGGAAGACGATACCAAAAGGTTTGATGCTTCTGTAGTTTCAGTATGTGATTAGAGGAGGTGGGCAGGAAGTAGACTTTTCTGATGCAAAGTTTTTTTTATTTGAACTTCAGTGGCATTGATGATTGCTCACTGTTTATGGGAGTCCTTATCTTTTCCAGTTAATATGTCCTAAATAGAGACCTAATAACAGTTCTTGGTATCACAAAAGATAAGTCTTGTTTCTTGTGCTTTCTGTTCTTCCTCTGACATTGTAATCCAAATCTGCAGCAAGATTTAAGGGATAGTCTTAGTAGATAAAAATGGACATAATGACATGCATATATCATAGAAGCACATAAAAAATCACTAGCAGGCATAAATAATCACTAGCAGAAATCCATATGGTGGTGGCATTTGGTGGGTAGGTCAGTTTTTTAAAAAGAGTATATCTTCATAGTATATCAATAGGCCCCAAATTATTTGAACATTAGCGGTAATGAGTTGAATTTGGATGTCACATACCAAGGGTGACAACATGTTGTGTTTTTGTCTGCAGCTTCTTTTTCTGCATGTTAAATAGTTAACTAATAGTGTATGTATGTTTTTCTGTAGTTGTCATGCATTGTGATTTTAATATTTTTTTTTAGTCAATTAATTTTTTTCGATACCCTAAGCACGTATTTGAGGTCGTAAATTTAATGCCATCACAGAACTGAATGCATTGAGAAGGGCACTTGGATGCTTCCCAGTTTTCATGTTCACACCATGCAATGCTCTGTTAAAAAGAGCAGATCACATGTGACATGGGTAGAATGAGTATAGTCGTTTGGATTAGAGGCATTTAAATGCTTAATAGACAATCCTGTTTTTTTTCCAGTGCTATTTCAAGTCCTCTGTCCTTCCAGGTGAGCTGCTAAGATTATTAACTTTCAATATTTTTGTTTCTCTTTATAAGCTACCCTTATACGTGTGCTAGGTTGTAGAACCAAAGCTAGAAAGCACAGTAAGCACTGTGACAGGCTTGCTGCTAGGCTGGGGTGAATAATGCAGCTCCTCCAGGGAGACCTACCCAAGGCTGGGGTGAGTCAGTGAGGAGCGGTGGGGAAAGCAGGTAGAATGCCTCCATGATAATCAAGAAAATAGTGTGGACTTCTAAAATCCCAGCCTAAGCAAAGTGTTTAAAATGAGCTAACTGCTGTCCCACAGAATTACATTAATAAGCAGAAAGTTATTCTGGTTGAAAGGCCATATCAGGCCTCCTATCAAGGGCTAAGACTGTGGTCTCTGTATCCTCTGAAGTTTTATGCGAACACAAAATCTCACAAGTGCAGTAAATGTTTTGTAAATAGATTTGGTCTAATAGCTTTTGACATTTCTTATGTGCAAAAGGAAACAATTAAAATAATTGTACTCTAGTTCATTTGATTTTTGTCAAGATGTTGATAATAGGATTAGCATGTGTTGCTGGGTTTTAGAGGACCAGCATAATTTTCTTCAGTTCAGAATGGTCTGTTCCTTGCCCTCCTAGTAACTGGTTAGAGCGGTAGAGTCGTGTTTCCAGTGTAGGGGGAGAAATTGCAGACATCTGTAAAGGTGACTGTTATGGGAAGCTTTCAAGAGTGAAACTGTACTGGAACACAAGCTTGTAATGCACCTTGTACCAGTTGCTGTTATGCTATTTGGTGTGAATGCATCTCTTGTCTTTCCTCTGAGTTTTTAATAATGATTAATTTATTTTAATTAAATGCTATCTAAGTTAGAAACCAGGACAGTTATATCAATTGCTTGGCTGGGCAGGTAGACGGAATGAGGTGGAAATCCAGTAACAAGGTGTAAAATCAGTGTTGTATGTAACCTAATGCCTAAACTGGTCTTATTCCAAAATAAAGCAGGAGGCTGCAGATGAATCATAACATCATAAAAGTATTCTAAATAGAAAGACCAAAAGATCTACAGAACTGAGGGTAATCCTGCATGTGGCTCTTAGTACTAGATACTGAATAACAGAATAGGTAGACATGGAAGTATGACATGGGGAGAAGTGTTACTAAGGACCTTGGTTCTCAGATTCCCTGAGGGAACTGTGGTAGATTAAAGGGATGATGGGAAGGTTCAAGGTCAGCCAAGTGGGGATGTAAGGGAGAAGGCAAAGGAGATAGAACAAAGGAAGCAACTGGAATTCAACAGGAAGAAATGGATGCTTTCCTACTTTGAAAAAGTCTTAGCTGCTATTGCAGGTTCCCTAAAAATGTTGATAGAGTGTCAATAAGAAAGTAAATTAAATACTAAAATCAGTATTTAATTAAATAGCTGTTAACTATATTTTCTATTTACTTTTCTGTGCATCTTATTATACACCCTGGTTTTGAATGTTGTGTTCTGTTTGAGCCCTTGTTGTCTTGGTCTTTGGAAATAAGCTGCAGAAAAAGGCAATTTTCTTAGTATCAAGTGAAAGTCAAATGTAAAAATAGAGTGAGATTGAGTCCCTTTATGGGGTTTAAGTATATAGGTGCAGCTCTTTTGGATATAGTTTTACTAGAGCTACTACTAGAGAACTGTTTTCCTGAAAGGAGAGATGCACATAACCATCATTATATTTACATGCATTTTATGTGCATATGATATAATAATATTAATTTTAAAATTTGTTGATGGTTGCTGTTAGAGTGATGCTCAATTGAACTCAATACAGATGTTATAATGGGATTACAGTTACCATGTGAGCTACAAATCATTTACTTGATTTAGTTGACTAAACAGTGCCTGAAATTTATAAAAGATATTTTTATTCTCTGTGCCAGCTCTCTAAAGGCAATGTGGAAACTCTTCAAATACTAAATTCTTCTTAATCTGAGCTTGACTAATGAGTAGGAAACAGAGTAGTGTTCAGATTGCTCTAATTTGGGTGAGTCATTATAGCCAATTCGTTTGGCATAGCCTGTACACTACAGCTCTGCAATGGACATTCAGATTCTGATGTCAGGTTTGCTTTACTCATAGATACTTTTACTTTCAGACAATGCTGAATCTTTCTTAATCTGACAGTTAAATTATTGCTTTTTCCCTGTGTCTTTGTGGCAGTAGAATTTGTACCTTGAGTCTATTATAAATGTTGAAAAATTAAATTATATCAGGAGATCTGATATAAGATCATAAAAGGATCATTAGTAGATATTCCTTTAGATGATTTGAACCAGTAACATTTTTTCTTTTACAAAATGTCAGACTTGGTGTGTGACAATAAATCTATTGGGCAGAATACAGGCTCATAAAAACTGGGATTTAAAATCTTCTATGTGAATGGGAGCCAGTATAATCGATATATAGCATAGAAAACTATACTTTGGTCCTCTATCCAAATTTGTTCAGTATTGAAATTGAAACTGTTGTATTTAGAAAAGGTTTTCTGGTGGGAGATTGTGAACTCTGTTTAGCTCTAAATTATTACAGGTACTTGGGAGTTATTCTAGCTTTCCAGCCATGTATGTTCCTATGTGTCTTCTAAAATGTAGAATTATCCCATGCACTAGATGTCTGGAAAGATTCTCCTGAGCTAATAATGCCCAGACTGGTATTTGCCTTGTAATGCTGTAATGTTTTGTTGCTATGCAAGAGAAAGCAGCAACTTGCTAATTTAAGTCTAACATTCAGATACCATTCTTCTTTTGTTCTTAACATAGGTCCTTGACTAATCAGGCACAGTCAGATCATTTGACTTGGCTGAAAGTTCCTGTAATTTACTGGCTTCTTAATTTAGTGCTATAAAACTGTTGGGGACGATGAAATAGGAAAGCCTTATAGATATGATTGCCTTGCAAGGAATGCTGAAAATATGGAAAGTATAGTCGAGATTGGGATGAAGACAAGGTTTGAGTTGAAAAGTAACTAAGAAACAATGGTATAGCTGGCTGAAGGTAATCCTCCTTCTTGATAGAACAATACCCTCTGCCTAGGCAGGTCCAAAGGTCAGAACAAACCATGCCTACCTGGTAAGAGATTCCCAAAAGTAGTTTTTTTAAGGTTTAAAATGTAACCCCATATGGTAATGTAATGATTCTTATAGGTTACATGCAATTATTGTAGAGTTTGTAGCTTGTTTCAGATTGGTTAAAGGGAATTAGAATATTCAACAGAGAAGATGATTTATTGTATTGTAAACGGCAAATCACTCTCTGTTTTTACTCTCTCTTTTTACCTCTTTCTCTCTCTTTCTCTGGCCTGCTTTGAGCTGCGTCTTGCAGCCCAGCAAGCCTCTCACACCCATGCTCTTTCACAATAAACTCCCATGCTCTAAACCCATCTTTAGAGATCTCTTGCTTCTATTTTACCCCTATAACCAAATTCCACAGAGTTAAATCCTACATAAAACTACATAGTGCAAGCACTTGTCTCATGAATGTGTAGCCTATTATATTTCATAATTATTATATTTGATTTAAATAAGATAAATCTTTTAATTAAAACTTTCCACTGAAGGCAATGTGAGAAGTAAAACCAGTGTATATGGAGGAGCTGCTGCTGAAGGGTTTGTGTGGCTCTCCTGGCTAGATGGATTAGGTAGCACTTGTCAAAGTTCTTAGATTAAAATACAGCAATGATGTCTATGATAAGCCAAGTCTTTGAAAGTGGGTTTCTAATAATAACTTATCCTTTTTCTGTATTCCCTAAACCTTTGTTTAATTATGATGGGTTTGGAAGTTCAGTTGTTTGTACATCGGTATTCAAGTGGGGCTCTGGGACAGCATATGATTAATATACCTATGTTTACCTCTGGTCTTGATTACTGTCTGAGCAGTAATATGATAGGGGAGGAAATTTTTGGGACCAAATAGCTGATGGTCAAGCAAGTTCTTATGAGGAGTTCAGGCCCTGCATAATGTGATTAAGTTAATTGAAACTAGGCCTCAAGTTTTAAGTTACGCCTTCTAATTACTCTGAAAGAACACAGATTAAGTAATTAGGATGGCAATTAAAATTAATCAGTTAGAATGCATGATCCTGATTTCTGTTGTGAGCCAATCTCTGAATTCTTCTATGTATCATGAAAATGGTATGATCAAGTGAAATACTGGTAGGTAGCAGACAATTTTCTGGTGACATTCACCAGAATACACAACATAGGAGCAAATAAAATAATATTCATCTTTCTGCTTACCCCAGACTTAGAACACTACTTTTGACATTGGAACACATATTGCAATCATATAAAGATTTGGCCTTGACCTTAAAGATTTTCTAGTTCACTCTCCTGACATGGGCAGGGATATCTTTCACTAGATCAGCTTGATCAAAGCCCCATCCAAGCTGACCTGAAACATTTCCAAGGATCATACATCCATAACTTCTCTGGGAAGCTTTGCCCAATGACTTTCCAACCTCATCATGAAAAAATTCTTCCTTAGGTCCAAATTAAACCTACACTCTTTCTGTTTAAAGTGATTGCTCCTTTCCTGTTATTATAAACTTTGGAAAAATACTCTGATTCTTGTAAGATTCCTTTAGATATTGTGAGGCAGCAGTAAGATTTATCTGGAGCTGTCTCTTCTCCAGGCTGAAAAATCCCAGCTTTGTATTTTTAAAAGAGATATTCCAGCCCTCTGAATTTTGTGACTCTTCTCATCCCACCCTGTAACAGGTCCACGTCTTCTACTGAGGACACCAGTACTGGATGTAGCACTCCAGTACGGCTTCACAGGAACAGAGAAATATAAAGGGAGAGAAGTGGGGGGAGAGTTAGTGTTTCAGATAACTGACAGCCAGGCTACCACGTGCAGAACTAAATTCTAAATGTGTGGTAAATGCTCTAGTGTGTCCTCTTACCACTACAATGTGCAGGTTTTCTCTTGAGATATCAACAGCTGAATTAATGAACAAGGAAATTAAGCAATACCATTAGGTTCCAAATATTTTCCATTTTATTCTTGGTTTCTGGCATTTCACTTATCCATTGGCCCATAATGATTTTATTTGTTTAAAATTCAGTAGGTACCTAGGGATTTAAAAGCTAATGTGTCCTTAATCATGGTCGGTAATCCTAATCCTACTCTCCTTGTAGGTGGGAGAAAGATGCAACTGCAATTTTAAGAAGAGTCTGCCTCCTTTCATCTTCCCTTCCAGATACTTGTCCTCTGCCTACTGCTTTCTTCTCTCTTGGATCAGGAAGGTCACCTCCATGATAAATGGAGAAAATGATCAGGGTCAGTTTTGCATATCCATGTCCATGTTTATCAGGTGTGGTTTGTTTAACATGGATTACATTCCCAGCATGATTTATTTCACTGTCGGAGCTGGCTGTGGAAGCGCAGGGGGACTAGTGGAGGCATGAGGGGGCGTGAGGCAGGAAGTGGGGAAGGTGTCTTTCCAGGGTGCATGCTGACCATAACTGCTTGTGTTGCCTGTGCAGTGCTTAATCTGATATCTCCTGTCAGTTGTCCACTAATAAGTGACAGAGACAAGGGGATAATGTTTCATCTCCTTGTTTCTCACTCCTTCCATCATTTCTATCTCAGGTCTGTAGGTTGTCACCTGCAGGAATATTAAATATCACTGAATCTCACCATCTGTCCTGGAACAGTTTTAGTAGAACAGACATTATTTTCCTTGGTTTTAAGTAAAAATAATTCCCATGAATATATCCAATTCTCCAGCTAAGGGAATATTGGCTGTGCCACATGGTCTTTATGATGACATGGCCTATTATAAGGGTAAGGTGGAGTTTCTGAGGTACAGGTTTGCCTCCAGGAGATGGCAGGTGTGTGGGCTTCAAGCAACTTATTGGAACCTGTTGCTGTCATCCACGTTATCCATTTCCACTGAGCTGAAGTTCCTACTGTTGCCTCCTTTCTCTTTTCTGCATGATGCTGGTGTTTCCCATGTCATTGTGTAATGAAGTGCTTCAAGAAATCACAGCTTGAAATCTTAAACGTGTTCAAAAAGGCAGAGATATCATTGTTCTGCCTTGAGGGAATCTGTTACAACTATTCAATTAGGAGTCCTTTCTAGAGGGATGTAGGAGAAAGAACTGACCAGGTATTTTGGCTTTGTTCTGCAAAACAGGCTTTGGTCTGCCTTGATGTCATCTGGGCTGTGCAGTAAGAGCGTTACAGTAAGAGCACAGCTCTTCATTTAGTAGAGGAGTACTTAGAGAACACATTTGCAGTCCCCAAAAGGGTTTAAATACTTACTGATTAAATAAAAGAATATTTAAATTTAGGCTTAGAGCTACAGCTAGAGAAAGACTTGAGTCTTCCAACATGGGACTAGGACTACCATTTACTGATAGCTGGAAAGGAGATCAGATATGCAAGAAGTCAAAAATGCAAAATGAGATAGTAACTTAGGCATCTCCAGAGGTCTTCTAGAGGCCTTCTCAAAACAGACTGGTTTCAAAGTTGTCTTCTACTTTCCTGTAATTCTTTCAGGAAATGATAGTGGGACTAAACGTAATTTAAAATTGTAAACCCTGCCTTCCAATATGGGTGTTTCATAAAAACAGTCTCTGAAAACATTCACAGGCAACATTTTGGGGGCTCTAACTTGTGACCAAAATTTTTCAGATGTATTTCTAAGAAGAATTTTTAGGCAGTAATTATTTCAAAAAAATTTTGGAAGACTTTTCCTTTCTTCTATGAAACAATAATGAATTTGGAAAGAGTCTCTTCTACATTCTGTGATGAGATGTTTTCCACATAGCAAACAGCTGCATCCCTTCATGCAGACCCAGCAGATAGGACATAAGCATGTGTGCTTCACAGGGATGTCAGTCCATAGCTGGCATTACAATGAATGCAGGCTCTGGTGGAAGAGGTTACTATGAACTACCAGCAGACACATTTTTAAGTGACAGCACATGCATGCAGTGAAGTCTGTGGTAGCATGTGCATGCTGTGTGTTAAGGAAGTTGCTTTCAATAGACAAATAGGTGCTTTAATGACAGAAATGGAGCAAAGTGTCCTGAAACCAGATAGGGAGACTGTAACAGCTGTTCAGCTATTTCTTAAAATGCACTCTTACTACTATGGAAGAAATGCAAGACACATGGTGGGACTGCAGCCACTATTTATACACGACCCTTCAATCCCAGGAGAAATTTCTTTCATTTATGAATATTGAAACTTAAAAAAAAGCCAACGTATTTTACGGGTTACATTTATGTATTCAGACTTGTGAATGTGTACTATCATTGTGTGGTAGATGCTAATCCTAGATTTAAAACTTTTTCTCTCAGGGTGGAAACACATTATTCACATCTGGAGCTCACTAGAAAGGGGCATTGAGAGTTTTTTGGCAGCTTGCATACATAATTATTTCAGTACTAGAAGCTTCAGTACAGGAGCCCCAGTAAAAGGGCCCAGTATGTCAGACTTCATGCAGATAAAACTCATGTGGATGCAGTGAAATATCCTTTATAGCTTGTATGTAATATGATTATAATAGCTGACATATATTAAACATGTAAACTGCTATAGGTGTTCATATCTGAAATTGTCTGTCCTCTGTAGGCAAAATTTAAAGTTTTTGTTTGCCCAAATTGAGACTAAGCAGTGACTAGGCAAGATTCTTTTTCCAGAAAAAATAGGTTTAGATATGCTTATTATATGTATATTTCACCTTCAGAAGGTACAGATATTTCAGACTCAACAAGCCCATTCAGAATTTAACTAGAAAGACATGTACAGATTTCCTTAGGAGCCTTCCTGAAAAAAATCTGATTCTATTAAGCACTGTCTAAAAGCATGTGACTCACAAGTATTTTGGATGTTTCTATATGTCCTCTTCCAGACATAATTTTCTAATTGTTTTAAAACTGTTTGGAACTGCTGTTTAAAGCATATATTCTGTGCTAGATTGCTGCTCCAAATGCATTAAGTGACTGACTTACGGATTTTCATTCTGGTTCTCTTTCCTCTGCCAGTTTTGACTCTCCCGATCAGACCTTTTAAAAATATAACCCAAGTATCAGGCTTATTATTGCACTGACTTAGATATTTCTTTCTATTTACATCATTAGTATTACAGGTCTTTTAAAAGCTTGACTCTTTGGTAACAAGTGTTGCAGACAAATTGAAAAATTTGCATTCTGCTTACAAGCAAGAGAAGACTCTCCAGGAAGTATATTTTGCTGCTTTAAGTAACGTATTCACAAAATAATAGCAAGGACCTAAACAGTCTTCAGAATTTTAGGCTGTGGTTTATAGGAAATAGTAATTTGCATTAATGCCTGCTGAATAGAAAGAGTAGAGTCAATCATGAATCTCACTATGCCCTCAGAGTGTAGGCATGCATCTGTTAGCTATCCAAAGTCCTATTTTAAAACTGCAAGGGACCTCCAAGTAAATATTAAAGCTTTGTCAAGCTTTTGTGCTTGTTGTGTCCACTGCAGTCCCTGAAGCGAGAAGGCTACAGGGTCACACCTGTTCCTTTAAATGAATCGTATTATTTATGCTCAAGTGGCTTTGGGGTCACAGTACAGAGATACAAAATCCTCAAAACAGATTCTTTCATCTGCATGAAATAAACAGGTGTTGCCACCTTTTATGCCAGCTGCCAAGTCTTGGCAGAAAGCAGTGCTAAGGAATAGAAGATGAAAATAAGGAAGCAATGTGTTGTCCTGAAATATGTGTGTCACTGGTTGGTTTTTCTTCCATATGGGACTTGTAGAAGTGCATGAGTAGTAAGGAGATGCCATTCTGTTTGCAATAGTTTCTGATTCTTGGACATACTGAGTGTTTGTCCTGACCTAGTCGATGAATAATCACTCTAGGCTGAAGAGTTGAAAAATTCTGTATGTATTTTTGAATGGGTCTCTTATCAAATTAGAACTGAAAGATAAATGTGGATTAGAACTAAAAGGGAGCTTGGTTTTCTTTTCAAAATATAAATAGTTAAAGGCAAGAGTTTAGCATGGAACTTGCAATTCTATGAAATTATATGTTCTAAGGTAAGTTGGTGTGACAGATCTTCCTTGTTTACAACATAAGGATTCTATGTGAATTATTGGTTAGAAGTACTGGAGTAACATGGGTAACAAAATACCTTGCTTACAATGTGTATTTATGAGGAATTGCAGAGATTTATTTTTGATCACTGAAACAGCACTGTCAGTTCAAATCCCGAAGAATAAGCAAATGTGATATTTACAGGAATTTAGAGCTTGTGCTGCTGATCTATACAAAATTCTTAAGGGAAAGAAGAAAACATAACTGCATAGCTAAACTGAAAAGAGACCTTTCTAACTTATTTGTGTGATTAATTTCTCAAGACAGAGTTTGAAATTGATATGAAGAATCTTCAAAATTTCTAGAAAAACAGGAAAAGTAGGTAACTTTTATTACTGCAGTTGACATCTACTAAAGATTAAATAATTTGATTTTCATATAAACCTTGTTTATTTTTATTAAGAAAAAATGCACTGTAATGATGAGATGAGTTTGTAACAGGGTCAGTAGCTGAAGGTGGATGTTGAGAAGCATTATGATTCCTCATGTGGGTTAGCTGAGACAAAATGACAGCTAGAGATAGGCCCCTAAAGAGGATGGACAGAAGACAGTGCTTTTTCAGGCCCAAGTAGATGGGCCAGGATGAGTATGTCAGTACCAATGCACTCTGAGAATGGGCTAAATGTCAGATTATTGATTGCCAGGAGAGGAAGTGACTTAGTGTGAGATGGGAATGACATGCAATGAGGGTCTCAGTGCTGCTCCTCAGCTTGTGGTTGCAGCTGTCCTCTCCCGGATCACCGTATTCTTGACTCAGAATGATGACAAGCACAAGCTTCAATTAATGTGTGGCTCAGTAAATTTCAGGTAGTTTGTGTATGATGAAGGTGCACTTATGTTTCAGCCCATTAACACCCCGGTGTTCTTGCTCCATGGCGAGCCCATGGGTGTTATAAGGACGATGAGAAGATGATGTGTTCAACTTGAATCAAGAGGTGAAGAAAGAAACTAATCTGCCAATGAGTTAATGCATTTCCCCAGAAACCAGGTAGCTTAATCACACTCAGGAAATCAAACTTGACATCTTAATTTCTGTGGAACTTGTTGTGCATCATGAAATTTGTGCTGGGTTAATATTCCAACCTGAGGTGACATGAAAACCTGTCCTGTGTGACACTGCAAATAAGACTGTAGCCCTCTGAGAACTGAAATTTCTACTTCTGTCCAATATTACTTTAGTGATTGAGCAGAATGATCTAATTAGAGGTCTGCATTTGGAAGGAATTCGCAAATGCAGAAATCATATGAGAAAGGGGATGAGACCATAGGGAACTTCTTCAACAGTATTTTGACACTATTAATAATGTTCTCTCATAATACTGAATAGCCATGTTTCTCTTTTTTCCTGTCTGTTTATTGAAACCAATTAGTGTGACAGCTTGCCCTAACTCACTAGACTGAGTATAGAGGTGTAACCTGAAAGAAATGAGTTGCACTGTTAAATTTGCTTTCACAAAATAGAGGTAAAAGTTGCACAATTAATGAATGGCCTGAAGTTTGGACTTTTAGGATTGCATCTCTTAATGACAGCCTGGCTGCTCAGTTGCAGAGCATTGTAGATCACGTAGCAGGCTTTAAACAAACAAGCAAATTGGTCTTTTAGTATGTAATTGTATAATAGTTTCTAATTATATGTAATATATTATGAAATATATTCTGGTATCATAGAAAAATAAATTGAGACCCTTCTTTTGCTCTGTATAATTGAATGTTTTTCTTCCTGCCAGTCTCTAGGAAATATGGGATGATTGATGTTGAGTTGGGTGAGAATTCAGGCTTTAAATGAATTGTCCTTAAACTTGGAAACTAATTAGATTCACATTTTTTTTTCCCCAGTTTCTTACAGCTCTTAAACTCATAGTAATAATTCAATTCTTCTGAATGCTCTCACTGGAAAAGTGTTCAAAGGCTCTTTATTGTGAATTAAACAGTTGGCAGGGAGGCATTGGTTAAACTTCAATATTTTTTGCATTAATTGAAATTCTTGATGCTTTTGGTTGCCTTGCCTCAGTAAATTTGATTGGTGGTTTTAAAACAAACCAACAACTTCCTTTAATTGTTTAAAAAAGTTTATGTAGAGGTTGGGGTGAAGATGAAGTAAAATGATCTGGGCACCCTGCTGCAATGGACACTGATGGATTTGACTGTCTACAGGCAACCCTTTGCATGGGAGAGAAACAAAAATTGAGGAAGTCTGAGGAAAGCAGCTCTGGGGACTCTTATTTAACAACAAAATAGTTTTGGAAAATCTGCCTATCACATTTTAGGCTTTCCATATTGGAATCAGCAGAATTCTATATTCCCTGTGTGTTTCTTAATTTGCATAAAACATTAGTTTGCAAATACAGGGAAGCACTTGTTGTACTGGCTCATTGGAGCCTGCTATTTAACTACATTCTGGGGTGGTGAGCTGGTACAAATCCTCTGTTTCTTTCAGTAGGTCAGACACAATTCCTGAATCTTGAGACACTGAGTTTCCTCGTTGTCTGTTCCAAGTTCTTAGTTTGCATTATACAAAAGATCATTAATGCTTCATAACACTAGATATAAAAAATATTTTAGAGAAAGCAAAATAGAAAAGCTTTGAACTATGTTACATCATTTGGTACTTTAAGAATGGCCATAAGGGTTTGCATTTTTTCAAAATAGAGGATAAACTATTACTAGGCAAAATTATATGAACCAAATTACAGATTAATAATCAACCTCTGATAAAGAGCATTTAACCTTAGGCAGCCTACATTTAAACTAATACCTTGTTTAGGAGAAACTGCTAATACCAAAACTAGAATTTTATTCTATTCTTGATGTCTTAAGTGTCCCCAGCTGTGTGATTGACAAGACCATTCCTGTGTTTTGGATTTACAATCATATTTTAGAGACATTAGCATTTGTGTAGAAGTCATCATGCTTACTAAGGGTTGGCTTTTTTTTAAGTGCTTGAGAAGCTACAGCAAAAGACAAAACAGTATCTTTATGTGGAAAGCAATATTTTATATGGAAAGGACTACTTTTTAGGCTTAGCTAAGGTGCTGCTGGTGGAATGCAGAAAATGATCATTCACTTCACTGAGAAGAAAATGTAGCAGTTGATCAGTGCAGCCTCCCAACTGCCTGGAGGGACACAAAAAAGTGCCTGTTGTGAGCTTTTTGGCAACTTCAATCCATGTACAGTCATGCTAGTTAGAAGGGGGTTTAGAGAAAAGACACATGGAGGAAGTTTGAATTAGAAGGAAATGCAAGCACTATTGAACAAGATTCAAAGGTCTCTTGTGTAGCTGCCTCGTACTTTTGCCATAATATATCAGATAAAGCTTAAGCAGTTAGGGAGAAAAAGGTCACCATCAGTATGGAATTAATTTCATATAACGTCCACATTTGCGTTCCCTACGCAGCTCTCAAACCCAAGGTGTAATTTTATGGGTGGGACCACCACCAACCAGATGGTAAGATCCGCTTAGTCTTCTAGAGGTGGCAGTCCAACTGGAGTGTATCTCACTTGAGAATCCCCAGGCAAGAGAATGCTTTGGATGGCAGTGTTGCACTTTCAGCTACCTGTTGTCCTTGCAAGGTCTGTGTCCAAGAAGCTGGTTAGATAAAAGGTCAGGGAAGCTTTCAAAGTCTGTGGGAGACTGTCCTGCCATTGTACAACTGTCTTGGTTGCTCTGGCCTGAGTCTGAGGCAATCCTTCCTGGAACATGTGACTACACACCTTCCCTCTGGTAGCTCTGACCCTACCACTCTGGCTGCCAGCATGAGGACTTGTCGTGTTGCTGGAGTCCTCTGCTGTCTGTAGTGCTGTGCACTGTTCCCCAGCCTGCTGTCTTCCTCCTTTCCATCACTTCTTGCAAGGGAGTTAAACGTTGGTCAGTAGCCAGAGTCTGCGCTGTGTAACAGCTCTCATTTTCCAATCTGAAGAGGAAGCAAATAATTTGGTATTGAATCATTTAACGACTTAACCAAAGCTCTTGAACCAAAATTTCCTCAGTTGACCATAGGTTAGAAACTGACCACTTAAGCATTGTTCTACCTGCTTTGAAGGGGTTAGATCATACTTTTAATAATGTACACTCCTACTGCACATTGACATAGTATTTTCTTGTAGGTTTATAGGCATTTCCTATTGTTAGAAGACTGAAACAAGTCAAAAAGCCCCACATGCCTGATATCAAGTGAACATACTTTATATCACATCATTTCCATGCTCAAATTGCTTTTTCAACAAAAAGTGGATGCACAAACAATACAGAAGTTTTGTCCCAATATAGGAATTAAATTTTTAAAAAAATCCATTTCTTCTATCATGTCTTGAAATTAGCTATTCCTGATAGTGGCATGTATATAACTATCTTTTAGTTTGTAGATAGGGACATAATTTTTTCAATTTTTTTTCAATTTTTTTTCAAACCGGTTTTATTTGCTTAAACTTGAATTTAATGAACTTATGTTAAGTATTATAGAACACTGCTATGCCACCTTGCCTTCCAATTTACTGTCTTCATGAATCAGAACATTTCAGTGTTTTGCTGAATACTAATTTCATTTGAGCCTAGTTGGTGAATATGTGGTGCCTACCCTTCATTTATGATGTCTTTTTCATGTGTTACATTTATTGGTTATGTCAATAAAGCAGCTCTCTGCTTGTATCCAGAGATGCAGAAAACTTAAGCATGCCGCTTAGCTCATGGTCGAATGAAAATGCAGCTGTTACTTAACCAGTGTTGTTATTGCTCATACGTGAACTACTTCAGTGGTTATCTGCATTATGTTCTTAAAAGGAGTTTAAGATACAGAAGCTTCACAAAGAAAGAACGAGTCTGATGGATAAAGTCAACTGCAGTGTTTTACTCTTTAATGTAAGTGATGCAAAATTATTGTTTTGTCAAGAGCCAGAATGGCTGCAACAAATTACTCAAAAAAGTAAACTGGTTAATCAAGCACATTGCCATTCTCTGAACAAAAAATTAAAACTTGAATTTTGGCATGTAGGCACCTGGACATCTGTGTACTTCCTTACCATATTTGAAACCAAATAGATTGCCCCCTTCAGTGACTTTTGGGTAAAAAAGATAATAAATCTATTCTTGATTTTGGTTTCCTGATAAATGTTTTGCACAGTGCAGGAAAGAATTTTTAGCAACCTAAGCAACCATAAGACTTAATTGTGTAAGTTTCTCTTCTTCTCAAGTCTCTTAAGTGATGTAAATTGTTATTTCATGTGTAGGAATAACTGCTAGGTTTTTAATCCCATAAGTGACAAATAATGAAACAACGGATGCTTTTCCATTTTGAAATGTGCAGATGGTGATATACATCTAAGTGTAATTGCAGTGTGGGAGACTGTTTTGTTTTAGGTTTTTTCTCAGTTAGAAACTAATACTTCATACAGTTTTCTGAAGGGGGTAAAAAGGATTGTTGTTAGATTTTATTATATATCTCAACATTGCTTAAATGCTTTTGTCTGTATAGCTATTATAGCTTGCTTTGACAGATAATGAAATTGATGCAATTGCAAAGGGAATGAATGAAAAAAAAAACCTGCGTGGGGATATTTTTAACATGAGAAATTATTACCTTCTTTACTCTTGGAATATGGCTAGAGAGTGAGAATTAAGCAGTTCCTCCAAGGCTATGCCACGCTGCAGTTAAACTGTAACACTTCACATTGACTGCCTTTTGAGAGTGCTGCCTTCCTGCCTTTAGGAGACCTTGTGGTAGTCTTTAAGTGCTATGAACCCTCACTAGTAGAAATGAGTAATTTATTAGTGTAATTTTTGTTTTGCTTGAGCCTTACAAGTTCCATTTGATACCATTAAAGGCTTTTTAGTTGTTGAAAGGCATGAAAGAATCTGCTAACTGCTCCTTAGTGGTTTTTAAGTGTGGAAAAATATAGTTAAGAGTCAAAGAAAGAATTCATAGTAAGTATTTGCTGAAACATGTGTTAGTGAACATCTGAAATAGATGTGAAGTTTGAGGACTTGAAGAAAATTAATTGAAGGATATCCTTAGCAATAATATCATCAGTATGTGTGAAATACAATGTGAAGACAGAGGTTTTCACTGGGGGACTGCTGTAAAATGAATGTCCAACAACCAGCAGCCCAGGTTGAAGCTACCTCGGCTCTGAATCATTCAACCAGATAAAGTTTAAGGAGAGTGAAGTATTTCTAACCCACATTGTTACTGGAGACAGATGTTTGGATTTTTAATTTTTTTTAAAAATTGATATACAATATTGATTAATTCCCAAAATAATTTACAGGGCTGTAGAACCATATCACATGATATTGTCCATTGGCTGACTTCTTTTTCAACTACCTATTGTTCCTTCTTTTAGGACAGGATGTAAATATTAAACTTTCCTTTATTTAAGATGTAAATCTTTAGAGTTGTCAGATGACAAGTACAGTAACAGCTGGCCGAATTGTTTTAAAATGTGTGAAGTCACTTCAGCCCTTTAGCCTTGTGGAATGTGTCCCTCTGCAGGGAAACAAAACCTGTTGAAAATTGTTTCAGAATCTCAGGAGAGTTCCTCTAAAGGGAAAAAGTGTGGGCGTAACAGCAGAAATTTACTAACAAGGCTCATCAGAGGCTGGTCTCTGATGGTGATGTGAGAAAAACAAACAAAAAAAACCCAACCAAAACCCCACAGTTTTTAATTTCTGAATGGGCAGTGCTGTGTTTATTTTTTTAACAATGTAGTCAGTGGAAAAATAGGAAGTAGCACTTTCTAGTATTCTCAGATAATAAATGGTGCCTTCTGTGGATCTACGTGTGGCATAGTGAAATGCATAGAAAAAGGGACAAGAGAACTGAAGCTTATATAACACCCAAGTGCTGCACCTCTACTTGCCAGGGAAATATAGCTCATTTAATTTTGTTAATTGTCACAGGATGAACCACTAACGAAGGAATGACACAAAATGTGGAAAGGCTCCTATACAAGAAAGAATTCCTCTGTGCAGCAAGGAGATAGAAGGCAAGATACAATAGCCTTGAAAATCCTTGGTGAAATGTACAGGGTGGATGTGGGTTTTTGACACAAGAAATAGGGCTACCATCAAATGAAACTTGAAAATTGGTCCAGTATCTCAATAGAAGATTGGAAAACTACAGAAGATTGCTTTAAAAATGCAGGATATTATAGTCTCAGAAACTGGAAAGTCATAGAAATAGAATGAAACGGAACTACTACTGGTACCTGAACTGGTCTTAACAGTCTTCAAAGGCTCACCTTATCTCCTTTTGAAACAAAGCCCACCGTAAAAGCTCACTGATTTTTCAATAAGGCAAAAATTCTGCATATAGCCCCTTCTTAGTTAATCAACTGAACCTGTCATTCAATTTCTGTGGCTTTGCACATTAGAGGGCTTCTGTCAAGCTACTGTTACTGAATGTATTTTGCTACTTTAGACTTTTGCATATAGCCAGTGGATTTAAAAGTGCACAGTCTGATTCTTGACTTTACGAATTGCAATTCTGGTATGAAGCCCTGCCCATTGTTGCACCAGGCATCTGAGATGAACTAATCCTTACAAATTAATACAAAATACCTGGTTACTGAATTGTAATCTATCTGTTTTAAGATGGATAATTGACTAGGAAATAGCTCAGTCTTTTGGCTGCCAATATTTTCTTGTGTGCCTTACATTTTTATTAGTCCCTTTAGGACGATTTTTCTATCTTTGCGACTTTAGATAAGATAGCTGGTAATTTATCTTGTCTCCATTCTCAGAATATATATCTACTAAAGTATCTGATAGTGCCTTTCCAAGGTTTGTAAAAAAATTGAATTAAAACAGGGTATAAATGATATTTCTCTTAAATAATTATTTTTGGGCTTTTGCACTTTATTTTAAATTAATGAATGCCAAAAAGAATTTGCACTGAACATTGTTGGTCCTACAGTCTGTAAAATATTAACAGGGGCAAGCCTGGGGAAAGTACTAGAAAGAACCAGTTTTCTGTGAAACAAGTGATGAGAGACTTCCTTCAATGTGATTTCCTGCCTTAATGATTTTGCTGAAGGTGTTGGTACACACTAGGAAACATGGACTAAATCACAGTCTGCGGAGTGAGAAGGAACTTCTACTCATGTAGCTTTCTTTCAACACAGGTAGCTTGAAAGACTTCCCAAATCTTTTATTTTATTTTTTTTTAAACAAATGGCAATTTGCATCAGGCGCCGTGTGGCCCTGAATGTCACCAGTCCTGTGCTGCAAACTGGAGGCTGCAGCTCAGGGAGGGTGGCAGGGGTGGGGTGATGCTCCCTGGCACCAGCAACAAGGCAGGTTAGACACCAACCCTGCATTCCTACACCTTCCAAGTATGGGCTGTTAGTCCTTGCTGTCTTTGTGCCCCTGACAGAGGAACAAAGGTGAACTAGCTGAAGTCAACAGCACACAGAAATAAAAAACAGGAGTAACTGTGATGCCTAGACAGGCTTTAAGACATCAGAAATACTTGAAGCCTTAAAGGGCATCCAAAACCTCAGCTTTTGAAACCTGGCATTGTATTGCTGATGACTGACAGGAAAATGTAACAAAGAAGCACTGGTTTCCTGTTGTCAGGATATGGGAAATATGTTGATACTATGACTGGAAATACACTACAAAAAGCAGAGCAAATAAGTAACTATAATTTTTGCGTGCTTAGCCTTCAAAATTGATTTAATGGTTCAGCTTAATAGGCAAGGTCCTTTACATTGGTAGAAGCTAAAGGTGCCAGTTCAACAGCTGGGTTCATTGGAAAAAATTACTTAGAGGCAAAGCCATGCATTGGGAATTGAACAAAAAAGTTCAGCAATTTTAAGGGGAAATTGATTTTTAAATGCCAACCTGTATTACTGTTACATTGCAAACAATCTTCCTGAGTTCCAAATGGTGAAGATTGGGGGTTCTTAGTTCAATCTATACCTCATTTAAAATGTGTGATATGTAGATATGTTTCTGATTCTTGATTACTAGAAGGAAAATGGCCATGGTAAATTGATAGGAGACGTCAAGAGTAATTGCTAAAATATTTTTCTATTTATATTTTTATATTTTTCAAAACTACCACTTGCTCTGAGGGTGAAGTTCTTTGGTGAAGAAGTTCAGTGCCACTGGTTAGTTATCCTAATTTAGTGCTGCTCAATTATTTCCTATAATGTAATTCAAGTAGAAAAGTTATAGACAGTCAGACCATAATTAGAAAAATGCCAGAAAAATACCCCTGTCTTTATATGTCAGCTTTAAATGCTTTGCATATGTGTGGTGCACAAACTTCGCAACCATTTTCTGTGAATGTAAAAGAGGTGAAAAAGGGCAGCTTCTGTGGATAGAAGAGTGGAGGAGCTGCAATGAATAAGGGGTAGAGCTGAGTCACTTTGGAACAATTGGTTAGAAAGTGAGGGAGGATCCCCATATCTGATGATATTTGAGGCTAGAAATTTACTATGAAGATGTTTGACAGCCTTCAAAAGCGATTGTTATTAATATGACTCTTGGTTTTTCAGTAGTAAAAGAAGCCTGACTTAACTACCTCTACTTCAATCAAGAAATTTAAAATGAGTTGATAACATGAATGTGCTATCTTTGCTTCATGAATTGCCTTGTGTTTTCAACGCCTGTGCCACATCCTCAACACAGTGTTATAAAGGAGGCCTTTAATCAGAACTATTTTGTTTTAATGTTTGTGTTTAGTCTCACTCCTTGAAAGTCAAATCCTTGCTGATGTAATTGGGAAATGTTTTAAGGCTGCTGTCTGTTGACTTAATGAAGAAAATGATTGGGTCCCCAGAGGGACACATCTCCCTAGGTGAGACAAATGAAAGAATTGCTCTCCTGCTGTAGAAAAGCTAATCTGAACATTTTGAGAATATCTCTGAGATCAAAGTATATTTTTAATTTTCCTTTGTGCCTCAGCTGAGCTAAACCAAAGAAGAGCATAGCCCAACATGCACATTTATATTGAAGGAAATGAACCACTATGATGTCATATATCAGAGGTTTGTGGCCTTCACAACGAGATATTCATTCCTCTTGTGCCCAATAAATAAAAATGTAGTCATTGGTCTCTCAGACATACTATAGTGCTCACCTACTGCTTCCCTTTTCTGCTATTGGCTTGTTTTTCAGAAGCTGATAATTATAAAATGTAATTCGACCTAATAATGTACACACTGAAAAGGCAGACCAAAATTTAAATGCAGACAAATAAGTGAAAACTCAAATAGTTTAATGAAGATTTCCAAAACTTGCACTGAATTTGTTTGAGTTCAGGAAGTACATGCATTATGGAAGTAAAAGACATAATATACCATTGATTCTTGGCTAGTTTAAAACAACTCTGCCCTCCAAAACAAAACAAAACCCCAAACCAACCCAAACCCAGGAAAGTCAGTAACAAAACCCTATGTTAAAAGTAATTCTTTTCCCTCTTTATGTCAGATCAGGACAAAATGTTATTGTCCGTGCCTAGTGCAGTAAGCAGTTAAGGGAATAAAAGCATACGTGTGTCACTCTAATGTTGGGAAGATGGACTGGGAGAACTGGAAGTGAATAGTAAGAGTATTAAAGCACAAACAATGAGATTTCAGAGCCCCATATAACAAGGAAGGATCTATAAACCAACATTTTTCCAAACTTCTTAATTGTGTGCTCAACACCCAGAAGTATAAAATAGCTGTGGCATATGGCTCACGCTATGATTAGTCTCATTTCTTGAAATGTTTTAAAAATAATCAGCAAGATCTGTGTTCCCTCTATACCACCCATCTGGATAGTAGAATTAAGCAGGAAGGTAGACAGACCTATTTCAGGACTGTGGCATTTTGCAACAAAAAAGATATGGCTAAGGAGCATTAGGGATAATCAGTATTCAGTTGTTAACAGCCATCACAATCTAAGCCTTCATATTCATCTCAAAAGAAAATCCAGCCATAATACAAATGGAATTACCTTCACCCTGTGTCATTGCAAATAAAGGTCACTTAGCCAGCTTCCAGCCACTCACTGGAAAGCTAATGGCAACTGTGCTTATATTCCCAGAACCTCGTTGTCCTTGCTTTTTTGGCTGCCTTTACTATGACTGTTCAGATGACTGAAAATGCAGAATCAAACTGTGTGAGCAGCAGCTTTCTAAGAAAGTAAAATTATGTACTGATTGGGAGCCTGATCATTCAAGAGAGCAAACAGGAAAAAGCTTTTGGCTCTGCTTGGGTGGATTTGAAGGAAATGAATGTAAAGCTTCAGCTGGTGGGAGACTGTATTGCTGCTTTGAATTATCAAAATATTGCAGGGCCATCAGATCAACCTACTGATGTTGCTAGAGTTTAACATTACTCAAAAATCTGCACTTGAGGAATTGTTAAAGAGCAAAAGAAATTGATTTGCAAATTTAAACCTCTAGTGAAAAGAGACACTTTGAGAAACATGCATATCTGACATGCTAGGAATAAGCAAGATTTATTTTGATTTTTTGTTCCTGCTTGTGCCCCTGGTGATAAGTGTTCTGTGATGAATAGGCACACTAGTCCTAAAGGAAGATCTAAGGAAATGAGAATCACTAATGACAAAATATGCTCGCAATAGCTCTGCATAAAGTTTTATGCTATTTTATTCTTTAAAAGTGTATATAAATATACTTCAGAGAAAGGAAAAACTCAACTCTGAAAGCTTCTGTTTTGCTTTTTTTTTTTTTTTTGGTAATTTTAATACAAAGTACAACAAAAAACCTATAAAATCCTAGAGAAGATAGATGGGAATCTATAGAGCAAAATATTGTTCAGGGAAAGTAGTTTCACAAACCAGGTTCTTGTATTTTTTCTATCTGACATAGCTGGCTTAGTATCTTTTGTGGCGTACAATAATTTCTTGATAATTGTAATCTGCCATTTTATGATATTCTCTCATAATCACGGTAATGTAACTAAAAGTATTTTTTTTCTTTTCATGAAATAGTAAGCCATAAGTAATGCTGGTGATAAATAATTAATGTAAGATCATCAAAAAGCTGGAATTTGCTGGTTTAGCTCTGTCTGGTCCTACAGAGTATAGGTTAAAACTATGGTTGAATGATAATGGGAACTATGTGACTTTGAATAAGAGCCTGATGGAGATGTATAAACAATGGTGAACTGGAGAAAGAGTCAAATATTATTAAAAGGCAATTCATGATGTATCATTCTGGACATAAAACAGGATTATCAGTATTAGCAAGTGGTGTGTTTGACATAATTTTCTGAATCTTTTTTCCTGTAAGCTGCATAATGTTTAGATAATTTACTATTAAATTGTGAAGGAGACCATTCTTTAGAAACATAGTGGACTGGGGTGACAGGATGGTGTTTAGCTAAAAGCTAAGTAACTCTGGAACTGGGGAGTTTGGACACATCAGAGAAGTTACCAACGTACAGTATATTGGAACCAAAAAACTATTGTGTTCAAAATTTTGAGGGATCATTACTCATAAAATGTCTTTCAAGTCTCAGGAATTTGAAGTAAGATGGTTGCACTCTCACTAATACTGGCCATAAACAGCCCAATGCAACTAGGTATTTCTGTTTTATTGTGAAATATTTTAGGTGGCATCTTTATTTCAAAATTTCTCATCTGCAGTTGAGTTGCATTGGAGAATACAAACTGCGATCAGCTAAATGCTACATGATTCATAGGCCTTAGCTACAAAAACGCCCAAACAGATCAACATGCCATCTTACTTGTTAACAGCTCTGTAATTGCAGGTTGTGTTTCTTCTGCTTCAGTAGCACTTTTTAAAATTCAAGACCAAAAACCAGATATGGACTCATTCTCAAAAAGTTTCCATTTCTTTGCTCAAAATGTAACGTACGGGAGGCTGAAAGCATACAATATCCAGAGATTTGTACAGGGACTTGAGAAAATATTGGTGCATGATGTAGGGCCTGTCCTTAAGGCTGTAAATGCACTATTAATTCTGATCAGTGTAAATCATATGGGTTTTTTTTTATGATTATTAAAGAAGTGGATACAAGACAAAATGGTGAGTGTGAAACTGATACACAGATAGGTCCACGAATACAAAACATTGTATTCTAGCGTCTATAAATGATTTATTTCTTCCATAATTTCATTTACATACTACTTTTAGTAGTCAGTAATTAGGCAAAACGTGTGGCATGGAAATAGCAGGTGCATACAGGATCAAAGACAGTCATGTTTGGGATGGGAATATGAACGAAAAGCAGCAGAAAGATAAGCAAATATATTAGATAAGTCTGAAATGTATTAGGCATGTCCAAAAAGTTTGAATTCTGGCCTAAAATTCTGGGATCCCAAATACTGTAAATAGTAAAACCCAAAATTGATTGAAAATTTAAAGACAATAAATTCAATCTGCAGTTCAAAGGAGCATTTCAAAAAGAAATATGTAATTGCTGATCCAACAGACACACAGAGTTATCTTGTGTGAAGCAAACCTTCTTCCTGAAGAAGAGATTTTTGACATCAGTGGTCGTGTGTTTTGAGGCATGATCTCAACTAGCATCCAAAAGACTACTGGCTCACATGTCTGTTAGTCTCTTGAGCTGGCTACTTCTCTTTAGTTGGATGGCTCATTTGGAGATTCAGAACAGCATAAGTTCGTCTTTTTATACATGACAATGTTTGGCATGGATTGGATCCTTCCTTCAAAGAAAGTGCTAAACAAAAGTTTGTTACCCTATTTGTCTAGAATTTAAGCAGCAAAATGATGTTGAAAGACAATAGCTTCTGTAGGAACTTTTTCCTTTCTTGATTTGTCTAGAAGAAGTTAAAGATATAAGCTATCTGCCACCTTTCCCTGAAAGCATGAGATGAGCCTCTATTAAAACACTGGCAGTATAGGACAGGAGGAAGAAATTCAGTCTAGCCTTTGCTCTGTAATATTGACATATTTTACCTGACATTACTGAGAGGAGATTTGCACCTGTTTGCATAGTCATACCTGCAAACAGAATTTCCTTGGTTGACTTAAAAACTCCTTGTTAAAGATTAAGTGAAGTGTAAGGAGAAATTAAGACCTGACGATAAAAAATAGGAAGAAGCTGGCCTTCAGTGTGTTTAAGTGAAGATTAGCTGCATTAGTGGAAGGGGTTTTCCACACACATTAGTAATTGCTGGAGAGAAATTCTGTGGTGAGTTACCAAAGGCTCTGTATAATTGAGCAGTTCAGGAGACAGCTCCTGCTAATAACACAGCATTTGTGTTGCATCTAGAAATTATTTGAAAAGTTTGATATTCCTAAACTAAAGAGGTAAAGGGAGGTTAGAATAATCAATTCCTTAGTAGAAAAAGGCACTGCTTTTATTTTGCTAATCAAAATTGCTTTGATTGCTTGTAAACTCTTGATTTACCTAGCACAGAATGCCTAAATTTTCTGCTGAAATGCACCAACCCCCACTGATGGTGTTAGAAATGAGAAAGGGGGAGGAAGCAATTTAGTCAGCTAAGTCTTCTAGGAAAAGATACATGCTGCAAGAAATTATGAGTGAAGGCTAATCTAATGAGTAAAAAGGAGCCCAAGCTTTTCAAATTTATCAGAAACTAGAAAGACTAGGGCTAAGCATCTTACCTATCACATGTATAGCTTGAAGAGCTTGGCTCATATTTCAAGCCTAATGAAGAAAATTTGTATGGTTAAGTGGTAATGAAGATCTTGAGAAGGTATATTACATAATGGTGAATACTAGATGAAGATAAAATGGAGGAGCATGAATATATGCAAATGACTTTCAGTTTATGGCAATGAAATTACATTACGGACTCATTAAGTTTACTTTGGGTAACCTCTATGACAGCAAAATTAAAAATAAACAAGAAAAATAGTCTTATGCAGTACATGAAATATCAGTGATTTAAAAGGAACAGCATTAAATAACCTTGTAAATGTCTTAGAATATATTGTGAATTACACTTAGAAAAATAATGCTGACCTTGCTAGCTCTCGAGCTGCTAGGAGGCAAGTAGGATCTGTGACAAGTCAAAGCTTTTTTATACAATTAACTTGTTTTTCTAGCATCAATTTTGGACGCTTAGTAGAGAAGTACCTACAAATCCTACAAAGTAAGGGATGTAGTCTTCTGTGTGCCACCAGCTGTAATAAGCAAATGGGGAATTATGAAGCAGTTGAAGTTATTTGAAATACTTTTATTTGTGATTTTTGACCTTCTTCTAGGAGCATATTTATCTTTTGTTAGGACTGTAGGGAATGAAACTTGAATGACTGAGATACTTTTGAAAAGCCAGAAGAATCTCTCTGTAGTTCTATTCCATACATAATAGTCAGATATAAATATTTTATTTTCTTTTGAGGAAAAATATATGGAGGAGGGACACATGTCACTTTGTTACTAGTGAATCAGATTAAATATTCATAAATGCACACTGAACTCAGAGGGAGAAGTGCTGTCTAGGAACAGTCAGAATGGGACACACAGAATATTAGAACTGGATAAATTATTATAGTACTGAGCAGGCATACTTGATGCAAAGTTTCTTTGATAGCTACCTGAATGAGTCATTATCTCACTTGAAAAGATGCTTCCTGAAAGGTGCTTGTCCTGTTAGGGGATATCAGCATGTTTCGATTCCTGTGCTAAATACAGCATGGATTCAACAGGCACTCAGCTGCAAGCCTTGTAGAGAGGTAAAGCTGCAAGATGAGGATGTGGTTATCTGAGCCATGGTTAGACAGTTAGACACCAGCAGCAAGGTCCCAGTATGTTACAGGGCCATTGAAGAAATGATGACAAAAAGACAATTCAATCCATTAATTCATTAGTTCATTCAATTTACCAGGGTTCTGTAAGCTGTTAACGTTTGCATAACTTGAACACCCAGAGAGACTGAAGCCAAATGCTGCATTTCAGGCTGTGTGAACCTAGAAAAAGTTATTGCCATTTTGATACTCAACTGGCTAAAAATGTCTTTAATGGAAAGTATTTAAAAGAAATATAGGAGCTGTCTGATTAGTATTTCTAAGTCAAATCAATAGTAGGCTTTGGATAGAGAAGAAAATTAAAATGGAAAGTAAAAAATAACAATATTTATCTATTTTAAAGGTATGATTTGAAGATACAAGGATCTCCACTGGAGTTTACAATCAAGAAAATAAAGATATAACTTGGAGGGGAATATTCTGTCCTGTGTTTTCTTTTGACCAAGACTGTGTATATAGCACTTAATTCCATATTATGCTGAGACATAATTCTATATTATGCTATTGGTACACATAGAAAAAAATGCAGTTATTTGATGGTTGAGACCTCTACCTATCAAGCTACTTTAGTAAAACCAAAGTTTTAGTGCATAGGGTGAATATTATGCCATTAAAATAATTTCATAACTTGTGGCTAGTCAGAGGGAGGTTCATAGAGGCTTATGTGAGTTAACAGTCATATACCTTAAGGTAGGCTGAAATATTTATCTTCACATGCTGCAGCAAAGGCAGAAAAAAGAAGAGAATAGGTTGGGACCAGTCCAATCAATGTTGTTCCAATGTTGTACAATATCACAGAGCACGAGCTGCATGTGAGCATGCCCAGTTAGCATAATTTCTATTTGCAGCCCTTTTTGTGGGGAGAAAGGGGGAGAGGGAGTAGGAACCTGAATGCAATTGCAGCTGTAACTAAAAGCATTGGCTAGAATAGCCCTCTGCACTTGCATATATCTTCTAAATCCAGAAGTTTACCTGTTCTGTTAATGGAGCATGAAATGAACTGTGACTTCATGTATTCAAAGCAGGATGTGTTTAAATACCTGCCAGTAAAAGGAAGGTGAAATTCAAGTTGATCTGGACTGGTGATATCTTCAGGAACCAGTGGGCTGCTTTACAATAAGCTAGACTGAAAAAATGAGATAGGAGTTGCCAATGTGTGGCTGCAGTGCATTAAGCAGTGTCCTAGGGTACGGAAGGAGTTACTGTGGAAATTTTTGATTTTTAAATCAGCAGTGAATTAGGAAAATTCAGGCAGTCAAAGTTCAGTGGTATCTCTGAAAGAGTGGCTTGTGTGAAGGCTGAGCTAAATGAGAACCTTAGCACTGAACTTCTGCAGAATTACTTGCACTCTTGAGTCAATGTGATCTCTGTTGTGTGAATCACTGTAAGCAGCATCTAAATCCAAAATATGAATCTAAATGACCACATAGGAGAAAGTATTTCGTCTTGCTTGGTGATCTGAGACAGTGCAATGTCCTCAGCTGAGGTCAAGTTTGCAGCAGATGAGTTGAACCTAAAACACAGACATTATGTTTTAAACACTTAAATCAGGGCCTTCCTTGGTTTTTGGTGCCTCATTTTGCGTTTACCTCATGACTGTGTGAGAAGAGTATTGGGAAACTGAATTCTAGAAATTATTTACTCAGCAGAGCTTCATGTGAGCAAACCAAAAGCTCATCTGCCTCAGCAGGAACTCAGCAGGGAATTGCCCTTGAAATGTGACATTGTGTTATTTAACAGTCAATAAAACCAAAGAAAAATGAAAGCAAAGCATTTAGCTGATCAAGCATGTAAAGCTACGCTCCTATATTTGGGTGAAGAATATCCTTGTGGGCCAGCTACAGAATTGATGTGCCTTTACAGAGCCTGAAAATAAGCCTTTATTTGATGATCCCTTCTCTGTGTAGAGAAGGAAGTCCTTTCTCAGCGTCTGCTGTTGAGTCCTTCACAGCTTTATGACTCTTGAGTACAAGTTAGAGTACAAGCCACTTTTTGGTGGCTGGCTGTGTTCCTAAACTCCCTGAATATCAGAACCCTTTAATCAGGATGTTTCTGTGTTTAATGACTTAGTCAAAAAATATCCCTCTTGCTTATGCCTGTTGAGGGATCTTTTGCCATGTGTATTTCCATGAGCTGTACTACTTTTTCCATAAACTTGCCTCCCTTCTGAGTTACTGAGATTATTTTCTGGTGAGGTAGCAAAAATCTGGGAGATATACATTAGTTAGGTTTCTCTTAGAATCTGGAAAGCAGACAAGTCAACAGACATGAGATATTTGGGAAGGGGATAGTAAAATATAAACAAACTTTAAAATGCAAGAGAGGAGAGGAATAGAAATGAGCAAAGCTAAGAAATGACAGTTGTAAAATCAGTTAAGTATGGAATATAAAGGAAAAGGATTGCAGGATTAGCTATCTTGAGTGGGATTGAGCATGTACTCGGCTTTGGGGAGAGGAATATGCATATTAGTACTTCAATTGTCTCATTAAGAAATCAATATTATTGCAAATTTTTAAAGCTTAGTTACAGCTTTAAAGAGGAGACCAGTGGGAAAAGGTCAAACCTTTTAATGAAGCCTTAGAATGATAGGATATTTGTAATGAAAATGTATTTTTTTAGATAATAAGGTGTGTAAAGTAGGAGCATATAGACCCCTTAAGTCTGATGTTTGTTGAACAGAACAATAACAAGATTGTCACTACAACTCCACTGTGTGTGTACCCTGCAGGAACAAGATTAAGGAAAGGAATGAGGGGAGTGTGCCAAATTCTTAATGTGACTGAACTGACCTGTCTTGTTTTTACCATATGATATTTTGCTTCCTCTAGCACTTTAACTAGCAATGATGCTGGTTCAAAATTGGCAATTACACTATTCAGACAACATTGTAAACATAATGGGTAGAGTTATGTGAGATAAACTAAGTTTTTAAAAAATAAGTACTGTAGAAAACATGAGTACGGATATGTCTTTTTTAAATTCACCACTCAAAGGCACACAAGAGCTGAAGCCCATGGTAATTACTCAAGGAATGAAAGGTTTAAGCACATATTTGTTCTCTTGAAATCTTGAGGATTTCTAACCAAAAGGTTTCATTGCTTCCTGTAACGTCATTGAAGTTACCAAATAAATTACCAAAGCTCTAAGACACAGGAGAGGCCTATAGTTATTTCGCAGATATTAACTAAGTTGTTCTGTAGGATCACTATTCTTTTGACCCTGCAAAGCAATGGCTCTTGACCACAACTAAAAACGTGCCACCTGACTTGTTATGAAAACATTGACAAACAATTTTGTATCCATTGTTGCTTGGCAGCTTGGACATAAAGAATTGGGAGAAGACAATATGACAAAAATATCAGTTATAGGAAAAGATTCTCATTACCATGTTAGGGAAATTGGAGTGTTGCCTAACAGGCCCTGTGAAGGTCATGTTGTGTATTCTGAAGCTGATCACTGGCACAAGCTTATTGACTGCCTGGGGTGCTCTGCGTGTGATGGAGTAGGAGGATGGTGAGTGGCTCAGTGGAAGGTAAGTGCCATTTACTAAAAATAAGGAGAAGAGGAAATACCTTAATGCTGTGTCAGTGTCCCAGTGCTTTGGATGACAGTGGTTAGTATTTAGAAACACAGCTGCTTGCCACTTAATGCATGTCCATTTATGTTACTGATGCTTCATGGAAACCAAACCAACTTCTGTTGGTCATTAAAACATGTTTGTGGGGAGCACCTCGAGAAGAAATGATCCAAAAACCCTGCTCTATGCATGCTGTACATTTTACTAGGTGTGCAATTTTACTAGGTGTGCAATAAAAAAAAAAGTTTGTGGGTGATGCAGCTCAGTGTAGAGCTATTGATGCGGCTTCTCATAAGGCGTAATGACCCGATGGAGTTTTTGGCACTTCTTTGACGCAAAAGCTATGACACACAGATGAACACCTACAGATTGGGGTATAGGCAATTCAGATTAATTGTCCTTATTCCTAGAAAGTGTAGGTGGTAGGTTTTGGAGATGTCTTACTGCCTTTGTACAGTGCTAAGATCAGTTAACAGATAATCAGCAGTATAGCAGCTCAGCAGGGAGAGACCTGCTGAGTAAAATACCAGTAGGACGTTAATGTTGCAGTATGGATTTAATTTCTTGTGCTCAGTAGAAGTAATGAGTGAGGAAAGAACAACTAGAAGCCTCATGGGAGTAGCAAGATTTTACTTAAGGTTATTTATTAGACAACTAAACCCAAAAAGATTGGTCAGGCAAGAAATGACTATTTCGCAGCACTTTGTCTGCTATTTCAAGGGACTGACTTCTTTCTATTCCCATACTCCTATTGTTACTTTAACTCTAGGTTATGCTGAAACAGACAGATTTGCCAAATCTCTTGAGATTACTGAAAAATATTTGAAGATACTTTGTTTTCTGTCTTAAACTTTTTGTTATTTTAAGTGAAAATTTTCTAGTGTTTTGCATTATTCTTGCACAGCTTGAAAAACATTTAAATATTGGAAATTAGAACTATTTCTAATGCTAAAGTATTAGAAGGAATGATCACTGTTTATTCAGTTGATTTGTGATGGATGAAAATGATAGGCTATCCTCAGGGGAGGTTTAGGCTGGATATTAGAAATGTTCTTCCCCCAGAGGGTGGTTGGGCACTGGAACAGGCTCCCCATGGCAGTGGTCCCAGCAAGAGCCTGACAGAGCACAAGGAGTGTTTGGACAGGCACAGGATGTGACTCTTGGGGATGGTGGTGTGCTGGGCCAGGAGATGGACTTTGAGGATCCTTTTGCGTCCCTTCCAACTCAGCATATTCTGTGATTCAGGGTTGGAAAGGACTCACAAAAATCATTCAAGTCCAACCCCTGGCCCTGCACAGAACAACCACAAAGGGAAGCCCCAAAAATTACACCATGTTTCTAGAAGCAGAAGGGAAATTTTTGAGGAAAATCCAGTGAAAAGCGAGGGTGATGATAGAACCCATGGAAAGACAAAGTTCAAGTTCTTTTTATTCTTTAGGGGCACATTATGCCCCTAACCCCTGCACTCTCCCCATACCTTTGCTCTGCAAGTACATTGTTAAATTATGTAGAGCCAATGGAAAGGCAAGAAACATAATTCTCAAATTACACTTTATTCTGTGAGTCTGACCTCTTAGTGAAATTTCGTAGACAAATAACTTCTGTTTTTTTTCTGTTTAGAATTCCTCTAATCCTCAAATGGTGTCTTAGATAGTTTACTATTTCATTTAGTACTAAAAAGTGTTCTTAAGGAGTTTTTACTGATTAGGATTATTATATTTAATAAAAATCCACAAGTAAGACTTTTTTCCCCTGAAAGGTTTCTGGCATAAGCAGCCACAGTAAAGCTTGTTATACCTTAATAAGAGGAGGGCAGGAGAGGAACTATCCTCCCTCTGTCAGAAACAGAAGTGGCCCTTTGATGGACAACATAAATAGTTTGTGGTTATTTGGTACCTGTAGAACCTTCATGTGCAATATGTGTTTAAAAATATAAACTGATATGATGCAGCTACTGCTCAGTTTTCATTAGAATGGAAAAAACCTTTGCTGTTTAAAGTTGTGCATTGGTATGACTGTACTTAGATGCAGATGTCTGATCTCCTCCATAGTTCATCAAAAGTTAAACATGTGGTTACATGAGGATTTTCAAATCATCATAAATGTGTCCTTGTACTTATCTATGTTGGATAAGAAATAAAAGGAGTTTAGTGTTGCATCCATATCTTTCGGCATACAACAGGGATTCAATCCTTATGTAAAGGTAACAAAGAAAAGGGTTTTTTTCTCTATCATTTAGCAGCTGCAGATGCTCGCTTTTTCTGTGATAAGTGTCAAAAAAATTGCAGTCTACTGGAGCCATTGAACTGCTTTTATACATAGAATTAAACATTGCCACTATCAGTTGCTGCTCTCAACAGGCTTTTTGGTTATATTAATCTTGTCAGTTCTATTTTACCTCATGAACTTCTCAAGTACAAGCTAGTGGAAATTTTCCTCTCTGATAGTTGAAAAGGTTTTTGAGGTTTCCTGAGCTCTTTGGCCTTCCTATATGCCTACGGAAAAAAAAGGTATAGCAGGTCTAAAATGGAAAAACAAAATGCTGATAGAACCATCTTTTTTCTTTTCAGTTACCTTTCAATTGCTATTGAAAAGTCAGATGGGTGTAGATATAAAATAACTGGATTGAAAGACAAAAACCCAAGTGCTGTTATTTGACCAAATCATTCTGTGCTAAAGGTAAATTTATACTATTTTGTGCATTTAAAGACTGATGGCTACAATTCAAATACCAAAACAGTTTTAACTGTAGGAATTACAGTGAAAATGACTGTAAAATGTTTCCTTTAACTACTTACGGACATGATAGAACTATCACAATTAAATGATTAAGACGAAAATAATCACATTTTAACAGTAGTGATGCTAGCGGCTGAGCAGAGCAGCTGCCTTGTATCACTGTGCAGTAAAGGCGGCAGCTAGAAGGATCTGGAATTGCTGTTACCAGCTGGAACATGAACACTTGAAACAGAACTTTATGCTGGTTGTCAGCTCTCTTGCAAGACTTTTGGCATTGGACTTCAGTCACTAGGAATGGCACTAAATTAGTGGAGCACCAGGTGAGACAGCTTCATGTAATTTAATGGGAAGTGTCTTGGAAGAGGGAGAGGTTTAGTAGGCTTATGTTCTGTTTCTTCCATGGTGGAGTGTTTATTGTCTTCAGTACCACCTTTTGTATTTGCAGGGAGCCTGGGGCTCCAGACAAGGGTCTCCAAGCTGCATTCTAAAACAGCTTTTTTTGCCTGGATCTGATATCTCAGTGAAATCTCCATCAAAACAAGACCTTGAACAAGACAGGGCCTTGCTTCAGTTGAGGGCTGCACTAAGTGAATAGCGTATGGAGGTTTTGGCTGGAAGGAAAGAGATGTGGATGTGTTTGATTGGGGTATATTTCTTTAAATCTCTTAAAACTGTCTCCATTTCCCTAAAGACTTATGGAGTTTTCACTGCTCTAATAAAATATGGGCTGCTTGAGCTTGAGCAGGCTACAGTGCTTCTTGAGGGTAACACTAAGGTCTTCCCTCAATATTTGATATTCCAAATTACTAGTCTTTCGCATTACTTCTTAAACTGGGAGTGCTTGCTTGAGTGATTCTTTTCAGAATTACTTTTCAAGCTGTACCAGGGGAGATTTAGATTGGATATCAGGAAAAATTTCTTCACAGAAATGGTTGTCAAGCGTTGGAACAAGTTGCTGTGGCTGAGTCACTAGCCCTGGGGGTATTTGAAAGATGTGTAGATGTGGCATTTAGACAGGTGATTTGGTGGTGGAATTGGCAGCATTAGGTTTACAGTTGGACTTAAGAGTTTTTTCTAGCCTAAATGATTGCATGATTCAAAGTACATGACCATAATATTAAGACCAAGCAACTCGAAACATAATTAGTTGCTTTTCCGACATGGCTTGCCACTTCAACAGTTTGTGTGATTATAGAAGAGTTGCTCCTAAGGCAAAGTTAATCTTCAAGAATGGGCATCATGTCACTGAGGCAGCTGGTTATAATCCCTTTATAGTCACTAGTAGAAAAAAAACAGTTGAAAAATGGGATTTGTCTCATCCTTACAGGTGCACTTACCTTAGGATGAAATAATCAATTGCTTAGAAACATCTCTATTTTTTTCTTCGGCTGTTAAAGAAATTTAAGTGGCTACCCAAAATTGCTGCCTATTATATCTATATTGTAGGTGTAATAAAGTTTGAGAAAATTTTAGAAATAGTGCTTACATGGAATGCCTGTCTGATTAAAATTCATTAGGAGAATTGTTAGTTATTAAAAATGTGTATAGATATATATCTTGAATGATTAGTCTGACCTCTTTATTACTATGTTAATAAGCCTAGCAAATTATTTCTGTGTATAAAGCCATTAGTGTGCAGCTAGTAATTGTTACCTATCAGCATGTTTTAAGACTTAAGCACTAGCATTTAGAAGAAGTTCTATTTTTGCCTTTTCTGTTCCTCTGAAGTTTCCCGTGTTGGTCTAGTTTATCATATGCGCTAAAATTCTATAATGAGAACTCTTTCCAAGCATGAATAATAATCTTTGTGCTTCCTTTTGATGGCATTGTTAAAATAGTTTAAAGTAGGAGTCAAGAAATAGTTCAACATTACTACTAGTTTCTGCATAAAGTTTACAATTAAAGCATCTACTTGTTTGGTTGTTTTTTTTTTTAATCTAGTGTTCAGATCTTATAATAGTTTAGCAGTATTTAATATGTCTCTGAAAGCACGTTGTATTTTCTTTGGCTCACTTTGTTCATTCTTCTCCCATAGGAGTTCAGTTGTGAAGAATAAGCATGTATTGCTCATATACTCTTACTGATGTATTTTCTCTAACAATGGGTCTAAAAATAGCGTGCAGAAACTGGTATTTCTTAATTTTATACTGTGAGGGGTTTTGGTAGAATGAATAAAGTGGGGTTAAGTTGAACTTGCTATCTTGTGGTCTGTATTTTCAGGAAAAAACTGCTTCTTGATATGATTTATGGAAAAAGAAAAGCACAATCTAGCTTCTTCAGGGAACACAGGAACTTGTGTTATGAAATCACATTGGCTATTGTGTTAACATGGAACTGAAGCTTTACAATTAAATATAAAGCCTGAAGTTGCAGGGTTTTTTTTTGTTGTAGTAACATAGTTGCTCGTTGACCTGACCTGTAAATTACAGTGAGGGTAATGCAAAACACACACTTAATTTAATGGTTGTAGTCTGAGTCTTCATTAAATGATGAATAGGTTCTTCTAACGCAGCCAAAGCTTTATTGTTTGAAAAGAGTTCATCTCACATGCAGCATTTCAGGTCTTGATTAAGGTAATTGTTGTAGTTGACTACATTAAGTTGTTTGATGTATTGGCCTTTTATGTTTTCTTCATCTTAATTAGAAAATATTTAACTATATCAACATTGTGTCTTTGAGTAATGGAAAGGAAGACCTGCTAGCTGCATAGTTGTCTTCTGTTGCCTGCAGCTTAATTCTGAGAAGCATATGGCAGTAATCACACCGAAGGGCTTTGCCTCGCTTGGGCTTTTCTTCTTACTCCAGACATTGTAATATACCAAAGAGATTCAAGGAAGGGATGGAATTTATGGTGCCTCTTGACTCTACCTTTAGAGAGCAGCAGTGACTGTTTTCATTTTCAGTGTTGTGGGCTTTTTGTTAATATAGGGAAATTCATTTAGGTTGGCTCACTTTTTGAGCCTACTAACTGAAGAAAATACTCAAACTGCTAGTATTATGGAAGAGGTGTTAAATTAGTGCGTAGATTTTTTTAGTCCTCTTTATATGCAGGTGTTTAACTTTAGAAAAAAAATGTCAATTTTTAAAATGCTGCTACCAAGAAAATACAATTTCTTTTAACTTTTTTTTTTTTGTTGCAAACTAATTGACAGACATTTGGTGCTGTGGCAGCTGGAGAAAAGCAAGGAGTAGGTGAGCAACTGATACACGTTTAAAGCCGATAAAGGAGTTAAACTGGACTTTGTATTGTAAAATGATCTCAACTGGTAAGTCTAGAATTAGTACAAGATTTAAAAAGTCACCCCAACATAGCAAAATAAGCCCACCAGGATCCAGCTAGTGTGCCTTCTTATCAAATGGTGATAGTGCCTCTGCAGCATGAAGATGTGTATAAGAAAAAATAAATTCCCTCCAAACTTGTAGAAATACAGCAACTGATAGTAACTGTTTTGAAGATGGGGACAAAATGAGAAAGAAGAGCAATTTATACTGACCACAGAAGTATTCATGATGTTCTTCAGCTGGTGTTTCTGAGTTTAGCTGCTTTTCCTTGAACAGGTGTGTCCTCACATTATAAGGACAAATTTTACGTGCTTGAAAAGCAAAAACAGGGGAAAAAAAGAATCTAGTGGTTTAACTGACATAAGAGAGACCAGTTGGAAAAGAGCACTACAAAGGCTTAAGTTTCTTCTGTGGCACTGTCTTCTGGCTGTCAAGTATAAATAGTTCTTCAAATAGTGTGTGAACTGTTATTGATAACCTGAAACTAAAAATCATTGCGCTTTATCAAAGTAAGACTTTTTTAAAGGATGAAGGATGTTTGGAAGATAATTGTAGCTGCAAAGCAAACCTCAAAGAGACAAAACAAGTCTCACAGAAAAATGGCAATATTTTAGTTTGCCAATTTCTACCTCTTTGCTGTTTCTCTGACCTTAACAAAGAAACCATTCCTTTCAAGTACTTCTAAAGTGTTTTTTAAAAACAGAAATTGAGACTCAAGACCTACAGTCATATTCAGCCTGAACCGCATGACTGCTGGATTTGCTGTTTGAAAGTCAGGGTAAGCTAGTGGTACAGTGAACTGCAGTTATGGGGTCACATTGGCTTGAGGTGAAGAGCACAGTGCATATTAACATTGATGCAAAATAGGCATGATGCTTCTTGCCACCTCTTGAAGTCACCCTGGAGATTAGACTATAAAGGAAGCAGAATCTGATTAAAAGCAAGAAAGCACATAATGTCAGTTTTGTTATTAGTGTCAGTTCTGCTCTAAAGGACAAATAGTGTCAGGGAGGTTCCTGACAAAGGTTTGAATCCTGCTAAAATCCATCAATAACAACTTAGGGTGATTAGAGACAAACTCAGAAGGAAATCTGAGAGAACAGTTATTCAAATTTGTTCTCTTTCCCTAAACAACCCCTGTGAGAATGCTTAGTGAAGTAAATTAGGCTTTTACAGTCTGAACACTTTTGTACTTCACTTTTTCCAGCTGTCCTTAACTTCTGCCTGGGAGTACCTGTAAGCCTGGTTTGTCCGGTCATCACAGTGGAACATATGAATAGCTAGCTCCTTAAACTCTCAATCTCATCAGCCGGCTAATTGCTGAAGGAAAAATTTCTTACACTCCCAGCCTTAGGCTGGATGATTTGAGCAAGGTATTAATTATCTGTTCAGTTTGACTTGAAGCTTTATTTTCTGAAAAGCAAAATTTCTTTTTAATCTCTTCAGGCAATTTTTCGATTAGAGGACAAAACAGAAGCAAATGAAAAATAAAAGGGAAATAATTTTTTGACTGCTGTGAATTAATGTAGACTATAAAGGAATAACTTATTCTTACACCAGGTAAACTGACCAGCAAACAAAAGCATAAGCTTTGTGGAATTAATACTTGAAAGAGTTCATCTACTGCTCTAAAATGCCAAAAGACTAGTTCCTAAATTTTATTCATGTTCATAATACTTGTATAACTTAAGGAAGTGACAGTATTAATTCCCAGACTAATAATAGCAAAGTGCAATCAAACAAGGGCCTCACAAAAGGCTAGAGCTCATGATTTTATTAAATTGATGACTATTTTTCCTTTGGTGTAAGGTCTCTTAATTTAAAAATGCGCAAATTCAGCATGCAGTAGAAAAATGAACAGAAGAGACCAGCCATGTAGTTTTGCTAAGTGAAATAAGTTGGTAAGATTTTCATGGAGCAGCCTGAGGAGGGCTTTTCTAATGAGCAGGCTCTTAAAGAAGAAGGAAAGAATTGTGGGTGTGCAGCCTCTAGCCCTGATTCCAATCAGCAGGACAGGACAGGTGGTCCTGCCACCAGGCTCTGCTTCACTCCTTAATTGGAGTAGGCTGATGGAGCTGGCCTGTCTCTCAGGCACGGGTGTGCTCTGTGATCTTGGCAAGGTATTCCTGTGTCTCACAGAGCATTCTGGTTTTGAAATAGCTATTTAGAGAATATGTAGGCTGTGGTGTTCACAATAAGTCTTTCAAGTTCCTTTTCTAAAATATCCATTATCTTAATTGATTAGAAAGACATATCAGTTGAAAATTCCATGTTGGGTGTTAACTAAAAACATTCTTGGTAGAGAAGAGGAATGCCATGTATTGATATGGCAAGACAGATCTGGGCAACATTTTCTGAAACTTGGTGACTGTACCGTGTTCTTTGCGGTGATGTGGCACTTTAGGATGGATGAAGGCAAGATGAACACAGGGCATAGGGAAGGAAATAGGAGGTCAAGATTGTCAAAGCTGTAGGGAGTTTTTTCTACTTTTTTTTTTTTTTCCATAGACTTATAAATGTTAAGGGATTGAAAGGGACCTTAAGGATCACCTAGTCCAAACCCCATCTAGGCCAGGCTCTTAAAGGCCTTATCCAGCCAGGCCTTGAACACATGTGTCTCACCACCCTCACAATAAAGAATTTCTTTCAATTTATACCAATTACTCCTTGTCCTATCACTGCAGTTCCTGATAGAGTCCCTCTCTGTCTTCAGATACTGGAAAGTGCTAAGAGGTCTCCACACAACCTTCTCTTCTCCGGGCTGAACAGCCCTGACTTTCTCAGCCTGGAATACTGAGTCCAGTTCTGGTGTAAGGAAGTTGCTCCAGCCCTCTTATCAACTCCATGGCTTCCCGTGGACTTGCTCCAACAGTTCCATGTCCTTCCTGTGTTGGAGACACCAGAACTGGACTCAGTACTCCAGGTGGTTTCTCAGAAGAGCAAAGCAGAGGGGCAGAATCACCTCCCTCGACCTGCTGGCTGTGCTGCTTTGGATGCAGCCCAGGATTTTGTGGGCTTTCTGGGCTGGGAGCACTCATTGCCAGCTCATGGTGAGCTGTTCACCAACCATCCCTCTGCAAGACTTTCTCTGCATGGCTGCTCTCAATCACTTCTCTGCCCAGCCTGTGGGTGTGCTGGGATTGCCCCAGCCCAGATTTGGGACCTTGCACTTATTCTGTTGAACTTCCTGATGTTTGCACGGGCCCTCTCCAGCCTGTCCAGGACCCTCTGGATGCCATCCTTTCCCCCCAGCAGGTGACTGCACCACACAGCTTGGTATAATCAGTGACCTTGCTAAGAGTGTGTTTGACGCCACTGTCCATGTCCCCTAAAAAGGTGTCACTCTGAAGCACTTCACAACAGCTTCAGTGCCGTATCTTGTTGGAACAACCTTTCTCTGAGTTAGGAATAATTTAACCAGGAAATGAGGTCCTCCTACAAAGCCTTTGCATTGTGCAGTCATCCTCTGCATGTTGCATTGAAGAGTAGAACAAGTCAAGTAAGAAAACCTTTTTTTGTTATCAACTCCTTCACAAATTTATTTTAATGTTATTTTTTTAGAGGGTGTTTTAGAGGGTGAATACTGATGAGCATGTCACAGATGCTTGCTAGTATAAATTAAGATCATACGAGGTCTAAAATCTCCTCAGAAAATGAGCTTGCCAATAAGCCAGTAAAAGGCTTGTCTGAGCAGGAAAACACTGTGCAGTGAAGGGATGTCCCAAGTGAAACCAGAGGCATATTATTCATGGTAACAGATTCTGTCCTGAACAACTTATTTATTAACAAGTCAATTTGAATTGTTAACCAGCCACTTATCTTTGCCTGTTGAATTTATTCTGCTTAGCTGCAATTTTGTCCATGGGTAGTACACAGGGAGTGTTTGAGAATCCTGTTGTATTCTTCCCATCTGGGAAGTGAAAGAAATGTTTTTAAAGACCAAAGGACATTATTTTCCAAGTAATTGGTCCAAAAATCACATACAATACAAGTACAAAATATTTCAACAGAGGAAAACTTTATACTGGGCCATGCTAAAGAAAAATGCATCTTCTTGCACAAAAAAACCCCCACCGATTGGTGTGCATTTTGCCATACACTTGTAAGAGCCCAGTTTGCACCACCAATTCTGAATCCCACACTTCGAGTCAAGTGGGCCAGTTACTGCTCAGATAGCAGCAAAAAGACTGATAAGAAGTCAAGAATGATGAGGAGGTTATGAGGACATACTGAAAAACTGGGGTTTTTCACTAATGAAAAGACTGAGGGACTTTAAACCTTCAAATGAGTGTAAAATGTTGGGAAGGTGAAAGCAGTGACCTATTCTTGCTCTACATCCATGTGGTAAAGAAGCCATAAGCTAGAACTGCAGCAAAATATACCTAGGGTAGGACTGAGTTAAACTTTCTGAGGATTAAGCTAATTACGCATGGAATTAGGTTTTCTATGGAGCTGGTACAATTTCCAGTAAAAGTGGTGGGAGATGAGTTTACACTTCCGTCTGTGTGAATGATTTGGATCCTTTTGGCATGCTCCATGGTGAGAACTCTCCTGGGACAACTTCCAAGGCTGTGTGACATTTCCTTTGCAGCTTAGATGATGATAGTATCTGTCTTAGGCCAAGCTGAAGGGCTGCTCATGATAACTATAACAACCACACGCATTGCCTTTCTTTTTATTTTGAACAATATATGAGATACTTAGTAATTTTATTTCTCTGAGGCATTCCCTTGTTCAAACCTTTTTTCCTGTTGACCTAAGTAACATACCAAGTTAAGCACAATCTCTAGCAAGTATCTGTGAATAATTGATTGAAATAACTCGGCAAGTTCAGTAATTGACATTACATAAGATAAGTGGAGCTGAAAGAATTAAATTGCTATATTGTGATGATTTAAAACATTGGAAAGGTCTGTTTGCTTGTTTCAATGAAAGTCAAATAAGTTTGTAATCTAGAAAAATACTTTTAACTTAAAGTCTAGTTGAAGCTTTATTTTTACTCTTCTTCTGACAGAACACTTTTTTTTTTTGCTGTTATTATTAGTGAGTTTTACTGCTGAGTTGCATTTACCATCCTGTTTTGGCTATGTGAATTTGGGAAAAACTTCAACTGAATTTCTTATTGTGACAAGACACTTCAGAATCTCAATATCAAGTAAATGAACCAGTGCTTGAAACTTGAATGGTGCAGAGTGAACCTAATCAAGCCTGCATGATGGTCTATTTGAGAGCTCAGTAGTTGCTCTGATTCAGTATATTAAAAATGAGAAATTGAATCCCACTTGGGTCTAGACAAGGAAGGATTGACTCTGCTTTGCTTGGAGGTAGATGAATAAGCAGAATTAGATGCCTATGCCAGAGTTTGATCCCCAGTCCTTGCCGTGTGCAGAATTTCTGGTTTCCTGACAGCACTGTCTGTGTTGCAGTACTCCTAACTTAACCAATAAAATCTGCAAAGCAAGATTAGCCAAGACCATAACACCCATCTCTTACCTGTTAATACCTTAGTACAAACTCCAGTGTACCTTTCTTGTTGTAGTTGAAGTATAAAACTTTGACCAAATCTTAAGTGTACAAGTTAAAAACACTTGCATTTGATGAAAAATGACAATGGAAACTATTGAGGTAGAAACTGTGGATTTTTCTTCTCTGTTTTCATGACTTATTTTCCTGCATCAATTTTGATCATACATGAAATATTTCTGAGGCTCCAGGTCAAACAAAGAAAAGCTCTTTTGTAACACCGAAATAAAAAGGAAAGGGCTTTGTTTTATACAATATTATTGTTTAATAGTTCAGAATTAATATTGATGCAACTTTGCTCCAGATTCTAATATAAGCTTCTCAGGGATGTATGAATTATGCTGAATCCACTAGAATAAACCCCAAAAAACTTCACTGCTTGACCATTTTTGTATCATTTTCTGAGAAATTCGCAACTCCTAAATGGATATTCTTGGCTTTAGAAGAAATCTGAAATATGCATTAGTAGTGACAATATTTCTATGACATAAATTATGATGAATAGTTGAGTTATATAGTAAATAACTTGTTTTCTGCTGTTAATCTTCAACAAGGAAGAGGCAAAGAATCTGGACGTAAGGTCGCAACTCAAGACAGATCCCTTGGCTGTGACATGTGGCAACTTTCTAACCTAAGTTTCTGCAGTTTTTGGCAAGAGTCCCCATGCTCTGTTTAAACTACTTAAACATTTGGACTTTATTTGCCTTGAGTCAGTTTGCTGCATGTGGCTATTTTGTGTATATTTCTTCAGATGCTAGATGTAAGGTGCAAATTTCATGTGTTGGTTTGACAATGGGTATCAGGCAAATTTTGGTAATGCAGCAGTGTTACTTTTAATAATAGTACAGACGAGCATTATTGTCAGCAAGTCCAAGGGAATAATGTGGAAACACATGCTTCTGACTGTTTGCTTGAGGCAAGTGGGAACATTGTATACAAATAAAGCTTCTGAGGCTGTATACAGGAGTTAAATAAGAAAATGTGTCTATGAATTATGTTGATACTAAAGCTCAGCATCACAAGCTACTTGGAGAGGCTATATAACTTTTAGTGCCCATAAGGCAGACTGCATTATACTTACCTTGAATGAGTACAAGGAGTACTTCGATCCTCTGCTACATTGCCAGCAGCCAGAAAATCTGAGCTTTATCTGTTGCATCTTTCTGTGAAACCACTTTAAGACCTGCTCAGAAACATATTCTTAAAGTTCTATATCATTGTTTGAGCTATATCATACAGACAGTTTCTTTACAGAAGGTTTTCCGCCAGACAGTATAAGGATACATATATTTAAAAGAATGCGGAGAGAGCTGTTCTGGTCATAGAAGGGGAAGAATCCAGGAAAAAAAAAATCAAAGACCTTTATTTATGTAGAGGAAAAATTATTCATTGCTTTCCTGTCATTTACAGAAACACGCTTTATGTCCTGTTCTGAAGAATTTTATCTTGATTTAATGCAGCAGGCTGTGGAGGCTGCCAAAGATTAAGTAGAAAAGCATATTTAGGAAAGCTAGGTGTAATCTAAGTGACGACTAAGAAAATCTATGCTTTCTATATTTATTCTGTGCAAATGGAAATGAAATGTGAAAAGTAAGGAGAAAATCGGCTCTCCTGTTGCAAGGTAAACTGTTGGAATGAAATTCTTAACTCAATTATTGACAGAATTAGAAATTCTGATAATGGAAAATAAAAACTAGATGAACTTACAACTTCCAAGTATACCAGAAAAATCATGCTTATTACCAGGATCTCTTCACATGTGTTAATGCATCGTTCCTTAGGTATGATTATTAAAAAACTATATTCTGTTAAATATTCTGAACATGGGTAAAACTACCTATCCCCTAGTATAACAAATCTGTTCTATTTATGGTGGTGCTGACTAGGGTTTTTTTGCAAAATTATTGTGGAGATGGGCATGAATCTGTTAATTGTTCTGTTTGTTCGTTCACTTCTCTATTCAGTACTTTGAGTTGTATTAGGTGCTAACATGCCAATGAAGTTAAGAAAATTACTATTTCCAGACTTATGTCTAATAACTTTCCATGGTGACAGAGGTGATTTCTTTTAAGTAGTGGCCTAAGTTCTTATGTCAGCATCAAGTAAATTCAGTATCATTGATGACCGAAGGAATTATGAAATATTTCCTATAGAGACCAGTTGGACAAAGCAGGGATATTCTTTATTGTGCTTCTCACTCTTTAGTAGATTCACTGAAATTTTGGCCTTTAAAGACATTCTTAATAAGTACTAAATTGTTAGAGGCCAACTTGAAACTAGATTTAGTAGCATGGTAAAACTTACAGGGGTAATTTTCCCTTATGTATCTTATTTTTATTTTCACCTGCAAGAGAATAGATGAGATAAAGCACATTTCTTTCTTTATTTCTTTCTTTCTTTCAGTTGTTTTTTAAATTGTTTTATCTTCTTCTGGACTTCCTCAATATAGTTTCTGGGTTTTTTTGTGGTCTGTACAGGCTATTAGTTTAACAGACAGGCCCAAAAGTTGACAGCTATCTGTAGTACATACTTCTACCGGAGGATAAGTACAATGTCTAATTTGAATGCTTCTTCCTATAGCAGTAATAGTGTATATTGAAATAAAATATAAATTCAAAATAAAAAATAAAATAAAACTCCATTATGAGGAGTGTAAACTAGATACTTGGAAACCCATAAAGATTTTAGTTCAAAGTAGGTCAAAATACTTGCTTAAACTGAACTTACTTCTCCATCAGAGAACCCTAACATGACACCTGGAAATTGACTATCTCTAAGTGAATTTGTAAGAAAAAAATGTGCCTCTAAATATTCAAATCAACTTGGAGAGCCCAAGCAATTTTTCAAAAATCTGATTCTGACACGAGGTGTGATTTTATCCTGGTGTGATTTAAGACTGCTCTGTCATATGCCCCTGTGGAGTTTTCCTATTTGCTCACCAGTGAGGGAGTGAGTTTTGTTAATTTGACACAAACACATGTATTTTAAAAATTGTCATCTTTCACCTAATATAATCTAGTAGTTTGGCAGTTCCCCCCGGCTTCAACTGAAAATATGCCTAAAAAAGGCTAGTTAAAATAAACATTCTACTTAGTGTTTTGTGTCTAGAGATATAACATGCTTCAATTTTTTTCTCATTCTTGGACATTGAGCATGGTGAGAAAAACTTACTCCCCAAAAAATCACACAATTTCATTACAGTTTATATCACATAATACGAGGACATATTTTCTTTTTCAACAGTCTGGCAGATATTGATAATCGAAATTTAAAGATTTCTGAGAGGAGTTTTTAATTTCTTAGTTCTTGTAAAACCCACACGAAGTGCAATAGAAATAAATTAATGAAAGCAACAATAAAATTGAGAATGAAACTTGTTGATACTCTTATGACTAGTCTTGAAATAGACAACTTAAACCCTAATGTACTAATCATCTTATTCATTAGGATTTATTTTTATTAAGACTTGTCTTTCCTGAGGACAGAGTCTGACCAACAGCACTCAATTTTAAAATCTGTTACATTTTTGGCTTCCTAGAACCAAGATATGTCTGTGTTAATAAGATGCTGTCTACTCAGCATTTCTGTAGTTTTGTTATTTTTACTTTTTGAAATAATAGATGCAGAGTGGGAGTATATGAGATTCTACTCAGAAAATATAAAATCTCAGTTACCCACATGAGATAGCTGTGATTCAAGGCTTTTTCTCCTGACACCCTGACTAAGATACCTTCCTGCTATCTTCTCTCGCTATCAAACAGATACTGCTTTTGTAGAATGCAAGTCCCTTTAGAGGCACTTAGAATTTACTGACCCACTCCTGATTTAGACTTCTGGATTTTTCAACATGTACTGTGTTGTGTTGGCTAATAATTATGGAGGGAGGGCGGAAAGAACCAGAGATATGCCACCCTCATCTGAGCACTAAGCCAAGGTGTGTTGTCTCAAAGTACTGACCATCCCTCCTCTGCTCACAGCAGGAGCAGAGATCTGGGGGGTTATTCTGAGGGCTGCTGAAGGGTGCTGATAGCTGAAGGGGGTGCACAAGTACTCTCATGTTTGGTGTGATGATGCATCAAGATGTGGCTCTTCTCCTGATCACTCCTGAGCAGGTGAGAAATAAGAGCAAAAACATGCTGTTCATGCTATCTAGTATAAATATCCATCTGATTTAATTGATATTACTACATTTGAGTCCTAGATGTGATTTAAAGCAAGCTTCCTTCCTGACCACATCTATCTTTCTGAGAAATTTAAGCCATTTGCTATTTGTAGGGACTGGTATAATGTGAATCAGCTGGATTTAGCAAGCACAGGTCTATAGATCAAATTACCGGTATGTGTACTGGAAAAGTTACAAAGACTGCATGGGCATTTTGGTGAGCAATAGGACAAAATTGCCCCAAGCTTTTATCTGAATTATGTTTATAACTTCTAGTTTGAAATATTCATACAATATGTAATGCTTTTCAATATCCTGGTCCCATAAATACTCTCCATTTCAGAAAAAGCCCTTTTATACCATTGCTTCATACTGGTGAAAAAAATAGACAATGGAAGTACTTGCTTATACTTAAAGCAACATGAGTTGCTGTAGTCACATCTTAATTCACTGCTTTAGGACTACTGTATGCATGTCTACTGAAGCGTAACATTCAGCATTGGTTTTACTTTTCTGCTGTGAAGTTGTCTGATACTTTAAACTCTTAAAGGATTCTTCCTTTTCTATTATTCTGTAGGTTTGGTATACTCTTTGCCTAACTTTTAAATGTTGTCCATCAGTGAAAACAGTAGTTGCTGTTTATCTTGGAATAGTCTCTTATGTTGCAGTTTACATAGCATCACCTCTGTTACAAATGACCAGAGGACACAGCATTATTTAAATATTGTCAAGTAATCTCTTAAACGCATATTTTCAGTTCAGGTGGGTTTTTATGATAATGTAGGCAAATGTAGCTGATTATGAAAATGACCACCGTTTGTACTATAAATAAGGGAATCTCAAATTTTCCAGGAACTTGGTTGTTTTGCTAAGAAAAAAATACCAGGAGAACTATATGGAAAGTGAAGTTACAAAGCACAAAAATAAGTAGTGTGCTTTTGAAGCTTTAAAGACTAGCCTGAACAGAAAAAAATTAAAAAAAATATGTGAAGAATTTAAACACACAGAAGTTGGTCTATGTTCCTGCTTGCTAGAATAAATCTGTTAAGATTAATTGGAATGGAAGCCCTTAAAGAAAGGTTGATTCTTGATACTATAATCTTAACTGTAGAAGCTAGTGCAGAAATCTTTGGATATGTTAGTATAAGCTTTAACTGAGAACATAGTGTTGTTAATTAAGCAGATGAATGAAAATGCTTAAATTCTGGATGTTTCACTGCATTTTTTGCTTTCCATATTTTTTAGTAGAATTTATCACTTTTCCAGTTGCTTCCTCCTACAGATATTTCTTGTTTACTTAACTTTAAAAGGATGAGAGTTGATATTAGGCAGGTTGAACATGCTAGTCAGCTGGGTATAGCAGAAGGCTCTCAGTAAAAATGATACTGAAAAATAACTTGAGCTCAACTTGCTTCAACCTTATAATTTCTATAAAAACTCTTTTCAGTTTTGTGTAACATTAGCCATTACCACCCCTCGTGCTGGAGACCATGAATGATCTAACAGCACTTCTTTGTTGATATTCTTATGAGATTTTACCTGAGCATATACCAGTTCTTCACAAAAGATCTCAGCATTTTGCTTTTCTTTCTTCTGACTTTTAGTACATGTTGAGAATGGAACAATGATTTAAAATCTTGCGTGCAGTAAATCTGCGATTTATGCAGTTAGGTAAGTAAATGATATAGTGAAATGTGTGCACAGTTGGGTTCAGAGCTTAGTGCTTGGGCTATTATGTGAGTAATGAGTGTCTAAAGTAACATAACATAAAGACTTGAAATACCGCATTGCTTTAGAAAGGAGGCTGCTTTTCTTTTGTAGTTCAGGAGTGTTGTCAGTCTTTCCTAAGTATCATAAAGCATCTAATGCTAAATATAATCACAAGTAGCATTCACCTAAATAATGTCTTGCATGTTGATGGGACTTTTGTGCCATGTACACAGGAAGGGAGCTAAAACATTAAGTTATATAGGTTTTCATTTTAAGGTCTGACTGCTTTGTTTGTATATCATTCTCAAGAATTATGAGTAATACATCCCTTAAGCCGGAGCAATTGGAAGGAGATCTCAGTAGCTTAAATCCTGTAGATTGTGGCTTAGTAAAATACAGTATGAAGCTGAAGCACCTCATCAGTCAAGATCTGAATAGCAAGAGCAGAGCAAAATATTGGAATTGGGGAGGTAAGTGAAATAACTGATGAGAAGATTAGGTGATGACACAGCATGAAAACAACTTGAACAACAATTTTCTATCTAATAGTTATTCGCAGTCTGGTCACTAAGCAGTAGCTTATTCTGTTGCACCATCTTGCAGGACTTATTAACAGGCAAAAGAGCTAAAAATTTTGGGGTTAAAATGCAACTTTAAACAAAATCAACGACTCTCCCCTGTCATGACATTAATGCAGCAAGAGAAGGTCTTTGTGATGCTGTTGTGATGATGGCAAAAAAAGGGAAGAAGGAGGGAGAAAACCTATTAAAACCAATGTAAATTTTGGGAGGTGGAATGTTGTTGAAAGAACGGGAAGGCATTTTTAGCAGCTCCTCTGCAGAACAACTGGGGAGACCAGGGAAGAATTTACAGAAACATTTAAGTCACATGTGTGGCTGAGACAAAGGGTTTGCTCATGTGACCCAGGAGAGGTGTGGCTCTGGTTTTCCTGTCCACATGTGGTACAGTTGTAAAAAACAAGATAACATTAGAATAAGGAGCCAGAGGGAGATGCAAGGGTAATGGCTGTCTTCATGCACTTCACAGAATGGTTTGGGTTGAAAGGGGCCTGCCTCTGAGATCACCTAAGATTACTCCCCAGTTTCAATGGAGAATATTTCCCCTGCTTCATCCAGGATATTTCTCAAGTTCAAGAAGTTATAAAGTTTGTTCAGTGCAGTCTCTCTGTCTTCCCTGGAACAATCTCCTGACGCTTCAAAAATCTAAACTCGCAATTGCACTAGAAACCATGCAGATAAAGTTTTGATGCATAAAGATATTTCACTTCTGACTGCTGTTGGACTGCTTTGTATACCAAAAAATCACAAGAGAAAAATTAAATGCATCATGTTTGATAGGTCCAAGGAAAATCTGGACTCGAATGGCAGGGTCTTTTAAAGGGGCAGTCTGAATTACAAAATTGGCTTGCCTCAATTCCTACCCTGTATGATTGTGGTAGTACTTAATTTCTCATAGTTGTTTTTTTTTTTCTAAACTGTATAAGTAGTTGGATCAAAAATCTGTACTCAGCATATCTCCAAAACTTTTAGACCAAAGTAGTCCCATTCCCTTTTGATTCTCCTGATACTAGAAGTAATGTTGAAATTATTTAATGGGTAATAATTTTTAATATAGCTGTAAGTTAGATCAAATATCTGTATTTCAAAATTAAGAATTATATTTTTAAGTTATAGGGGGAGGAAGAAGTATGGCTAGTTTTTTTAAATATAAAACAAATTTAATAAACTTTTGGATCAATGTTTTACAAGTAATGAAGGAAGCACACTGTAGGCTGCTCTTTACCAAAAAGTTCTCTCTCCTTAAAACACTACCTATTGATTTATGTAACCTGTATTTGGTTTGTGCTGTCAATATAGTATTTTGAATAATGTAACTTAATTTCATCTTCTTAAGCTCAGATATTGTTCATATTCAGTATTCATATAATATCCTTCTGCTTGTCTGTTTCAAGCTTGTTGTGGTGGCCATGTGCTCCTCATCTCTGAGCTGATGTACTGTGAGTTCTGTATAGCTTATTAGGGATTTTCATGCCTTAGAAGCCTTCTGTGTGACAGAGGAGCAGGTTACCCTATAGTTCTGGATTTCACACAGTAATAAATGCTAGTAGAAAAAAGACTAAGATATAAGTGACCCGACAAAGCAATTGCATAATGCTTTTTATAAAGAAAGCCACTACATTTTTTTTTAATGATTTATTCTCTAAATTAATTTCTTGCAAGTTTCAGATGCAATGTCCAGTAAGTTATAGTACAAGAACCTTTTAAAACAATCTGAAATACTTGATGATGGGCTAGGGAGAGATTTACTGGTATGATTATAGTAAATACTGTCTTTTGACTAATGAAGGCTGGAGAGAGGTACTTCTCTGGCCATTCCTCAATGGTCTCACTGATATGTGAAAAAATGCATTGCAAATGAGCAGCCCATTAAAGTGCCTGCACTGAGATTGTCAAATCTCAACAAAATGTGCTGTTGTCTAAGCTTTCCAGTTCCTCACCACTTTTAAGAAAAGTCAAGTCACCTTTTATTCAGTTGAAAGATTACAAAGATGTGTGGCAGCCCTGGATGTTTGGACAGACTGGGGAATGAAACTCTGGGGAGCAGTGCCATGTAAAGGGACCTGGGGTTCCTGGTCCATGGCCAGATGGATCTGTGTCAGCAGTGCCCTGGCAGCCAGGAGGGCCAATGGTGTCCTGTGGGGCATCAGGCACAGCAAGCAGCTGGCTGAAGGAGGGAAGTGTCCTGCTCTGGTCTGCACTGGGGCAGCCTCAGCTCGAGTGCTGGGGGCAGTTTTGGGTACCACAATATAAGAAACAGATAAAACTACTAAGAGCTTTATTAGAGTATCCAAAGAAGGGGTATGAAGATGATGAGGGGTGTAGAGGGGAAGCTCTATGAGGCATGGCTGAGGTCACTTGGCTTGTTCAGCCTAGAGGAGACTGAGAGAAACTTCATAGGAGTTTTACACTTTCCTCATGAGGGGAAGAAGAGGGGCAGGCACTGCTCTCTTCTCTGTGGTGACCGGTGAGAGGACCTGAGGGAAAGGTCTGAAAGTGTGTCAGGGGAGTTTTAGGTTGGATGTTAGAAAAGATTCTCCCTCAGGGGGTGATTGGACACTGGAACAGCCTCCCCAGGGCAGTGGTCACAGCACCAGCCTCACAGAGCTCAAGCAGCATTTGGACAATGCTCTCAGGCACAGGGTGTCATTCAGGGCCAGGAGTTGGACTTTGATAATATTCATGGGCATTCCAGATCAGGATATTCCATGATTCTATGACATTTTTAACATATTACAAATTTTCATCGCAGTGTTTCTCCTTGGTAATCACCTGGAAGGGTGTTAGAGTAGTTTCTATACAATTTAGCCAGATACACTAAGAGGCTGGGAAAGAATTCTTTGAAATGTGCCTTTAGCATATTTTTTAAAAAGAGGGGAAATTTCCAGTAACTGGAGAAAATAGTTTCATTTCATTACTTAGAGCATTAGAAAAGTATTAGATAGGAAGTGATATAGGAAAAAAATCTGTAAATAGCTTTCTCAAGAGCAGTAATACCTCTAGACAATATACCTCATGGAAAGTAAATCTTATCAAGCATATGATTGTTACATAGTTATAAGTGCTCTTAAGACAAGGCTTAGCTCATCTGACTTTTCCTAAAAGGCAGAATAAGCTAGTGACACAGTCCAAGTTAAAAAATAAAAATTTTTACATGATAAAATTAATATATTATTTTAAGCGTGGGGTCATCTGGTATGTGGTTTTGTAGTAGATTCTGCAATTGTGGGCTCGAATGCTTTTGATAATTATTTGTCTTGGATTGCTTAATTTTAGAATAGCTTGCAAACACTAGAGAGACATGGGGGAGGATCAAGTAAATAAAATAAAGCCTGAGTGGGACCCATCCACAGGAGTTGCTGTGGGACATCACTCTGAATTGGGCTTTGGTTTTCAGACAGCAATTGGAAATGGCACCACCAAACCCTGCAACAGTTGTCACAAGCTTCTGAAAGGACTAGCTCCCTGTTTTGTGCCACTTCTGGAAACAAAGGGCAACTCTGTTTTGTATTAACTTGTGAATATCAAACAGTTGATTATGTTAGCCGTGCAGGTATGACAACATCAGGGGCCTGGGGAAGAAAACACCCAAAACACAACTAAAGCTTCAATGCATTCAGAAAAGAATGAAAGCAAGGCATACCTTCAAATGAGGTTAAGATGTATTCTTTGAAAGAATTGAAAGATGAACTAGTTTTAATCTAAGTATTAGACTGAAGGCTATTTTTTAATATAGCAGTAAGTGATTAATTCTGTCATTGAAAGGTGAACATAGACAAATTGGGTGCAGAATGAGGAATGTATTTAAAATCATGTGCAGCAAACCATAGAAATGTCTTAGCCATGGATATGCTCACTTCAGCCTCATTTGACCTTTGAAAAATTGTTTATCTCAAACATTTCGTTGAGATGCAGGTTTGACTTACAGACTTCAGGCAGAAGTATTCAAGTCATTTGGCTTGTACCAAAGACGTCAGGCTCCGAGTTTTGCCATGTTATAGCTTTTAGAATATAGGAATCTGTGTTACAATATAAGGTTAGGTTGCTTGACCTAGATCACAGCTTGTACACATTCCAATTATTCTTCTGTACTCATCATTCAGGCAAGAAAAATTGACTTTGGCTGTTTCTCACCTGTGCAACTGTTAAGTTTTTTCCAGTAAAATGTTCAAGGGTTTTGAGATTTTTGTGGTTCATAGGATTGAAAAGGGAGTTGTTCAAATGCAAATGCTGGAAGAAGTCTGGCAATTAATGCCATTATGCGATAAAATATGGAATATTAAATGAGTCTGTTAAATGTTTGTTTAAATATATTTATGTAAAGCAAAATTCTATCATCACTAAATAAACTTCATGTCACAGCATTTAAATAACAGAGCAATCAGTGCAGGAAACTAGAATGTTGATCACAGAAATTCATATTGTCATGCTTCTTTGATGTATTTCATGAATAAATATAGTAGCTTGAGGAATGCACATAAAAAATATTACTGATACAAGATAAAAACAGAATTAAATTGGTGAAGTCTGTTCATGGCTTCTCATACAGTACTTTGTCTGCAACATTCTATTCCATGGCAATCTGTTAAGTCCTTGAGAGATGTCTCAAGGCTTTCACACCCACCAGTTTGCATTTTCCACGAAAATCTATATAGAAACTTGAATACTTGAGTTGAATCCAGTATAATTTTCTTTCTGTAATTAAGCCTAAAAGTGATATAAAGGATTGATTTTTACTCTGCAACTTGGAACTAAACATTAAAATTACATGGAATAATTGATAAACCTATGAAAACTAGATACGCATACAATTTAAATATTCAGGTTTTTTTCTTCTCATTGGAGTATTTTTTAAAAATCAGGCCAAGTTTCTATTCGTGTGTGGAGAAAGTTAATAATAATAATAATAATAATAATAATAACAATAATAACAACAATAACAACAATAATAAAATCTAGTGTAATTACTGACCTAAAAATACACATGCCCATGAGTTTGACTTAAAAAATTTTTAACATCTTTTAGCATAAGTAAGAATGCTTGTATGTCTCCTGGTATCTGAAGTGCTGAATGACCCTCAGCCAAAAGATGCAGTGTGAGGCAGTCAAAAACATTAGTGCTGGAAGAAATGGGATATTTGGCAAAGACTGTAAATGTGTATTTATTAAGTAAGGTGAAATCTTGGCAGCTGTATTTCTTAGAATACTTGAGATAGAGAAGTCCCTTTCTAGAGTCTGTAATCATAAAAATTAGAGTTTGTATCCTCTTTGCAGCCTGAAAAGCAACATAGGTGAAACACTGATCCCTACTGAACACACCCCAGAAGACCTGGACAGAAGGAACTTGAAGAATAAAAAAGAAAAGACAGCAAAAAAATTTCCCAAACCCACAAGTATACTAAGTCAGACTTAAAATGCCTATTCCTTTAAGTTTCTCAAATTTTGCTCTATTTCTTTGTTTGGTGCTATATAACCTTTAAAGCAGTGACATGGTTAATCTTAATCTCATGTCTCATATACTTTAATTCTTGATAAGTGTTTTCTGATGACAATTCTTCATTACAAAACTCGGCTTGGTTTCCCACTGAAACCAACTTCATCTGAACAACATAAGGAGCTTGATAAAGAAAAAATTGAGCTTTATGACTGGTGATTAATACCGTTAACCCAAGTTCAGTAAAGATTTCTTATGAACACGTTCAGTTCGTTAGGTCAACCATCATTTGATCTAAATTATGCATCTATTAAGTAATTGTCATTGTAAAATTATTCTGAAGAAAGCTGAAGACTTTAGTGGTAGGAATCTTTATGGAAAGAAGTTGACATGTCTAATAAAAAGCTTAGAGAGGGCTTTCTATGTCAGAAAGCCGTTTTGTCGGAATTGAGTGCCCTCATTAGAATTTCTTCAACACATTGCCTTAGTATGCTGACAATTATTAGTGAATAATGAAAATACATAAATGAAAACATTAAAATGGAATCCTATGGAGTTTTTGTAGCCTAAAGTTGATTTATTCTCTGGCTAACATAGGCTGTTGTAACACTTTGCAACCCCACCATTAAGGGGTGGGATTCTTAGTGGGTTGGTAATGCAAGGTGCTGAAAAAGATTTCTCTGTCTTGTAAGATCATTACCCACTGGCTAATGCACTGGGTTGTAGTCAGCTGATGAAAATGAGGTGGAATGAGCCCTGGGAGAGGCAGAAGAACAGAACTGCATTTTATAAGCATATGCAGCTGAGGAAACTGCGCTTAAAAGCAAAAGCGCAGATTTTAAATCCATTGAAAATTTCTTGGGAGCTGTCAAATTATTGTTGGTGTATGTAGTCAATTACTGTGGAAATTAGCATGTTTCTTTTCTCTTCAATCTAATTTTGGCTATCTCTTGTGTAAGTAGAAGAGCAAAGCTAAATCTTAATCTAAGAGCATACTGCGAGTCAAAAAATTAAGCCATATAACTTGTTTTTAAAGTGACTGCTAAATATTCATAAGTGTGGAAATGAAATTTTAAAAAGTGAATATTTTACATGAATCTCCAACTTTTAAATGGCCTAAATAATCTTTGATATTGTGATTGAAGCACTTCAGAACATTTTCCTGTTTAGCTAGTAATTACCTAAAGGTAGAAGTTATTACCTGCTGCCTGCCTTAAAGAAAAAATATTAACCAGCAAACAGAAAATGAACTACTTGGCTAATGAATGGTATCCTCACCAGGAATGCCAATAGTAATGGTTTATTGTACGTAAACCAGAAAAGATTAATGGTGTTGAAATTGCATCATGATTTTTTTCAAAGTTTATAGGCATTTGAAATGTTTTGTTTTCCTGATAAAGAAAGTTCTAGTTATATCTTTTAGGGATTAGTGATTATTATTTTGTGGGTGGAAAAAGCTGTCTTTCTGGTTCAAATTTATTGTTAGCTCTTTGGTTAACTTGCAGCATGCGTACGTGGGCATGAAATTTTTTTTGGCTATTATTCAGAGAAGGTACAGATTTAGTACAGAACTCTGGATTTCAGAAATTCTGTGCCTTTCTTCTGTGGCTTATAAGATGTGCCTTTTTATCAGTTCAGTATTAGTTTATATAAAGCATCTTTAAGCTATCTGGAATAAAGTTTGAGGTATGATATCACCAAATATCAGGATAGTAATTACTATGTGGATTGGAGCAATTCTCATTATTATTGCTCATGTTCAACCCTGGAATAAATTGGTTAAATTTCTCAATTTTTTTCCTCAGAATACTTAAAAAAACCTCAAAGTGTTAGATTGCTTCAGGCTGTATATAAGTGTGTGCTAGGTTGCCAGAGCGATAACAGAAATTTGGACAGAAAAATCAAAGCTTTCTTAAGAAAAAACTTGGAAAAACTTTGTTTTGAAGATACTTACCAAAATACTCAGGCTTTTCAGACCATGAAGGATAACATAAAATACCAACAGCTGCACAGGTGCAGTGCAAATGCTACTGTCTCTTTACAGAAGCACTTCACATCAATGGACTTAACACCTGGGAATAGAGAGTTATAAGATGATTGCATAAGATCTGTTGCATTTCAAGGATGAAGGAGAGCTCCAAGAAAACCCTGTAGAGCACCACTGCAAGCAAAGGACCCCTGGGATGGGCTGGAGGATGTGATTGTGTGGATCCTTGTAGGGTGCTGTCTCTCAGAGCTCTGATCTGAGTCAGGGTCCAAGGTCAGGACAGGTTCCATGTTAAAAATAAAGGGTTACTCTTTGAAAACCCTTTCTTTAATGCAAAATAAAGTCATGCAGCTTTCAAATTTGAAAGATAGCAGCCAGGGGTTGTGAAAAAGCATTGAATTTCTACAGTTTTTCTATCTTGCTGACTCATTCCAGGTGTTAGAGGGACCACTTTGAAAAATACATGTCTTGTGAAATTCTAGCTCCTTTTTCACTACACAGTTTATGAAAATTTCTTTTCCTGAATTTAGTATGCTCTCAGGCTTTTCTTCTCATGTTCATTGATATCTTTTCCTAGATGCAAATTCCAGTGACAGGATGGTACTTATGCTAATGGAGACAATTGAAAGTTGTGGATAGTGGGGGAAAAAAGAAGCCTTTTTTCTTTTGGTAGAAAATTAGCTCTTGAGCTTCTGATTAAAAGCTAGTAAGGACTTGTAGGTTTCTTTTTATTTTTGTTTCTCTCTAGGTAGAAATATAAAATCTTGAAAGAGAATGGTCTGAGGATAAAAGTGGTAAATATTCTGGAATCCCAACAGGAAGCAAGTAACCACAATGTTAACAGAGCTGTATCAGATGGAGATCTGTCTTCACCTTTCAAGCTGACAGTGATTTTTCCATTATAGCAAGAATTGCATTGTAAAATCTTTTCAGAACTAGACCTACCAAATATATTTCATATCTTATCTTAGTACTTTTTTTCCTTAATTTCAATGTGGACAGGGCTGAATCATTTCAGCTGGCAGACATGGCAGTACCATAGGGTTTTAGACAAGGAATAAACTAGTAAAAGGGTCTCAGCTCACTACCCACTTTTATCAGCTGTGATACAGAACAAAATGTCATCGGTTTCAACTATGTTTGCACTCAGACTGATATTGCTACCCACAAGGCATCTGCTGCAAGATTTAATTTTGTCACTCTGTTAAGTGTTTTTAGCAGGGGAAATAGTTGAATGTGTGTAGTTACTGATAGGACAAGTCTGCTGTTGTGCTGTCAAAAGCATCTATCTAGATGTAAATATTTTACATAAGCTTAAAAAGACAAAGGCTAACATGATTTCTGCTGTTTGTACACACATCAGTGCTGCAAAGGGTAAAACATCAGTCACATTTCTCTAGAATTGGCTAGGGATATGAAAATCTCTAATAGCTTGCTACTCAGATTGCAAGCAGATTTCTACTGGCCTCTCTTAATAAGAAAGATGCAATCTTCACAGGGGGAAAGAGGTAAAAGGCCAGAGAGAGTAGAAGATAACACACTCACCTGTTGGAGACTCAGAGTTGCTCTTCAGTTTTTTTATATGCTGTAATAGATCCTGTTCACCAGACTAAAAATTTAATGGGTGTGTGGGGCACAGAAGGGTATAGATACCACCTAAGCAAAATAGACTTTGGGTTGGAGAATCATTTGAAAAAATGCACTACTTGAAATAAAGAACAATCAAAAAGTCCAGCAGAGAACAGCCTGTGTTCCTAAGTGACCCTTACTGTTTAAGATGTGCATATCAGAACACTCTATGCTGTTGTTTAACTGTGTATTTGCTTTGTCTTTGGCACTTGTATTTTTTGTGTACTTTGAAACCTTGAAAACTGAAATTATGGAAATGACTGGAATATGGGGCTATTCTTCTTAGCTTTTCCATTTTTGTTCATTTAATAATTTTTCCCTTTACCAGTTAATTTATGTTGGGAAAAAATACAAAACTTTGAAAAAAATGTGAATTTTAAGTTTTTGGGGCTTCTTTGTCACTAACAACTTGTTGTCATCTTGTAAGAGCATATGGGCTGCTAAAATTTGAGTTCCAAGGTCATGTGCCTGGATCAACAGTCGGAACTAATTTTAGGCAAGCCCTGTGTCAGCAGGGTAAAGGGAGGTGTGAACTATGCACTGCAGCAGACCTTGGGTGCACAGCAGCTGTGTTGGCAGTGAGTGTGCTGCAGAGGAACACATTTTGGAAGGCATGTCGGGGAGGAGGTTCCAGTATCCCTTCCTCCCCCTCAGATGAACCAATGCATCTCATGCTTGGCTATTAGCACTGCAATTTTCTCCTGTTGAATGTTCCTAAGACTATTTGCTTACACAGTAAACCAGCACTTTAAAGTTGCATTTATTCCTTTTGATGAACTGTTGCAGGATTTTTCCTTCTATAATAACTACTTTATCTTGAAATAATAAGCATTAGGAAAATTTTAAAAACATAAATTTAAATTCAAGGAATCTAGAAGCTTGAGAATTGTGCAAATTCATGTTTATGATTCTTTCATTTCTGAATACAAAAATATCTGTTCTTGGCTCTTTTCCTTGACTAGTCCACTTTCATTCTAACATATCTTTGTGTCTCCAAAGGACATTACATTGGTAGCTTCTATTCTAAACCTCATGAATTTTTTTTCCTCCCCTGCTTTAGATAGTAAAAGGTTTCACATTTGTTGTTAATTTCACACATTTCTGGTAAGGAAGTTGTCATTGTTCTAAACATGAAGTAGTGTTTTTTTATTTGTTATGCCTTTTCATGCGGGGTTCGGATGAATTAGTGTTTGTGCAAGTGACATGTCAGGAAGGATCATTATTTCTATTGCGGCCCTCTGGGGAGTTCACAAAATTGGATGTGAAGATTGCGATGTTTTCAAGCTCAAGTATTCTGTTCTTTTATGGTAGTTGCTTCTGCTATTTCTTTCTCAATTTTCAGTTTTTTCTTTCATGAATGTCTTTCTGTGTTTCAGAAAATCTAAGTTGCATTAATGTTACAGCATCCAAATATGTAGTGATTTTACTCACACAGCCCAAGCTGCTGCTTACAGTCCTGAAAGCTGAAGTTTTTCCTAGCTTTACCAGGGTAAAGAATAATTTCTGAGCATTTAAATTTTCTGCTTGAATCACAAAATGGTTATGGAATAATATTTCATCAGGTGACAGGAATACATTTACCGGTAGTTGAAGGGCAAGGGTTCAAACACAACCTCGTGATAGTGGTTTTTGGGCTGGTTCGTTTGAGTTTTTCATTTGTATTTTTGGTGGATTTTTTATGCAGTAGTTTCCTTTAGTAGTGGCCATCACTAAACTGGGCTTCATGATACTTTAAACAAGTAAAGCCCAGCCTTCTATCTTGATTATGGTTTTCTTTTTCTCTATGCTATGTGGAAAAGACTAATAGGTCTGTTACAAAACTGGTTTAAATATCTGTTTTCTTTTTTTTTTTTTAATGCTGCCATAATCCCCATGTTCTTCTGCTTCCTTCTTTATTATGTAGCTGTAAATGTGTTCAATTTATTTTTAATGGGAAATACAGGCTTAAAAATAAGTTAACTTTGGTAGAACTCCCATATTTAAATATAAGCTGTCTGAGGGAAGTGGAAGTGTTTCTGCTAACTTTCATGACAACATATTCACAGGCTTGGACAGCAAATAATAGTGAGCTGCTCTTGTGTTAACAGTAATCTAAAACCACTCTATTGCCTTTGTGTCTTTCTTGATGGTGGAGATGTGCTCTGTGATCCTCGGCTCTTCTATGAGGTCTCAGCAACCCCATTAAATACTTTGCTTTAAAGAAAACCTAAATCTGAATTTAAATATAGCACAGATATAATATTTTAAAATTTTGCCAACCTTAAATGTGAGTTGTGCTTTCTTTAGTAATGATTGGTAGTGGGCATTTGTGCTCATGACACCAAACTGGACCTTGTAGCTATGCTCTTAGATCTATAAATCAAACTGATAAAGTACTTACTCAAAAACAAAAGGAAAAAGAAAACCAAACCAAAACCAAACTAGAAATTCTATGGCAACTCCAAACCCCACCTTCTGGCCTTTCTGACATATTACCACAAATTGTTGTGAAATTAATAATAAATTAACAGCCCCATCACTTGCAGTCATTAACTCAATTTCTGTAACATTTCTTAAGCTGAGCTTTACATGTACAAATTCAAACTGGGTTCTAAAGTTCCTTTAAAGCAATGCTGTATACCTACCTTACCTTAAGACAGCTGGGTTCAATCTGAATATGATTGTATCTTCTTGCTTTTTGTTTGTTCTACTAAAGAATTAATGTATCAATATTAGCATATGCCACTTATAATAGGTTGTAATATTTTTGTGACTGAAATAATGATGCTTGTAAAACAGTTCCTGGATAGATTAACATTTTCATATTGACTTTCCTGTTTAGCTGTGTTGTTCTTACTTGAAGTCCCCATGAAGGAGGTATTAAATTTCAAGGCAGAGCTAGCTTGGCATTTCTTGCATGATGCAGTCTCATCTGCCTATCTACACTTAATCCTAAAGATATTTATGGAAGATCTAAAGTCATTCTTTCTGAATGAAGAATGCTGAAGATTGTTCTGTCTAACATCAGTGAATTGTTGCCTTGGGAATGAATCAAGACATTTTTAAAACATTGGCCATGAGAATACAGAATTACTGGTAACCGAGGTTCTTGCAAAGCCAGCCCAAGGTTGTCCTTTACTTTCTGGGACATTGGAAGATTCTGATACTTTACTGCCTCACTTGTAGTATCTCATGATAGTTAAAACTTCCTCATAGCAACATCTGGTGATAGGTTCTTGATCCTAGAACTGAAATAAATGGGTTTTGCTACCCTGGGCATCATATAAGGCAGAAAGCCTTGACAGGACAAACTTTCTAAGCTTATTTCATGTAAAGTCTTTAGCCTTTGTTATATCCACAATATTAAATGCCTGCATTCTGGCTAAAATATTCCTAGCTTTCTCTTAAAGCCCCTGCCAGGACAAACTCCAACACAGCGAGGGCGAGCCAGTAGCTCCTGGCTGAGATGCATCTTCTGAACAGCCCAAGTGAAGTTGCCACTGGGTAGCTGCTATTTCTCTACAGATGAGCAGCCCAGATGCTTGAGTCATCCTGCTATTGGTACCCGGAGGTGACAGGAGCTAAACTGACCTACAAGAAACACTGATATCTGCTGTCAATTTTTGTCTGGCTGCAGTTGGGAGAATTTCTCTGAAGATGTTAACTTTGCTGTGGAAAACCTTATACTCTCCCTTGCACTAGCAAGGCTCCGGGGTGGCCTGGAGCAGTGTTGGCTGCGTGCCTTCTCTTTCGAATGATGATACAAAGCCCATGCTCATGGAGTAAAGGACACACTCATTCCTGCAAAGCTGACCTTGGCACATTGGGATGGCAAGTGATCATGTGGATTGAAAAAAGTGTTTGCTCTAAAGTTCTCCTTCTTAGGGTCTTGTTGCACCACCTACAGTTTATATAATGCGTATGAATACAGGTAGAATTTCCTGTGGTAAGATCTTGCAAACAGCACACCCATACATTTTTTCTTGATTCCTGAAAAAAACTTGCTGTGCTCTATCTGCAGTTCTAGTTGCACTCCCTTGATAGCAGGCACATGTTTTCCATGACAGGCATTTTCTGCTGCTTTCTGTCCCCTCTGACTAGGGTGTGTAACACTACCTGCAATCTGTATCCCTCCTGGAGGTGAGGTCCAACACCCAGACTAGGCCAGACACAGTGTTATTTGTAAGCTTGTTGATTCATAATTATACTGGAAACTAGTGCTTGAAATGTTCTCTGTAATTTCTACATAATAAAAATATACAAATATGTTTGCAAGGTGATCTAAAAGGGACGTTCTATTAGTCTGGATAGGAGTTTGGCAATAAGTCTAGTACTCTGTAGCTGGAAGAAACATCTTTTAGTCTGACATAAACAGCATAGCTGGAAGTAGAAAAGAGATGTTTTGAGAGTTTAGGCATTAAGTTAAGTATTGTGCTGGATGACTTAAATCTCTAATTGATTCGCAGTGTAATTGTCCATCTGAACAACTATTATTCTCTACCCTAGCAGAGCACTTTGAGCACTCAACTGCTTGAGCTTCCTTCTCGGCTCTGTCCTTTGAGCATTCAGGTAATGTGATACAAACTTTTTAATGCAGTGAAGTTCTTGCAACAAATATTGTCCTGAAATGCAGTTGAATTAATGTGTTGTATACTTTTAGAGGCAGCTGGACTGAGTGAGGAGTGAGATAACAAATCAACGGCTTGGACCATTTTATATGGGATGTGTCTATACTGTGCCTGCACAGTAAGTCAAGGTAATGTGATATTATCTCCCTTCACTATTGCTTCATTTACCTTTTCTCCTCACATGCACCAGTATTGCACCAAGCTCAACAAACTTATGTAATATAATATAAAATTTTCCAACATCTACATAGTTAACAACAAACCTTCATGTGCTAATTAAATGGTATTTTTGATGTCTGACTGGCATTTATTTCAAACACAGGAGTTTTGTGTGGTGATTGGTACTGAATTCCAGAGTGGGAATGAGGGAATACAAATTTAGGCAGACCTGGCCTGTGCAGAGCTATAGTTTGGGTGAGTTTTGCTCACCCAATGCTGCCTCAGTGTTGATTGCTGCTCATCTGGTAGCTGCAACAGGGCTCACACTCAGGTAGCCAGTTAATGAACTTGATCTAAACTGGGATTCATTGGCTATACTAGAAAAATTACTATTCTCTGGTATAATTTTGGCACCTAGTAACTAGTCTGGTCAAAAATTTGCTGTCTCAAGTCAGTTCTGAGCTTGAGCAGAGATATTTTCAGCAGGTGTTTAATGAGATTTGGAGTCAAAGGAAGTTTTCCAGCATAACTGTAGGCTCTTTCATGTCAGAGGATGTGTTTAATTTATGTCCCTGGGTATGTCTTATTTGCTAATATAGCCAAAGCCTTTTACTGTTAAAGTTCTAACCCACCCTACTAAAAATAGAGACTTAAAGGTCAAAGTGTTTTCAGACTACCAGAGGCTCCACTGAGAGATTAAACTTATCTTTTTGTCAAGTTGAATGGTAGGTACATAAAACTTTTCTAGAATGGGAGCTTTCTCGGGCTGAGAACTGTTGAGTCCCTGTAGGATTGTGGGTTTTTTTCTGCTCCTACTTCAGAGCATGTAGCTTATGTGTTTTTCCAGTACACTAAAGCACAGGAAATAACTGATTGTTCGGGAGCCTTGAGATGATATGTCCAGAAACTGGTAAAATATGAACCTTTGGCTCTGAAATTACTTCTTACCCAGCTAAAGATCCCTTGTGCTTTCAAAATCTTGTAGAATTAAGTGTGTTTTTAATCCCTTGTTTTTCCATCTTCAGAGATTTTTAGTTATCTTGAAGAGTGACATTGTAGGAACCATCTTTGTTTTGTTGGATCTGTATTTCAGAAACACTTAGGTGGGTATTTGAAAAGCCGCACAAAGCTGCTGGTGGTACATCCATGGTCAACAGGTCTCTTGAAAAGCAAGAGATAGTGGTAGTGTGAAGACAGGCAAGCTTTCTGATCTTGAGTGGCTAAGCAGAGAATTATGGCTTTCTTATTTAAAGGGTGGAGTGAAATGATGATATCCACTAAATATTTTTATTAGCTCTGTGAAAAGAGCAATCAGCAACACAAAGTACCTCTTCTGGTGAAATTTTCTAATATTTTGTTTCTGAAACTTGTGGGGGGTTAGATTGAACTCATGAATGCTCCTCTTTGTGCAGATCTTCTCTTCCTTTAGGCTGGGGTTTCTTTTCTCTAGTTAACATTTCTGACTGTCCACCTCCAAATTCAGAAATTACCCAAATGTTTTCAGGTCTAAAGCAGCTATGTCACCTATCCCAGCCAGTACAGTATCCTTCACTGCAGTCCTGTTTCAAATTTGGTTAGAATCTTCAGGTAGAATGAATATTCAAACAGTTTTGAAGACGACTTAGCTGTTTGTCATTGATTAACTATATTTTAACTTATAACTATAGTCAGAACTCTGTTATTCAACTAAAAAGCCAGTCTTGATTCAAGCTGTCTTTAACTCACCTAGTGGTATTTGTGTTGCTTGGTTAAAACCTTGGGGTTTTTTCTAGATAATTGCATGACAGAGAAAAAAACAGTCATGAAAATAAACTTGTTGATAGTTTGATAGGAATATAGTAATCTCATTATTAAATTATTTGGCTAATTATATGTCATGCTATAAATGTTTTTGTACTTGGTACAGTACCATGTTTATGGCACCCCTACAGCTTACTTTCTCTGGGGGGTTGCATTCCCCGGGGAAGTGTTTGCCACTATAGTTTGAGAGCTTCTGTACTTTTGTTGTTTGGACAGTGTTTTTCTTTGCTGAACTCTAAGTTTGTTCTCAGCAGATATTTATTTTCCAGTTAGTTGCTGCTGCTATTGCAGACTTGAAGAACAGGTTTACTTGCCCAAAGCCTTATCTAATTTTTTGCATTATATTATCTGATGTAACCAAGTAGATCACCCCTACTTATAGACCCTGTATTCCACAGAAAAAAAAATCAACAATCCTATGCAACTAGAAAGTGTCACCCCTGAAAGTCCCAAAAGCTGACCAATGTCACGCAGATGCAGAGTTTACTTTATGTCTTAAGTTACTCATGAAAGAATTTTGTCATTATGATCATATGGACGAAGGTCTTATAAAGATTCAGGTGAGGGTCTCATGTACAACATGAACATGGGTAACAAAACTGTTTTTTACCAAGAAAATAAGCCTGTAAAACAGTTATTTTGACCCTGCATGTAATATGAGGATTGCTTGATCTGCAGAAAAACAGACAAGGCAACACTAAACCCTTGTCTTCTATATGATGCAAGTTGTCCTTTTCTGCCTCAGGTGTCCCGCTGCGGCTGCTAAAGGCACAAAGGTGCTTTACTACTGGTGAGTGAGGGTGTAGTGGGAGATTAATTATATCCCGCCCCTCTTCACAACTAGATCTCCTTAGCATAAGGCAGAGGTGATACTTTTGTATCTTGGATTTAAACAAGGAGGTGTGCTGCAGAGAGGTTAAAAAGAAAGTTAGTTTGTGAAGTTAAACCTACTTGGATACTTAATGCAGTACATCAGTGAATGCACAGACAGGGTGAAGTAGGAAATGACAAGACAGCATTAGAGACAGCCGAGTATTTCCTAAGCATTTTGCCAAGTGATGTCTATCAAAAAATTATGTGGTTTTAAAAAGTGATAACACCTGACTTTTGTTACATATATGTAGTGGTAAAAAAATCTAGCATTTTTATTTATAGATTTATGTCTTTTGCTTGATGCTAACCTGTTGTCTCAAGCCACTTTAAAATAATGCTTTTCCCTTCTCTTTTCTAATGAAATACAGAATTCCTTCCTTATATAAAACTGCCTTTTTGGACCAATAAGTCTCTGGCCTCAGCTGAGATGGACATGCTTATTCAGAAATACACATGGAGATAAAGTGTTTTTAATAGACAAATATGCAGTGCTGGGTCTTGGAAACAAAAAATCTCTCAAATCTAACTCTGCCAGTAGGAACAAAATGTCTTTGTAATACTTTGTCTTCTTTGTTGATGTGAATCTGAAATGGAATGATTGTGTAATATGCCTCTGTTTGGATCTTAAAACATGACCTCTCTGTCTGTAGATATCCCCAGACTTCACCCATTTGAAATAGAAGCTGAATACCCATTGTGATTTTTTTTATGTTCCTTTTCAAAAGATGTATTGCCTGTTATTGTGAATCATTCATGTTACAAAAAAAAAATAAATTCTTGTTTATAAGAAATACTAAATAAGGCATCCAATATTTTCAAATTCTGTTAGAGTGGCACCTTATTTGGTACATTTTTTTTGATTTTGTGTATCACAGCTGTACATAAATATGAAATCAGTAGTCAAATAAGATAATTAGTCAATCAGTTATGGTATTTTCCTCTGAGCAACTTCTTCTGAAATCTCAAACATTTTATGTGTTGCAAAGTTGTATGAATAGGCTAGTAAAAATATTTTCCTGGGGTAGCTGTTTAGATGATTGGGAGTTTTTTTCAGGATTTTAATGGTTTATTCTTTTTCATGTATGCTTTTCTTTTATTAAATCTGGTGAACTGCAGAAACAGCAGTGTTTCAAGGAACTAGCCTGAGGGTTTTAATATGAACCATAAAAAGAATAGTCAAAACTTTGTCTGCTTTTGTGACGTCATTGGAGTGCCCTATGTGTAGTGATTATAGCTATTTAAATTAGTCCAAATATTTATATTATGCACAACAGTGAAAGCATGAGGTGCTAAGTAGAGAATTACCATTTTGTTTACAAGAGAGGTGTTCATTTTTATGAGCAGATGATGTCTGCATGCTTTTAGGGAAACTACTTTCAAACTTCCAAGTTTTTAGGAAAACATGCATAGCACAATATACCAAGGAGAAACATTTGCTCTTTCTCTTTTAATTCACTAGTCTTGTACTTGTCAGCTGGTCTTAAATGTAGAACAGAACCAAAAGAAGCATCTATAATTCCTATGATAATTCGTTTCTGCGAATTAGAGTGAGCTTCCCAGTCTTCAAAGTAGTCCAGACACCTCTCTGAAAGAGGAAGTAAATCAGTGGTTTTAGCTCCTTAGCTAAAAACACCTGTGGCTCTGGTGGGCAAGTCAGCATGGCCAGGGAGCAGGGCGTAAGTCAGAGGTTCTTGTGGGGTGCACACCTGTTAAATTCACCCCCTTTATTCCCCCAGCATTTTAAAATCAGGTTAATCAATAAACAAATGTCTGTAAAAAACCCTGCACATTATTCAGTGCATTCGGGCCTTATGGTTTTTAAATTTCTTTTCCTCTTTTGTTGTCTCAAATTGCACTGTTTGGGCAATTGTTTCAGGTCTATCAAAGACCAGAAAACAAGTTCCAATAGTGGCAAACAAAATATATTCATAAAAATCTTTTGTAGGTCAAAGAGAATAGAAAACACAATAGCAGACAAGGCAATCCTTGCTTAGGACAGCTGGGTCTTCCATTCCCTTGTAACATGTTTTTGAATACTAGAGCTTGCCTTTTGTTTTCTGCATTCCCAGACATGTCTGAGCCTTGAAAGGTGGCCTTAATACAACTATTTATATTTACTTGAATTAAAATGTCCATTTGAAAATACAAAAATAAAGCAGTGAGGCGCATCAATAACTGTGTCAGAAAACAAGGAATTAGGTGATTGTTGATGGATGACTACACAAATATGATGACTTGTTTTATGGAGATTTCCATGTTACCTGGTGATTCTTATTTCAAAATATTTATGAACAGACAGGAATGATAGGGTTTGTGTTTAGGCATGATCAAAAATGTCAGCTGAGTGCTTTTAAGTTTTATTGCTTTTTAGAAAACCAAACTCGCTGTCTGAGCTCCTTTTTTCTTTTTGAGGCTCCTGGGATAGAAATCAGGTTGCACCTGTTATGTGGGCAGGTGATGTTTGTGATGGGCACTAATTGATTTGATGGGCATATTCTGAAAGACAGAAGGCACTTTCAGAAATTTTGTGATCGTTTTCAAGCAAAATAGATGAAAAGATGTGCACTGTTGTGGGAGTTTTTGCCATATTGGTCGGCATTGTTAGCTTCAATGAATTTGACTGGGAATTCAAAACAGAACTTGAACAGACTCAGAATAAATTAGGATAAAATCAGGGACAATACTTGCAGGATGCCCTGTGAGGAAAATCTGTAAACTTTCGTACAGTTCTAACTGACAGAAATCCTGTTCTCATGCTAATATAGCCAATAATGAAGAAATGTGGGAACAAAAATACAGTGAATGTGTTGTACAAGCCAAATTGTGCTGACCCAGGCTGAATAATGCTATTCTCTATGGGATGCCAGCCAGCCCTTTAATGCTTACTGCTGCTGCAAAAGCTCTTGCTAATCCTGCACCAGGAATTGTTTTTCTAAATCATGTTAGGACTTTGATTTCATTGTAATAGATGGAAGCAAGGGGGACTTTGGTCTGAGGCTCGGGACAGACAGCATGTCCCTTTGGAAGGAGTGTGCTTTGTAATAGTGTGTCATGCTGGAATTGCAGTGACAACAGCACAAGCACCAGTGGCTTGAAGGAAGCACTGTCTAATTCCTGGGTTCTTTTCTCACCTGGTAAATTTGTCCACTACAGACTAGACTAATGGTGACATTTGGGACTCTCTTGTCTTGAATGTTTTTTTAGTTGCAAGAAAAAAGGATGACAGTTATGTCAACACTGCATGAGAGGAAGAAGGAAACGACAGCTAGTCTGGCTGCCAGCACCTTGAATTTCAGGATTTAGCAATGCCATCTTACCCTGCAAGAAATTTCCTTCAGAGAGCACTGCAGATAGAAATACGCTGGTTTCATAAAGATTTAGATGTCATGGAGATCTAGCAGAAGACATGCATTCAGAATAGTTTCATTTTCCCCTTAAAATCCAGATTGAACTCTGTTCTGTTTTGCTGATTGATAGATAAATATTGGGATGGTGAAAGGAAGAGGGTTTTATTTAGCAACAAAAAATGAAGATCTGTTTGTAGATGCATCTTGGTGTAAGAATAGGGATTTCACAAGGGGGACAAATAAAGAAAAGCCCAAGCGTTCACCACTGAGGTTTTAGGAGATTAGAGAACATTAAAACATACATAAATATGAACTATTGCTGAAGACAACTGAGGAGTTTTGTAGTAATGCTGAGTACATGTGGAAGTACTTAGCTACTTGTAGGAAATTATGTCTCTGCTTAGTGGAAGACAGGGTGGTTCAGCTCGCATGGCTGCCTGGCAAGCTACCTAGGAAAGGCATCAGAATCCTCATCCCATTCCTTTCTTTTGCTCACTTTGTTGCTTTTAATGCCTGTTTCAAAGGAAAATGATCTTTTGCAAAATTCTCAGCAACAAAGCCGAGCCAAGGTGTGCAATGATGAGCAAGGAGTAATTTCAGTCAGTTTCAATATGTCAGTATAATTTTCTGTTAAAAATATGAATACAGCTAAAAAAATCCTTCCCAGTGATTATTTTAAGGTAAATATTCCTGAAAATACAATCATAAGCTTAAAAATACCCTATTTAATTAAAAATTATTGAATTTATGCTTTTTACTTTATAAGAGATTTTCTGCTGATTTGGGTAATTCCTGAGTGGGTTTCGTTAGTTTCACTGCAGGCCATCTCTTAGCCCACTATTCCCTTTTCATCAGCTGTGAATCCTCAGATACCCTTTTATCTGACTTGGACATCTTTATCTAGTGGTCAGGCATAGAATTGTACAGCTAATGTTATTATTCATATATGGCTTTTAATTAAAAGTCTCAGCAAAAGCAACACTGAATCTGCCTGTTATGATTATAGGTAAGTTAATAAACATTCTTTTGCCTTGCTTCTTAAGAGAACCTGGTGTTACTGCAAAGCATTTTTACAATCACAGTCTGAAACCCACAGAACTTCTTCAAAAATCAGATTAAAAAATACTTTCTTATAAAGCTAAGTGACCTTACAGATCAATGTTTCCAGATAAGATTCAGCATAAGCTACTCCAAAGACAGAGAGCATCAATCTTAGGTGATTCATTTCCTTAGCTATTCCCAATGCAATTTGGGGAATAGAGAGTCTCTGCAATAAAAACTTTTCCCAGAAGGCTGAATGTTTATACTAAGACATTCTTAATAAGTGCAGAAATTGCATCATCTCGTGTATAACAGCTTTGTATAATGCATTTGAAAAATCAAATAAGAGAACTTAATGAACATAGTGCTATTTTTTTCTAAATGCACCATTTCTCTATCAAAAGCAGTGTTTCTCTTTTACTTCAATATGAAAATCATAAGGTAACCTTCTTGTTGTGGCATCAACTAGTTTTACTTGTCAACATTTTACTGTCCTTCAGGTTTCTGGGAGATCCTTAATGCCAAATGTCAAAATGCACGCACATTCACAATCATGTTTAAGAGTAATGACTTTTACTTTCTCTGGCTGAAGGACCCGAAACTGTGGTTTGCATGAAAGAACTGGAAGTCAGGAGGTCAGGAGTGATCACTTTTTCTAGAACTCTGAAATCCTATGTGGTCAATTCTTTTTATTTTACAAAAAGGTAGCAGAAGAAATTAGGAAACACTATGTCACTCTTCCACTATAAAACACAATATTTTATTTGTGGATAGAAGTATGGTATCTAGAGGAATGCCTATAAGTGGAGCTCACCGTTTGCAGTCTTGAGACTGAAGGTGGGAGTTCAGGAGTAGGAAGTGCTTTGAGTGTGGCCCTTGGAGATGGGCAGATGTGGTAGAGAAGCAGCAGGAAAAAGCTTAAATTTCCTTAGGTCTGTGTTTTGGGCCATACAGGGGGAGCAGCCAAAAGTGTATGTGGCTTAGGAACCAGGGCAGAATGATAAGTGATGGAAAAAAAGTTGAGCAGTTTAGAGATTAACAAGTAATTGTTTAACAAGGTAAATGACATTTTGTTTGGGTTTTTTTTCTTCTATAGGCCAGTATATCAGAGCACATCCAGTCACTCACTATTATGGAATCAAACATACAAGGCATGTTGGTACTCACAAAACAGGCTGAAGACTTTGCTTCTGAGAAAAGGTTTATTAACCACATTAGAAATCATGAACAAAAGTTGGCAAACTTGAGCTGATGAGCAGAGTTCCAAAACAGGAACTACTCAATAGCAGTGATTTGAGTGACATGCTAGTATATATTTAAAGCACCAAATAGTTTAATGTTTATCTCTGGGAAATCTGATTGCTGTGTTTCTTTCTTTTTTCCACAGAATAATTCAGAATGTCTTCCAAGTGTAAGTTAAGACATAACCTATATTATGGTAGGAAACTGAGTTAGAGAGCAGTAGAAATCGTAGTTAAGTCACTGTACTGGACAACAAAAAATTCCCATTGATAGCCTGAGTCACTCAGCAAAAAGCCAAATGATGGTTACTTTTGCCTTATAAAGGACATTTTCCTTCAATAGACAGAACAAACTAACAAAAGCTAGTAAAATACTGTGTTTGTGAGAGCAACTCAGAAAATCTGCAGCAACTGTGGGGAAAACACCAAGAAATAGAGGTGCTTGGTTAACTTGGCTGGGTTTCTTGGGCTTACCCTCCTAAGTAGCAACATTGTCGTTCTTCAGCAATTGGTATGGAGATATCAAGCAGTAAATATCATACTTAGAAATAATACTTTGCAGCCTTTGTATGTCTGGACTAATATAAGACAAAAGATGTGCAACTTAATTCTTACTCAAAATATATGCTCTCTTGGCCTGTTGCTCTGTGCTTTGGGCAGAAAACAGCCCTGGATCTGGTTGGTTTGTACTTGCATATATGTTGTGTGTTGTCTCTGGGGATGCCCAGAAAAAAACTTAAATGGGAAATTTCTGAGGCTTGTGGCTTTTCAGCCATTAACACAGCAGTTTAGATCACTCTTGCTTTTGAGACTGCTTGTTACCATGAAGTGAAGGGACCTTCATGCCTGTGAAATTTCTACCCCTCTTCCACACTTGGCTGTACTGGCCCAGTAAGAGCAACAGTTCTCAGTGGCTATCTTAAGTTTGATTTCCTTGAGCAGCCAAAGTGAAAATGGGTTCTGACTTTCTGGAGCATGGTAATTAATGCTTTCTGTTAAACAAAATAACCTAAATAAATGCTGCTAACTACTCTCAGCTTTTGAAGCTCACTTTCTTAGCTTTGTTTTATTTTCATTTCTCTGGAATCAAGGTAGAATTTCTTTCTGTGTAGTAATGTTTTTTGTTTCCCAAGGTAGTCAATGCCATTCATGTTAAAAAGCCTTTTTTTTTGTCATTGTATTGTTAACTTGCTTATGACAAGTTAAGAATAAAAAAATAGTCGATATTTGGTAGTGATAATTGCTATGAAGTGACACCAACAGACAAATGCACTGCAAGGCTTCATGCTAACATGCTGCCTGTCAGTATTAAATGTGTTTTCATTTCAGAATTATTGCCACCTTTAGCTGTCCAGAAGGAAAAAAATAAAGATAGCTTCTAGCAGAGGTAATTTCCAAGAACATAACAATTAATGGGAGATGAGTGTCAGTTTGTTTAAATTGGTTTCAGTATATGCTATTTTTTAAAAATTAACTACTTCTCAGACAAATTAGCCCTCTAAAATATAGCTTTCTATATTGAGTGTTGCTAATTCAATGGTTATTCCCTATGAAGATGATAATAAATTGGAGTGCTGGTGAACATGCAGTTTAGGGTTTCCAGGACAGAAACAGCTGTTAGCAGAGAGTGGTCATGTATACCCTGTCAGGGAGGGTTTACTGCAGCCCTGGGTGAGCCATTTTGGCATTCCAGGATATGCAGCTTAATAGCTGCCCAATATTTAAACAAGGGAACAGCTTGGATTTCAGGCCCTGAAAGCTCTAACATTCTTTTCTTGCACAGTCCCAGAGGACCATGTGGTGCCTTTAATTGTGAACAAGTAAACATTAGTCTGGTGGCTTGAGCCATTCAGGAGATGAAATGAGACAGAAGTTGTCTCTGCAGGTGGGTTAACAGCTGCTGCCAAGTGCCTCTCTATCTTACTATCTCAGAGCAAGTCTCATAGATGAGCCTGAACAATTTCCAGTGTCATATAAAGACTGGGAAGCAGCAGGAGTGATTTGTTCTGATTCTTGTGAAAAAGATTGATGCAGTATTTGTTTTTGAAGATTTAAAATTGAGAGAGGAAAAACCCACTATTTTAGTTCTCCAGTCATTTAAAATCTTAATATAGGTATGCAGATTCCAGCTCTTTTAAAAATCTGGTTGCAAGCAGCAAGCAATTGACCCTCTAAATACATCTCCCTATAATTTAGCTATCAATTAGCTTTCTCTTAGTGCCTCACAAAGTGTTACAAATAAGGTGTAGAACTAACTGTCTGAAACAAGTTGCTTGGAAATATAATTACCTGGCTTAGTTGTAGATTAATGTTTTTGACAGAAGCTTTAAGGAGGGAAGAGCAGAATTACATGTGGAAATAGCTCTGCAAAATTAAAGCCACTTCTCCCACTGCAATCTTATTCAAATATGAGGGCCCTTCTGCTCTCCCTGTTTTTTCTGTAGGTTTACCATGTCATAGCTGCTGTTGATATAACTTAAAAATGAGTTTCCCATAATTAACAAAGGGGAGAGCAAGAAGAGAAATGATGATATATTAAGTAGAAGACAATTGGGATTTCTTTGGGAAAGAGAAACTATTCAGTGTTTGGCTGAGCGATCTTCACTCTTCAAATGTCTCATGGCAAACTGACTTTTCCAATTCCCTTTTGTGCATCTCAGTAATTGAAAGAGGGATGCATTTCCCATAATTTATACATTGCATGCATAAGCAGGCCATTTCTGTAAGTGCATATCTGTGATGATACGAAAAGATTTGCTTTCTAAAAATCCATAGAAAGCAGATCAAATATGTGTCCTCTATGCAACTGGATGCTGAGCTGGGATCTAGCTGGCTTTTATGAGCTAATGAGGGTCACTGTGGGTCAAGACTTGGATGGAAACTTCCAGGAAAGATAAAAGTCTAGTAGTAAGTACTCTTTACCACATCCGTAAGTAATACTTGCCCTTTGACTCAGTGCTACAATTCAGCTTGAAAGATGCTTATAACAGTTCATGAAGTCTTCTGGGTTGGTATCCAAACAGATCAGTTGCCTTTAGTGCATGGAACAACAGCTTCCCTCTGGAAGGTCTGTCACAATGTAATGACAGGACATCTAAATAGCTGATGCTTCTAATGGGCAATAACGCCAACTGGGGAAATAAAACCTCCTCTAAACTCTTCAACAACAAACCAGCTTGATGGAAAGATTTTGTTTTCTTTCATAATGTGCCATTGGTTAACATATATTTATACATTTAAGAAGTAAATAAGGGAATATATTCTAAGAAGTTGTAAAAGCTACAACAGCAAACAGATTAAGGAGCAACACAGTAGCTTAATGAAGAAATTCCTTAGTGACATTAATATATGAGGTTTGAAGGCAATCTTCAGACCATGAACAACTAGTTTGCCACATCTAGAGAATACACCAGAAGAAGGATCATTCTGTGCATGCCTTACTTCCTAAGCTGGCTTTTCTCAGTGCCAACTCTTAGATAAAATAAATTCAGGGGATATTTTCCTAACCCCACCCATGCAGCCATTCTTACAAAAATATGAACAGACAACAGAAGGGCTGTTTATAAAGCATAATGAACTTTGTTTGGTTAGTCCATAGCTTTGAATAAAACAAAGAATTATGAAGAGCTGGGAATTTTTGAACTGGCACTGGAACAAGGGAAGTGAAGAAAGTAGAGGGGCAAAACACAGTGTGTCAGAGAAGCTTTAAAGGTCATCGTTTCAAACCCATTTATACCAGATAAAACTACACGTAATTAACTTCAGTTAACTTATATTGTGGAATAGATGGATTTCTTTTAAGCTTTAAGGTCTTTTTTTCAAATCCTATTGCTGAAATGTTCAGTAATCTCAGTTTATAACCATGGTTTCCTATTAATGCAGTGGATTACCAGGTGACAAGGACCTTGTCCTGGGTTGGCCATATGACCTGTTTGTATCCCCAATCGTCCTCTTGCTTATGCTGGACATTAAGCTCTACAGCTTTAAGTTAGGCCCAGAGAGACAGAGAGAGTGAAAGTGGAGGAAAAAAAAACCACTCACCGTTTGTCTGCAGGAGTCCCATCTTATCAGCTAGAAAGGCCTTGAGAGAGCGGAGAGGCTACATTCCAGCGGGACTGTGGGTTTTTTTTATTCTCTCGGGTGGGTGCAGGAACGGCACACGGCGGAGAGTTTCCTTGGAACTTTCTCGGCTTTTTGCAGGGAGAGACTTTGTTTCTTTTGCTGTGTATTTTTTCCTTTTTCCTCCTCCTGGGACTGGCTGGCATCGCGTGGGCCCAAGACACCAGGGAACCCCCGGGGGGCTCCCCCCCTCGCCGACCTCTACAGCCGGGCCCGGCAATCGGCCCCCCCACTGGAGAACTGAACCGGACTCAGACGGACTCTGAATCTACCATCTCTTCAGAGGAAGGAGAAGTTTCATTGTTTTCATATTATCCAAATTTTTCCTATGCTTGTGAATATTCTATTTGTTAAATAAATAGTTTTTTCCACTTTTCTCTAAGGAAATTCTTCCTGGACCTGTAGGGGGAGGGTTGATTGGAATCGGCTCTTCCTAGAGGAGACCCCCCAGAGGTTTCCTCCTAAATATTTGCCCTAAACCAGGACAGACCTGAACCAAGACCTAGGTCTCACATTGTAAATACTATTCAGTCAAATGTGAGTGCCAGTCTGCATCTGAGGAAGCAAGGCAATTACAGAGTGTTCTGTTTTGGTCTTGCTTGGTAATCATAGCCAGACTACTTCAAATTTCCTGGTACATTGAGAGAATTGCAGTGTGAAGTACAAGACTTTAGTTATGTTGCAGTGTTACCAGGCCAGCATAAAAATTACATATAAACTGACAAAACTCCCCAAACAAACAGTTGAATGGAAGACTTGTACCTTTGTTTGGAAAAATTATATTTCACAATGATTTAATCTTTGCTTTTCATCCTTTCCTTTCTAGACTTGCACTTTCTCTTGACAGAGCCATTTTAAAAGTTTTAACTGTAAAATCTCATCAGTCTTCTAGTATTCAAAATAATGCATGCTGAAGTGAAAAAATGAGCATGGTGAAGATAGATACTCTGAAAAGAAAACCTTGAGATTTAGATTAGTCCAAAAAATTAGGCATGCATGTGTGCAGTTTTGTGAAGAGTGCAAATTCTGAATTATGTACTATTATCAAAAGCTCTGGAATAACTCAATCCTATCTTTTAGTCTTTCAAAAAAGTTTTCTAATTTCAGCTGAAGGTTCAGATTCCTATTCAAAATGAATTTTTTAGGACTTCTCACCACCACCTTCAACATGCAAATGAACAAATGAAACAGCTTCCGGTTTACATACAAATTAATTTTAAGTCACTCATGGTATCTCCATGCTAGCCCTAAATTTTGTCTGTGGCAATCTCTTCTTTCTCATCTCTTGCACTAAATTGATAAATTCAAAGAACCCATGCATCAAAAAAGCACTTTTGGTCTATAAAGCAGGCTTACATTTCCCTTGGCAGTGTCAGGGAGTACACAGAGAGTAGCAGAAGCACTGATCGTCTATTTCCAGAGCTCTAAGTGCAGAGGGAAGTTTTACAGTAAGTCAATAGGAGCACTCCCCAAGCAGCCCTTCTGAGCTGCAGTGGTTGAAGGGTGAAATTGTTTAGCTCCAGGGTAGGGGGCTGGAAGCGAGCTGTGTTTTTTAAGCTGAGGTAGCTTCCTGGTGCTGATGTGTAGAGGTGAGCCTGGCATAACTGCCTACTCTCCTTCTGCAAATAAAGGCAGTGATTAATGGTATAGGCATATACCTTCTATATACTTTCATTTTTGTTACATGCTGGGAACCAATGCTACCTGAAAAAAACAACCTTCTGGGGACTTAATAAATAAAAGTGAGATTTTTTTTGCCAAAGTATTGTTTGATGGTGAATTCTTCTTCCTTTTTCAGAAGATAAATTCAACTTTTACTTAAGATGATGCATTGTTGCTCTTTGGGACTTCCAAATGTAGATGCTCAGTATCTACTGAGGGAGGTTAAAAAGAAGCCTTCTAAGACAGGTTATTTTTGTGTTAAATGAGAAATAAAAACTGACCTAAAGAACCTCTCTCAAGCAGCCCAGTTTCACTTAACATAGCTTTCTCAATAACATTTAAATAATGATGAAAATATAGAACATAGTGCTGTGGAAGGTGGAAGAAGTAGATAAGGTGTTTACCTGTAGCTGCTCTGCAGAGTTTTTAATCTATTTGTTTAAGTTATATATGCACAAGAGTTGACCTGTACCAGTAGATGAAATGAGCTGCCACAGCCCTCTAGCCCTGCCAGCCTCAATATTCATAGACCAGTATGTTTTGCTTTGTTTTTCACTCTCTTTCCACAGCTTCCCCTGTTGCTACAAAGTTCTTGTAAACAAAAAATTCATGCAGTACAGTGGAGAAAGCACTAGGTAAGGCACAAGAAGAATTCTCTTCCTTTTTAATATTGCCCACTAAGTTGTTGGGTATTTGGCCCCTCACAGGTACCAGAATTATTTGCATAATCTTTGTGTGTCTTTTGAGGAAATATAAGTACTTGACATAAGCAAGATGTAATTTTAAATCCGGTACTTGGGACAAAATATGTGTGTGTGTACATATATATATATATATATATAAAATATATAAAAAATATATAAATTATATATATAAAATATATAAAATTGAGTTTAATAGATATAATTTTCTGAGATAAATGTATTTTTATTAAGAGATATACATACGTAGAGGCTATAAAAAAGTTTTAATTTGGTGCTGTCATGTAGGACAATTGTTCACATGGTTAATTTGTTAAAACTTGCGTTGGGTTATTTTAATTCTTACTTTTGATGAAGAGTGAGGACCTCTCAGAGGCATATATGAGTATTGAAGTCCAGAAGAAAAGAGGATTTAAACAGAAACATTGCCACAGCAGAGCTGACAGGAAAAGCTATGAAGTCACACATTTAAGATGTTAATTTTCTCAGTGGCAGTCAGATGATGGTGTCCTGTAATGTTATCTGTGGATTTGAGTTAACAGCTGCTGTCTTCTCTTGGTCGATGACCATATTAGAGCTGATTCCTTAGGCTAAGTAGTGTATGGAGAAGAATGAGGTGCAGAGAATGGTGATGTTTGTCATTCTTGATGCAAAGCAGACAATGTTTAAATCATAATTAGATGGTGGAATCCCCAAATTTGTTTTCTGTGTGTTTGTGTAATGCCGAAAGCTATCAAAACCTCTGTCTGAACTAGATGTCTCTTACTGTTTCTGCCATATATAAACCTCAAAATTAATTTGTTTACTGCTACAGAAAGAGCAGGAGGCATATGGAAATGTCTTGGTGAAAAGCGTTTTGTTCCAATTCTTGTGCATACCAAAAAATCCCCTAAATCAGTTATATGCTAGAAAGGCTTCTTATGTCCCCTACTGAATTTACATGTCCACGGGTATCATAAAGAATTGCAGCTTCAGTATGCATGCTCAATTGTGTATATTACAGTTCATTAACCAGCCCTCAGGCTGACTAATTGTGCCAGATGGTATAATTTCTGTGTGTACTTGACTTGCCACAAGTGCTACTATCTTGATTCTAATATTTGTCTTAGTAAGTGTGTGTGAGGGGGAAGGGTTTCTAATTCACAAGCACCTTCCCTTAAAAGACCAATTGCAGATGGAAACAATTTAATGAGTTGTGATTCCAGTTATATCAACATGAATGTGAACAGTCAGCATTCATCAGGGGAGATACTGAATAAAATTACAACCCTAAAAAGCTGCTAATTAGCCTTTGAGAATGCTGCTTTGGAGTTGTGGGGAGGCTCATGACCATGCTGAGGGCAGACAGGAGCAAAAAAAAAACATGTTTCAAAGTTTACTTTAATGATTAACTAAAATACATATTTGCATTTTATTTGGTACTGTCACATAGACATACTCCATCCAATTTTGCACTCTCCTCTAAGGAGCTTTGCTCCTTATCATTTGGGAAATTTGTCCCTTCTTTCTCACCTCCTCTCCCCTCACTGATGTGTGGGTAAATTTTGTCAGGATGAACGTGAGATTACTTTCCTTAGGGACTCGGTACAGCGTTGTGTGTTCCCTTCTGACTCTTGGATGAGAAGTGTTTTATTTATGTAGGTAATTTTTCATAACAGATAAACAAGTCAAATCAATCCCAAAGAAATTTCTAAGGACAGTGAGTAGAACCACTTCATTCAGCCCAGATTTCACTAAAGAAATGAGTTGCAAAACCTGGTGGGGTACTTTTGTTGGAATTATTCCTCCAGTGATCTTCATATTGTTCAGAGGCTGTGATTTCAGAGGGAAAGAATGATTACTCAAAGGGTTCCTTCTGTAAATATGTTTTGTTCAGGAAAAAAATAATCTGAGCCAGGGAAAACCCCTTCACTGAAGAGAATGTAATAACAGCAGGACATTCCTCTATTTCTTCAATCCTCCTTCATGTCTATTTGGCTTATAGAAATTTGTGCCCTTTTTATGAAATAGGTGTATTTTTATTGTGTATAATATACTTAACTTTGTGTAAATCTCAGAAATCCAATGCTTTATGCTCTTAGCTTCCTCCATAGGCTGTTTCTTTAAATACATGTCACAGAGTTAAAATATTAGCATGCAAGGCTTTGAAGCTGATGAAGTAGAGAATTTTGGAAACAAGTTTATACACCTCTGAAGACATTGGAGACACTTAAGATATATATTGAATAATCACACAAAAAAATGGAAGGTAAAGATCCTGAGCTGTAGTGGGATTGATTTTTAACAGGCACAAATAATCTCTGATTGTGATACTAGCCTAAATAAATAAACTGCGGTGCTACCACATTTTTTCACAAAAAAACCACCGTTGCAGGAAAAAAAGTCTAAAATAAAAGCTAAACTCTTATTTCACTTTGTGATGCCTAATATAACTACTTATACCATCAAGAACTGCCAGATAAATAGATTTACAAAAGGCATATTAAAAAGTAAATCTTCCTGCAAGCTACTTTAGTTTTGTCACAGCACAGCACTTATCATTTAATTTTAGCGGTAATTAAACCTCTTCTCTGAACAGAAACGGCACATTCTTAACAGCTTCTTGAAACATGTTGTACTTTTTTTTGGGTAACAGGCAAGGCTGGATAATTTAATTTATTTTAGAAATGTGGTTTGGACTTGTGTGCTTGGGAGGCTTGTGTGCCTGTTGCTAGGTTTGCCTTTCAGTGCTATGGCAACCGCCGGGAAGCGTGGCGCAGCGGGAGCTGGCGGCCACGCCGTGCATCCCGGAGGATTCCATGTTCTTGGGGTTAGCAGACAGACCTACACCCAGGGTTTTGAGGGGAGATGAATGTTTTTAAGATCCTGCGACTTCAGAATCCACCTGCCAGTCTTGTTCTCACTTTTCCGGGGGGCTGAAACTGGCAGCACAACCTAAGCAGCAGCTCTTTGGTAGAACAAAACACATGAGCAGGGAGAAAGAGCTGGGCAGGATTTTTAAAGCTCATCAGAAATATGCATCATCTCACCTGTCAGCACCTTTAATTGTCCAGAACTATATCCAAATGCAGCTCATGGTATTTGCACAAGATGCCTTGATAACTTCCAATATTTATTCCAAATGTTAATTACTGGCCTTCTGGCAGATTGAGGTGTTTACTTTTCTTAGTGCAGTCATTTTCCATTAAAAGCTGTGTTCTTGCAAATTGTTGCTTGAAAAATAGGTCTCTGAGTGAATAAGGGACAGCGAGCTTGAGCACAGAGCTCTAGGACACACTCATTGCCCAGGGAGGCCATCACTCTGCCTCTCTCTAGGCTTCAGTGTTTGCCTTGGACATACTCTGATTTGGGTACCTTGCTCCCTTTGCTTTGAGCTCGAGATTGCATGACCTCATCCTGTTGGTAAATGTTTACATGCATACCATTCTCAAAGGAAGTGTGGTTTTACCCCTGCTGCAAAAGCATGTCTGCTCCGGTGCCCATACTTACCTTGCCTGGCAACTGAACCTCTGCAGGGCTTTTCTCTGCCTGCCTTTGGCGGGTTCAGAACACAGATGCCCTCTGATGGCACCCAGCAAGGTGCAGTCACCCCAGGGTATAGCCTGGCTGGAATGGGACACACAGCCAGTGGCTGCTCCAGGGAAAGGCTTGCAAGATGTGCAAGATCTGTCTGAGAAGGTTTTTAATTTAGAGGCAGTAATTCTTGGCTGATGATTACACTGTTATATTAAGAGTAGTTGTTGCTCCTCATTTTTTACTTTTGTGTGTGATTTTGAAAGGTAAGGACCAGAAAGGCATTTGTTACTTTTTGGGCTTTTTTTATTTTTTAAGTATGCATAACTGGGTTTTTCAAATTCCAAGGTAATAGACTAGCTTCTGTGATGATTTTTTCACTTGGAAGTAAACATGGATTTCTTTACTTATTTAAGGTAAGTGTCTGTTGTGGTTTGACACTGGCCAAATGCCAGGCACCCGCAAAAGCCATTCACTCACCCTTCTTGGTCAAGTAGAGAGGGGAATAAAAAAAGAAGGGCTCATGAGTTGAGTTGAGGACTAGGAGAAAACATTTGAAGGGCAAAACAGGTTCAAATTTAAAGGTATAAAGGAAATTTATTATTTACAAAGTCAGAGGAGGATAATGAGAAGTAAAATAAACCTTTATTCCCCCTCCAGCCCCTCCCTCCTTCCCTCCAATAGCACAGGGCTTGGGGATTTTGGTCAGTTCATCCCTCAAGATCTCCTGTTCACTCAGGGAGAGCACTCTTTTCTGTGCTATGCTTTGTGCCCCCCCCCCCCCCCCCCCATGGGAGACAGCTCTCCATGAATTTTTCCAGCATCGCTCTAAATTCACAAGCAGCAGTCTTGTGAAACTTGCTGCAACATGAGCCCCTTCCACAGGCGGTCTTCCCAAAACTGCTGCAGTGTGGGTCACTCATCCATGGGGTGCAGTCTTTTAAGGATAGGCTGCTCTAGTTTGGAAGCAAGAGCCCTCTTTCTCTATTTCTGGAAGCAAGAGCCCTCTTTCTCTATTTCTGGAAGCAAGGGCCCTCTCTCTCTATTTCTGGAAGCAAGGGCCCTCTCTATTTGGGTCTCCCACTGGATCACAACTTTCTCTGGCTTCAGTGTGAGCACTTTTCCCACAGGCTGCAAGTGGATCTCTGCACTCTCCATGGACTTCAAGGACAGTTTTTTTCACCACAGTCCTTACCTCGACTTGCAGAGGAATCTTGGCTGCTTGGAGCACCCCCTCCCTTCTTTTCCCGCTGACCTTGGTGTTGACTGGGCCCTAAGCAAAAGTAGTAAAGGGGTAACATCTGGTCAGTCACTAGTGGTATTCCCCACAGCTCAGTTCTAGGACCAGTTTTCTTCAGTGTTTTTATCAGTGATATGGACATAGGAGTCGAGTGCACAGTAAATAAATCTGCCAGCGATGCTAAACTGAGCTGTTGCTTCCTTCATGGGTAGAGAGGCCTTACAGAGAGTTATTGGTAGACTGGAGTACTGGACTGTTCCAATCCTATGAAATTCCAGGATCTGGCATCTGGGGTGGGATCATCCTGAACGTGTGTACAGACTGGGGGACAAGGGACTGGAATGATTCCTTGCCTGCAGGAAGGAAGCTAGGGGTTTTGATTGATGGTAAGATCAGTGTGAGTCAGAAGTGTGCCCCAGTGGCCAAAAGGGCCAACCCTACCCTGGGGTAGAAGCAGATGGGAAATGCCCTGATCTCCTCTCTATTGTCTGGTGATGGAATGCCAGAGAATGGCATAGAGCTGCATTGGGGGAAGTTCAGATGGGATGTTAGGATCACTGAGAGAGTGCTTAAGCACTGGAACAAATTCCCTAGGGAAGTGATCAGGGCTCTAAGCCTTTCAGTTGTGTTGCCTGAAGTGTTTGGACAATGCTCTTAAATATAAGGTTAACTTTTAAATTACTCTGTGTGTAACCAAGAGATGGACTCAATGATCTCTGTGGGTCACTTCCAATTTAGCTTCTTCTGTACACTTGTTTTCTTTTTCCTGCTGAAAGAAGATGATGCACATTATGATATTTATATAGTAGTGTAAATTACATTTGTTTGTTTTTCCACATGCCTATGTTTGTGAAGCAAGGATTTCACATTCTTGTTTGTAATGCCATGGAAATAGGAAAGATCTGGAGAGAGAATATCCCATTTCTAAGTTTCCTCGCAATAGTTTTCAACACGTTTATTCTTTTCTTACCCTCTGCCACCACTTAAAAGAATAAAATCTGTTAACAACAGGCATATGTGATCAACAGCTCCTCCTACTTCAAATCTGCCATTAAGCTTCACTTTTTGGGAGTCCATCCTACATTAACCTTCTGCTAGAGTTTATATCAAACCAAAAACACAGTAACTATGGTACTTTGCAAATGTGTGTATTTGGAAAATTGTGAACTTCTGCATTTGCTAGTCTGTTGATAGGGTATGGCTGAAATCTACTGGCAAAAGTACAAAAGTAGGCTCTCTGAAAATTGAATGAACAGTTACTTGGAGACACACAAAAAAGTGAACTTTCATCCATTTAGGAAATAAAGGATTCTGATTTAGCTGTTATTTTAGAATAAAACAAGATCTTCAAATTCTGAGTATTCAATCATTTCATGATATAAGACAAATAAAAAGAAGGTGCTGAAAAAACTGGTGGCTTAACCGAAGAAATAATGTGTTCTAATTCCATTTTTTGATTGTTCAATTATGCCTCATTTGGATCAGGTTTTAGGGAAGGTTTGGTTTTCTTTATTACAGGAAGGTTAATATTGCTTTTTCTAATGCTGGCTTTTAGAATTCTGCTCAGATGTGGGTGCTTGAGGTTTTTGTGTTGATGTCTATAGACTGACTCATTCATTCTGGTCCATTTTCAAAGCTGCATCTCTCTATCACAAATGTCACATATATTTGTGTCTTGAGGGATCTCCATCACTCTGAGGGCTTTTTTAATTTTTTTTTTTATTTAAGCAGAATATCTGAAAGGGAAAAGGATGTTGAACGCTAACAAAGAAAATAAAAGATTTAAAAAGAAGCAACATACCTACAGGCTATCTCTGACAAGAATTCAAGCGGCTATGCTTTTTTCCAAGTGAGTGACCAAATGAAGCTTTTCTGTTTGACCTTCTCTACTGCTTCCTCACCTGTGCCACACAAAGACTTCTAGTCTCCATTCTCCGAATAAAATCTATTTCTAGGTCAGGCACACCTCACACTGGAAAGGGAGAGATGTGGCAGCGATGAAGGAGTGTTCAATGCTCTTCTGCTTTAACTCCCAGATGTGATATGGTTAATCTGTTTACTAGGACAGGTCTGAAAACTAACGATAACTATTTACCTTCTAAAGTAAATGCTACTCCTCACCTTCAAGTAATTTCAGAAGTGATTGAGTATTTATGAGCTTTCCTTCAGAGTGGGATAAAGGCTTCTCCAACCTGGTTGTGTTCTGACTGATATTCAGGGAGAACAAGGAAAATACCTTGCAGAGGAACAAACACCCAAATTAATTTTCTGCAGAAGGAATTAGCATGCTGAGTGAGCTGACAAGAGAGTAAAGCAAGAACATTAGAAGGCAACCCAATGTGCATAATTGTGGAGTTCTCCTCTGACAGATGTACAAGACTCACTGTAACTCACTGGCATCAAAACCCTTTTTAAAAAGTGGTGTTACTAAACATCACTACAAGGTTAAAATTTAAAATTGTGGGGGTTTTTTTTGGTTTTCTTTTTTTTTTTTTACTAGTCTCACATAGGAAAGAAAAAGGATAATTCTACATAAACTCATAGAGTGGTTTTTTTGAAAGGGATCTTGAATGTGATTTAGTTCCAACCCACCTGCCAAGGGCTGGGACATGATTCACAGACCAAGTTCTTCAGAGTTCCATCTAACCCAGCCTTAAACATCTCCAAGGACGGGGCATCCACAGCTTGTCTGTGTAACCCATTGCAGTGCCTCAGACAAATGCATTCATGCAAATGAATTTATATTCTCTTATTCCAGATAGGTGTCCAGATAAAAGGCAAACTGCAAAGAAGGCTATGAACCTCTGCCCTTCTCTTTCCTTCCTAGTCTGTCTTCAATGCTGCATATTCTGTCTTCAGCTCTACCGCAGCCTGGTGCTCCATGGTGTCACCCAGTATCATTTAACTCTGATTCACTTTTCCTCTTTGTAAGAGATCAGGGTAGCAATTGCTGTAATATCTTTTGTAATCACAGATTTTAGTCAAGTTTAAAATAGCCATAAGAACAATGTCTACAGCAAAAAAGATTGTACTTTTTTTTAAGAAACACATTGGTAAAACCTGTTAAAAAGTTATGTGCTTTTTTGGCTTAGTAAAGCACAGTTCAGATTGTTGTGCAAAGGCTGAGAGTGTAACTCTCTAGAGAAATTAAGAGGTTATCTTAATTTGATTTTTTGATGCATGGGTGTAGGAGGATGAAATTTTTTCAGTAAATTTTGGTTTTGCTTTGGAGTCTCTTTTACACCTGAGTAATACTCTAGGACTCAAGTTCATTTTTTGTCTTTCAAGCTTAGGAGCAACAATAAATCAGTCCCGATAATTCACCAAATGGCGAAGCATGACTTTTGAGGATTCTTTTTTTTCCAATCTGAATCAAGCAAGGCTTTTTCTTACAGAATTTTTGTATAGACATAGTTATACTTCAGTTAGTAGAGAGGCATTGATTATAGGATTCTTAATTGTTTGAATTTTGTTCGATCAGCTGTATAAAGGACAGCAGTTGGAGATGTAGTTTGCTTGAAAAACAGGGAGGTTTATTTCATTTTTAAAAAGGAATAATATATTTTGTGAAGCTTCTAAAAATACAAATATAAGAATTATGCCTTGTTAGGGTAAGATGCTTTAAATACATAGGTTTGCTGTGTATGTTTTTCAAAAGTAAGGGCTAGGCACAGTTTGGGCCTATTTAAAATAAATGTTTCAGAACCATACCAGGGACTCAATCAATCCTGAGCCGGCACGAATAACAGTCCTACTTCCAAAGTACTCTTCCCAGCTGTGCTGAATACTAGAGGCGGTCACAGCTGAATACTGACAGAAGTTGGAGGTAATGTGTTGTCCTGGCTTCTGCATTTCAAGGCAGGCACAGGGGATTTAATTGCTGCTCTTGTAACTAGTAAAAATGACAAAGGGAATGCAGTAGCTGAGACTGAAGAATCTGGGACTCTGTAGTTCGAAGCAGAGATGTCTGTAGTAGGCTATGACTGAGGTTTATAAATTGGTGAAAGCAAGAGATAAACAGTTATTCACTAAATCTTACCACAGAAGAGCTAGGAAATGAATTTAAATAGATTTGAAACAGATAAGTATGCTTCAATACAGTGCATAGTGTACTTCTGGATGATGTGGAGGCAGACACAATGTGAGCAGATGAAAAAAAAGATGGACAAATGGTGAGGGATGACTGGTCCATAAAGAGGTAGGGGATAAGCATTCCTAATCCAGTCCTAATCCAGGTGCTAGGGGAGCACCAGAGTGATGGACTCCAGGTATTATTGAGTATCATGTGTCCTCCTGCCACTGAGCAAGGTTCTCCATGGCTCTGGCCCAGTAAAGTGGGTTTTATGCCCTTAACACAAAACAGTGTTAAGTGGAAAACAAACAAAACAGTGAGAAATTTAATGTAGTGATCACTGGTGATTTTTGCCCCTGGGGAGGAAGGGGTAAAGTCCAAGATGCAATTTGAACTTAGTGTATAGTTTTAGTTTGGCCCCCAGCTTGCTTACCTTAGCTGTCATTCCTTTCTTGAGCTGAAGCTGAGCTCCTGGCTTGTGGTTTGAAATCCCAGGCATAAAAATGACATTTTAATGTGTAGTACTGACAGAATGGTGGATTGCAGCTCTGGGTAGGGGCTACCTGTCAGCCTGCTGCTGTCCTGATGTAACCAAAGTCAGGCTGCATGACTGCTTTCTCCTGCCCTTCTACTGGGCAAAAGAAACCTTTGCCTTCTCTCAGCTGAGAGTGGTGCTGCTTTTTGCTCTCCTTGAGCCAAGGAGAGAATGATGAGGAGAGAGATCAGGACTTGGCTGGAAGGCAAGGCTGCCTTTGCTACCTCCCAGCTGAGATTTTCTTTTTTTCTTTACTGTGTGAGTACATAGTTCAAAATTTCTCTCTTGTTGCTTTTAGTCAAATCACAGAGAATAAAGTATGATGGCAGAGGAGCTCTTGGGCAAACACCTGCCTCACCTGATAATGATAATAAACACCAGTGACTGGAAGACTCTGCTGAGATCAGTGTCTGCTTGTGTGAGTGCTTTGCTGATGTGCTAAACTTGATTGCAGTTATTGCTCTGAGTGAAAAAGTTATTGCTGTCAACAATAGTTATCTCTCGATAGACCTGACCTTGGCATAGGTCCTAATGTAGAGATGACATGAACAAAATAAATAAAAAAAAAGATTAAAATTACAATGTTTACCTAACTATTTGAAAACTTTGTCTCAGAGTCTTCCTTCCTTCCTTCCTTCCTTCCTTCCTTCCTTCCTTCCTTCCTT
>JAHLSL010000040.1:17379121-17537171 GCA_025920805.1 Petroica traversi | reverse complement strand
AAATTCCTTCCGAAATTCCTTCCGAAATTCCTTCCGAAATTCCTTCCTTCCGAAATTCCTTCCTTCCGCAATTCCTTCCGAAATTCCTTCCTTCCTTCCAAAATTCCTTCCAAAATTCCTTCCGAAATTCCTTCCTTCCTTCCGAAATTCCTTCCGAAATTCCTTCCGAAATTCCTTCCGAAATTCCTTCCGAAATTCCTCCCGAAATTCCTTCCTTCTGAAATTCCTTCCTTCCTTTCTTCCTTCCTTCCTCCCTTCCTTTCTTCCTTCCTTCCTCCCTTCCAAAATTCCTTCCTTCCAAAATTCCTTCCTTCCTTCCTTCCCAAATTCCTTCCTTCCTTCCTTCCCAAATTCCTTCCTTCCCAAATTCCTTCCAAAATTCCTTCCTTCCGAAATTCCTTCCTTCCAAAATTCCTTCCCTCCCTACTTCCCTTCCGGGGACTGGATGCTCAGCAAAAAGTAACCTATGGAGAATTTAGCTCCTCATTGTGTTTATCCCAGTACCAAAAGATATGGCCTGAACAGAGAAATCTGAGTTGTTGTTAGTGCAGATGATCATTAAAAGTCCTTCATCCTAACATAGGAGCATGAACATATTATTTATTTAATTTTAAAATACTGACGTGTTGGTGAAGAAGCATTTTGAAATGTTGAGTAGACTGTTTTGATTATATCCTGTCATTTTCAGTTGTTGAACGGAATAACACCTTCGAATATGACATGAAAATAATCACCATGTAGACTATACCATGTAGATTACTTGAACAGAAAAGCATTATTTGTTCAGGAACCAAAATATCAGCAGATATTGATGCAATAAACAAAAGAAATTCTGCTCAAATTGGTTAGAAGCAGAAAATCTTACCATGGGGTCATATAATTTAGGTGTGGAAATCAGTGCTGCTAGGTGTCAAGTAAGGTCTTCATAAAGTAAAATCAAGAAATTACATTAATGTGGCTGGACCTGGGAATTACCTGGGAATTTAGCTACTCTGTGTGTGCCCTCTGTGGTGACAAATTAGAGTCGACCAAGGACAAATGTCTGTCCCTAGGCAACATTGTTATACTCACAACTACATTGTATAGACAAAAGCAATTGGTTTTTTGGCCTGAAGACACCTTTGTCTGCTTGAACGTATTTTTTGTAACTGAGATATAATCTTCCCCTTTAGAATAGTCTTGAGAACTGTATGCCATTTGTGACACTTAATTTTAAAAATAAGGTAAAGTTAAGATAAACAAGGCTTCAGGCATTGGCTGGAACACTGTGGATTTTGCATTAGATAATTAATCCTTATAGCTGGCTTTTCTTTCAGGTTTGGTTTCACATTTAAGTACTCAGCTGTCAGATATTGATATGCACAATCTTGAGTAACTGTACTGTCTCTATGTGACAAGGACTCCCGTTCTTTGCCAGCTCAACATCCGGCTAAAATGATTTTTACTCTCAAGGGTTTTTAATATGAAACTTTAGTCTTTTTTTTCAAGCACCCTGTTTAGAAATTATTGTTGGGCTGCTGGAAACAAGAAATCTTGCAAATTGAAGCGGTTTGTTTTGTTGGGGTTTTTTTTGTTGTTGTTTGTTTGTTTTGTTTTTTGTTTTTAAATTTCCAGAGAAGACTGATGTCCACTTTTTTCTGAGGACTGACTCGACAAAGCAACCCAAATTTTCAGAAGCATTTGTAGTTACAATTAACAAGCCCAGTTTTTGAGGTGGATGCTATCTAGAAACCCTATATAGAACAGTTTTGACATTATCATACTTTTGTTTTAGAAACTGAAATAGCCACTATTCACTTGGGAACAAGTCCCAGCAGTTTTTGAGGTGGAGCTGATGTATTCACATGCCAAACAAAAGCCTTTTGCCGTGGCCTCAGCTTCTGCAGTGAAAAACTACAAAAGTATAAAGTATTTTTTTAATGTGTCTTCATCACTTCAAATGTTATAATAATACAGATGCAGAGAAAGGGAAACAGGTTCAGTCAGTTGTAAGGTATTTTATAAATCCAAGATTTTCTCCTAGTCTACAGTTGGCCAGCCATTGGCTTTTGCATATTCTGATCCAACTGTATTCACATTAACCACATGTTCTTTTTGGTTTTTTTTTAACAACTTGACAATTGAAGCTTTTAGGTTGGGCTGGATGGTCTCAGAGGTTTTTTCCAACCTAAGTGATTTTGTGATTTTCTGATAACTGTAACTTTTACTTGGCATGGGAGTTCAGTCTGACAAATGTTCTATTCCTCATTTTCCTTCAGTTTCTATATCTTCAAAAGTGTTGATATTGAGAAACAGCATTTGAGATTGATGATAGATGAAGTGCTTAAGTGTCTCTGAGAATGAAATTCACAGAAAACATCTGAAGAGCTGGTGATTTTTGGAAGTATGACCATTAGTCATGATGTCCTTATTCTCAAAGGTGTATATTTAGGAATCCCATTTGCAAAAATAGCTATTACCACAGCTTGAAATATTTGAAATACAAAGGATAGATTTTAAGAGGGTAATAAGCCTATCCCTATGATGGCAGCAAATAAGCCATGCAATACTAGTCATGAAACAATTTACCAGCTTACTAACAATCAGAATGTCCAAAAATCCTACTTGATGTGAGAATAGCTAGATGCAGTACAGTGAGAGGAGTTGAAGTAACTTTGAGGTTTACCCACTTTGACCTTAAATGTAGGCCGTATATGCTAGATTCCTAAAAATAACTTAATATCTACATTAAACTAGTTGTTAGACTGTGTTCAGCCTCACAGCCTGCTATGTTTCAACATGACTTGAATAAGCTTTTAGGTCATGGCTTTAATCCCAGAGATTTTGAAGGAGCACCAGTGTATCTTTTAAAATACATGGGCATGAAGCAGCTGTTGAAAATAGAATACCATGGATGAATAGACTTCTCTGTTACATATATAGGACTTGCTACCATTTTTCCTTGAAAATGCATTTCTGTAATGAGCTGCTACAAGAAACATGGATTGATTACAAGGTATGGCTTAAATCAACTGTAAAGAGCATGACTGTTGGTTAATCTATATGCCAAACTACCCATAGATTAGTTTCCAATAATCTTCAATATATGCTTATCACCCACTCTTCAGTATATGGCTTTTGCATGTGAGTAAAAGCCACATACAACTGGAGTGCAAGGTTGATACCGGTCTGGGTAAAGGAGTTCAACTGGTGCCTACATGGTTTTTATCTCTTTGGCTGATCCTGCAAGCATGCAGGCTAAGGTCCACATTCCCAAAGAGACGCACAGGAAATCATGGTATTAATAAATTCAGAGTAAAATTTGTCAGAGAATAAAATACAGCAACATGAATGTACAAGTAGATTTGGACCTGCTTGTTATTTTTTCACTCTCCATCTTTTGTTGTGAGCAGATCCCACATGCTGGATGAAAAACTTGCATTTATTATTAGAATCTTTTGATTTATGAGTATTAATAAAAAGAGGCTCTTGACTTAAAAGCTTAGTAGAGAATAAAGTATTGCTGTTACTCCTGCAGTGAGTCAGAGGAGTGGAAAGTGCCACTGGATCTGGGAAAAAAAACAAGAGTCTCCAGAGAGGCATCTTTATCTTCGAGGTTCCACCGACAGCAGATCATCAAGAGCTATCAGCGTTTTCTGGCTTTTTCTAGGTACTGGTGGTTGCCCATGCAAGGAGATGGCATTATCATGCCTGGAAGGAGAATTCCAAGATCACAGAATCAGAGAGTGCACTAGATTGGAAAAGACCTTTGAGATAATCAAGTCCAACCTATGACCTAACACCTCCTCATCAACTAAACCTTGGCACTGAGTGCCACATTCAGTCTTTTTAGGCATGTCCAGGGATGGTGACTCCATCACCTCCCTGGGGCAGACAATTCCAGCACCCAATCACTCTTTCAGTGAAGAATTTTTTCCTGATGTCTAGCTTAAACTTTCCCTGACACAGCTTAAGACTGTGTCCTCTCGTTCTGTCAGTGGTTTCCTAGGAGAAGAGAATGACCACCATCTGGCTACATCCTCCTTTCAGGCAGTTGTAGAGAGTGATAGTCTCCCTTGAGACTCCTTTTTTCCAAACTAAACAACCCCATCTCCCTCAGCTGTTCTTCATATGGCTTGTGTTCCAGGCCCTTCATCAGCCTTGTTGCCCTCCTCTGGACACATTTGAGCATCTCAGCATCCTTCCCAAACTTGAGAACTGGACACAGTGCTCAAGGTGCGATCATTCATTCCCATTCAGTATTCACCATGGGTATTGCAATCCCTGAGCTAGCATCGGTCCAGTTCATCCAAAAGTGTTTGAGACCTGACTGGATGGCTGATTGAGCCTTTTTAACCATTGCATTTGGCTACAGCTCCTGCTGGCTCATTCATAGGCAAGGCTAGGCACATCTTGCTGAGTGATCCTTGCACCTTTGATCTGACCTGCTCCTTCAGCAAGTACAGCTGTGAGTTGGTGGATGGCTTGGGCATAAGCTGGGAGATCTGCAGAGCACTGCACTGTCAGTCTTTAAATAAGTGTATGCTTTCTCACTGCCCTTCTCCCTTTGATACCCATGCATGTGACACTGCCCTCATGTCTCTTTCTGCTGCTAGGGAGGATGAGCAGGTCACAGCTCATGCTATAGCTGTTTCAAAGTATGCATGTGCTTACTCTGAGTCAGACAGAGTTGAAAACAGAGATCAGAGCTCTAGTCATCCCCTCATTAGAAACAATGACTTGGGCTTTGTGTCCTCTGCACAGCAGCAACTTTTCTCAGAACAGGTAGGATTTGCCTCTTGTCTCTACTCTGACAAATGATACTGAAATTTCTTAATGAGAACAAAATTGTTGGAGAGATCAGGTTAGTGGGAGGCAAGGAGGAGAATTAGATCAATAGTTCAATCTTCTAAGTAATCTCTCTTTAGGACCCAATCTTTAAATAACCTTTCGTATCTTTCCCTCATCTTAGAGAAATGTGTTCCAGTTTTCAGTCTTGCAGCAATTTGCAAAAGAACACTTTGCTTTCATGCTGTGTACTGAAGGATTGCTTCAGTAGCATGAGTCCTGTGTTGCCCAAAGGAAGCCCTTGGTTCTGTTTCTAAACTTCCCAAATTAGGCAGAGTGGTGTAGGAGAGAGGAGGGCGAGTCTTCACAGGCAGACCTGTGAAGCTAGTTAGAAGCCTTGGACTCGAAATCAATGACTTGAATGCAGAAATCTAAAAAAATTCACTTATTTTGACATAAATTCTTAAACCCAGTCCAGTATTTGAAAAGTTTGCTTCTTCTTCTTATTCAAGGTAAAATCTTTTAGAAATAAGGTAGGTATCACCATGCATTCCCTAGATAATCTCAAAGTGGAGTAATAAAAAACGAAGGAAAGAACAAAATTTAGTTCCTTTGAAATCAATATTTTCTGTGCCAGCAGGTTCAAATGTGCCTGCAATAGAATAACTTTTTGATGATTCTCTTTTTTTTTCTGTTGCATTTTCCTCTTGTATTGCCATTAACTGTGAAGCTGGCAGTGGAAAGTTTTTAAGTAAATGGCTCTCATGTTCATTTAGTTTTTGATATATTGTCTTCCCACCAAACCATTGTGAAAATTCAGATATTTTAGGAAACATGGTTGATTAGATCTGTAACTTGATTCATCATTTGTATATTTTTCAAAACCATTCATGGAGAAAGCAAACCATGCAGGCAAGATTTTACTGTTTTATCAACTCTATTTTTAAACAGCAACAAAAAATAAGTAATGAAACTTTGTTGATGTAAAACAGAGATCCTCATTTCTGCTAGGTTAGACTTGCAACCGCTCTTCAGTATTTGGAAATCAGGCACAAGTTCACTTGAAAGTATGAAGTAAATTAACCATGAAACAAGGAAAGTTATGGCTTGGTTAATAATTCAACAGCATGATTTTGTTAGTCACTATTTAACAACTTAAAAGACTGTGGTATGAGAAAGAAACATGAAAAGGGCCAATTTTGTGAGAAAATTCCAGATTGGCGTACAACATCCCATTACATCATCTTTGTAAAACAAAACCAAAGGGTTTGCTAACTATGCCAATAATTCCTGTTTCTGCTTAAAGAGAATAAATAGGGACATATATATTTTTTTAAACAATAAATGAAACAAGTGTTTTCAAATATATTGTATTGCTGTTTAACTTTTTCGCAAAAGAGTAGCTAGATATGGGTGGTAAGACTTAATGAGATGCAGTATCACAGGGAATTTCTTCTCATGGCTTCACAGTCTTGCTGACCTGAACATTTGACTTCGACTAAGAAGGATATTAAAAACCCACTTGTATTTCATTTGATAATTTGTATCGTGAAGTCACCTCCTGGGCATCCTTTTCATGACAGTGAACTGTTCATATTAAGCAAAAGTCAGTCATGCAGCAGACATTAGGAACACAATGGAATAGTGGGAAGATGGATCAAGCACTGCCAAATCCAGCGAGTAAAAATACAAAGTGAGAAAAAGCTCAGCTGTGGGAGCTTTCTGGATAGGGATCAGTGCTGCTTTGCATACTGTGGTATTCTGGCCAGTTTGAAATTAGTACTGGACATCCACATCCACTGTAACTACAAAATGAAGACTGGTTCTTGTCAAGACAGGCTTGGTCTGGATGCCTCAGTCCTTCTGCACATGGAGCTGCTGTGGTACAGAGGTCAGAGTTAAACCAGGTGTCTGTCACCTCAGTCAGGCTGGGAAATCAACCTTTGAGACAATTTTGCAGGGATAGGGGATGATTTCTTGAATGGGAGTTTTGCATATTAAGTTTACAAAGCTCTTTGAGTGTTTGTAAACTATTCATTTATTTCCCAGATGATCTTCCCTCACACATAAGCCCTCTATTTCTTTTTCATAGTCATGTGAGTTTCATAAAAGACAGAATGGATCAAAACAAAATATCTCTAATGGATTTTATTTGGCCTGAATTAGGCAGGAGTAAATCATAATCTATTAAATATTTAAGTCATAAGCTACCAGATAACGGTATTACACTGCAGTAAATAAAATTAAAATAGGTCTGATCGTTAATATGCTGGAAAAAGTAGTGTTTTCAATTTGTTTCCTGAATGTTCTTTATGAATCTGGATTAGCTTCTCAAGGAAAATTTAGAGGACCTGCTAGAACAGCTGTTGGCCAACTCTATTAATAGATTTGACTAAAATTCTTACAGTAAACCAGTAAGGAACTATAAAATAATCCATTTCGTTCTTGAGAGTGCTTTTCTGTGGGGGTATGCCAGCTTTGGACTACTTGCTGCCCGTTTGGTAGGGATGCTGGAGCCTGATGCATTATCTTAACTTTGTGTAGGGTGCTAGAAGACTTGGATGACATTTGGGCACTGTTTCTTTGTCTTGACTCAAGCTCAAATCATTTTTAATACCAGCATTATACACTGTACATACTCCATGCATTCTTGCTGTAAGTTTTTTTTTTCTTAATTCCTATCTGAATTTGGCTGAGTTCTCTTGTAGCCATTGTTTACTTCAGTAGGAATGAACTTCTTTTGTGTTTCAAACGGACATGGGACATGCTCACATGGGTTCTGGGACTAAAGGGAAGGTACTAAGCAATTATTTCTTATTTTCTTTCTTGTTTTTTGTTGGACTTATATTTAGCTCGTCAATTACATTTAAGTAGTAAGGAAGCTCGTGCTTTAACCATAGTCAATTCAGTAATAGGTAGATTGGTTAAGGAAAAAAGAGTGAGTTGTATAAGTAATGTGAAGTCAAGCCCACAACTTCTTAAATATTCCTGTATACCTTCTATATACCAAATATTACGCTTGCTGGGCGAAGTCCCTGTGAAACTAGGAAAGCTAACTCTAGATTGTCAGAACAAAATGGTAATCAAGGTAACTACTACAATAGAAATAAACTTCCTTAGGTTTAATTTTGTGTACTTTGTACTGTCAAATGTAATTAAAACATTAATTACATAGGAGGACAGGAGACACTAATTAGAGGAGCAGCTTTGTTAGAATATGGGGGGTTTTTGTGCGGCAGAATGTATGGGTAAATGACACATCTTTAATTGAAAGTGCTGTGATATTGCTGAAACAAGCAGACAAATTTTTAAACACTTTTAACTGTGGCTGAAGGTTGAACATATAGGTTTATTGTCTGAATGCTGAAGAAAGTAACTACAGTATTAAGTTTGCTGTGTAAAAGGGTTTTGCTAGCCTATAAGGAGCTGTAGGGCAAAAATAGCAAGTTAAGTTTTTTTTACAACTCTATAACAGAACCTAGCGATTGGTACTGATATTTTAATAGCTTTGCAGAGTACCATCTGCTGCCATAATCAATAAGGTAAATAAGACCTAAATGACAGTCTTGCTCTGAAGTGTGTGTGGACACATACTGGTCGTATTTGTTACCTTATGCATTTGCAGACAGTATATTGGAGATCAGTGCTTGCAATTTAAAGGTCATTGATATCCTGAAATTGTCTGAGAGGTGGATAAAAAACTGATTTTTATCAGATTAAAAATTAACTGATTTTTAAATTTTTTTGAACAAAACCTGAGTTGCAGATACCTCAGAGGATGGATCAGAAAAAGCATCATGCATTAGCTCACAACAGTGAAGTGGGAAGTGTCAACTGACTGGAACCCATAGAAGGAATATATTTGTAAACTGTGGGGTTTTAAAACTAAATTAAGTTGATATTTGAACAGAACTCAATATCCATATTATGTAAAAGATCCATGGGACCTTTGACCGAAATAAGGTCAGGAAAGAGCTGTAAAAAAAAATCTAGATTATAGCAGTGCAGTACTGTATATTATAACAACATTAGAAGAGCTGGCTGGAAACTGATCAGAGGCGGGGAAAGAAAAGCACTTCTGCAAAATTCAGCACCTTGTGTGGAGAAGGATTACTATCTACATGACAGTTAAATAAAGCAACAGGCATTAGACTTGAACTCCTGAGAGAAAACTACAGGACAGTTGCAGCACCATTACTTTTACTCAGCTCAATACAGAAAGAAGATTTTAGATCAGGAAATTCTAGTTAGCAAGTGGACTATTCATCTCAGTAACATCTCTTGGAGAAAGATGAGATCAGTGGTTGAAGACTTCACTCAACATGTAAATGATGAGTGGAATAAAAGTGGAATTACTAGGAAATAAATCCAAAAAGGCTGCTGTTTTGCCATTTTATATTAAGCCTAAGAAGGTTAATTTTGGAAGTAGAGTAGGGAATATAGTGAATTTCATCTCAAGTTATAAACCAGTGACATTTTGCAATGGAAAAAGGTAAAACCCTGAAATATATCTGACAACGGGTTGCCTCAGTGAAGCTATAGAAGGTATTTGCGTTTACCCTTTGATTTTTAGAGGAGGACATATTTTAATCTTCTTTAGACTTCATTTCTCTGACAATTTTTTTTTCGCAAATGGAATTCCTTCTGAAAAGCTTAACATTCAGTTTTGTGCAGCTGACTCATAGCCTAGTTCTGGCACAAAGAGAAATGCCCTGTTTTGAACACTAAGGTGATGCATCACTCTTACCCTGTGCAAGAACAAACTACATGATAATTAAAACAAATGATCTTATTTATTCTGCATTCTAAAAACAAAAAAGGTGTGGAGGGGAAGTGGTGAAGAGAGATGGGACTAAACCAAGAAAAGTCTGTTAGCAGAATAATGATTTTCAGCCACACCCAAATGTGAAACTTGGCACTTTAATTCTCTGCTTAAAATGTGCTATAACTTTGGTGCTGAGAATCTTGTCCAAACTCAATTTTTCACAAATATGAAGTAATTAAAAAAATGTACGTTAAGGATATGGGTGCTCTGCATTTTGTTGTGCTTATGCATGAAACCTGGTGATCATGGGTGACTTTAATGGGTTTTCCTGCAGTGTTGGGACAGAGGATTAGAATCCAATGAAATATTGGATTGGACCAGACCAGCAGCCTGTGGTCTGGTCAAGGTTTGCGAGTTAAATATAGCCCTGCACAATCTTTCTGCTTTTTAATTATTTTTTACATGAGGAGTAAACATACTTCTGTCACTATTTCGCTGATGTAGGATCCCTCTGAATAGCTCTGCAGCTGCAAACGAACTGGTACTTTTATTAATTTTACAGTGTCTCTTCAGGAGTGTTAATAGAAACAGCTCCAGCCCGGCCAAAGACAGCAACTAGGTTATGAATTGAAGAAGACCTAGGCCTTTAAGAAAGGCATCACTCATGAAGGCCTGAAAATCCAGTATATTGGCAGCAGATGGGAGATAAAACAATTCTTGCCAATTACTTGCACTACACCACGCTGGGAGAGATGCTGTTATGTAAGTGTCTCAAACTGGAGGATGTCATATGAATAAGAACAGATTTGTCCATGATGCTTTCAGCTTCTTGAAACAATGAACTTGAATTAGGATTGCTCTAGCAGTTCCCTCCTTCCTCCCTTTCTGTTTTTGTGCCAAGCAACGTTAGCTCTGTGGTTTTGTTTCATTTGGTTTTAATGCTTATATAAAATCAGAAATATTTTCTGCCTGTCCATGAAAAATGTGCAAGAAGAAACATTGGCAACGCAGAGGAACTCTTTCAGTCAGTGCAGCATTGCCAGAATTTGCCAAGAATAATGATGTCTTGTGCAAAAGTTTAAGTCTCTTAATTGACCCTGTTTTGACAAGAGGTTTGAACTCAATGACTTTCAGAGATCCCTTGCAAAATGAATTTTCAATGCTTTTGTGGTTTTAGCAGTTCATCAAACAGACCAGGCATGTTAGACTGGTTTGAGATGCAGGGTGTTAACTAGTTGGATCAGAAAGTTCTGATCTGCCTCTTAGGTACTGTCCATGCCATGGGCTTCCAGGCTAGGTTTGGTTGTCCCACAGTCCTGGGATTATGTGGATATGATGTAATGAGTCTTCGATTGCATGGCTAATTCTGGTTTCCAATACCTGGTACTTACACTTAGTGCACAAAATTCTGTAAGAAAGTGCTGCCATTCAGGATCTTTTTTTCTCAGTGATGCCTCTTATGCTTGGGAGGACCTGATCAGTTTTGATATCTTCAATGTTTGGCCTGATTTCATTGTTGTCACCATATATTCATTATCTGATTGCAGATGAACTAGAGAAAATAGTTTCTTTCCACTTTTTATTTCCTTGTACTTCTAACTTTCTAGTTCCTCTGAAATTCACTGTTATTTTATTAAAGTGAGCTGATGGGAAGCATATGCGGAGACAACATTTGACATAGGAACACTATAAATATTCCAACTGTCTATACTTTCTGAAATCTGGGATTTACTGGAGTATTTTCTAGGCTGCCCATTATTGAGTAATGTGAAACTTGTGTTTGAACAAAATATGTATGTTGACAGTGAAAGCCTTCTGAATGTTCTTCTTTTTTTCTAAGAGGCTTTCTAACCTCTCATGTAACACCTGCTTGAATCAATTTTGAGTTTATAATATCTTCTGTGCACAGTGCTTGAAGGATTTTTATCAAGATCCTACTATTTTATAAGAAATTTAAGCTGTGTGGTGAAGAATTGACTAATGAACAATAACTGCATTATAGTTTTACAGAATTCAAGTTAGGTTTTTACCTATCATCCTTTTTTTTATAGATGGTAAGTGCAAAAAAATAGTTGTTTTTTTGTTTTGTTTTGTTTTGTTTTTTTTTGTTTTCTGTTTTTTTGTTTTGTTTTTGTTTTCTTTGTTTGTTTTTTGGTTTTTTGTTTTTCGTATTTTTTTTGGTTTTGTTTTTTTTTGTTTTGTTTTTGGTTTTTTTGTTTTTGGTTTTTTTTTTTTTGTTTTGTTTTGTTTTTTTATTTGTTTGTTTTTTGTTTTTTGGGTTTTTTGTTTGTTTTTTGTTTTTTGTTTTTTGTTATTTTAAAAGCACGGAGGTCAAGAAAAGTTGGTGTTCCAGGTCTTCAGAAGCATGTGTTAGCTATATAAAAACCCAGTAGTGTTATGTACTTTATTCACATTGATATGCTTCCAGTTGAGTTTGGCATAGCAATGAAGTTGATCCTTTAATTTTGTGATTTCAGTATGGTTCTCAAAAGAAACCTATTTTACAGAGTCGAGTTATCTTGGTCTCTCCTCTTCCTGGTAACTTTTAAATGTTTTGATCAAGTTTTTAAATGTAGGTGATTCATGACATTTTATAATGTGAAACTGGGTGGGCAGGGAAGAGATGAGGAAAAACCATCAAATATGTTAACCTGAAAAGCATACACTGCATCATTACCTCACAGTATTAGACAACCAAAGGTTTAATGGAGCTGAACATATTGAAACATGGCTTGATATAAAATTGAGCTTTCTTACTTAGGCTGGAGATTAGAATGAAATTTCTGGAGCAAAAAGATGTAAAGCTTTTAGTGAGAGAAACTGTAAAAATAAGTATGTATAAGTGAAACAATGGTGGAATTGAGTGGTAACATTCAAAGCTATGACCATACCTTCTAATCTCCATTTTATTCCCTTTCTGATTTCATTTGTTTGAAACTTGTTGGTGCTATAACTCAGTGAGATTGCAGTATGTGTCTATCAAGTCTGGGTAAATGCCTTCTGTAGATTATGGATGCATTTGCATATTATCAAATCTGGATGGTCTGCCACAGGATAATTTATGTAAAATACTTTCAGCCTCACAGAAGGGTTGGGGTTAGAAGGGACTTCTGGAGGTCATCTGCTCCAAACCCTCCCCTCAAGCAGGGCCTCCTAGAACACAGAACCACAGAACCATGCCCCCATCTTTTGAAAGATTTAGATCTAAATCAATCTGAATATATTTATATATATTTATATAATTTATAAAATATATATACATATATTTATAACTATATATATATATGTTCTAGGCATTATTTATATAAATTTTAAATGAATATATATATTATATATATATGTGTGTGTGTGTGTAATATTTATACCTATATTAAAAGCATAATAACACCACAAAATTTGACTGGATGCATTCCTTCAGGGAAAGTTTTTGGTAAATCTTGAAAACTACTTCAGGAAAATGAAGTAGTGCATCTTGCTGTTGCCCCAAGAAAACAAACTTCTAGGGCCTTCAGACCTTTTAAAAATATTTTAATCACTATTTTTGTCTCTTTTCCTATTTTCCCTTCATAAATGCATCTAAGATATCATATAAAATTGCAGGGATCTCTTTCATTTAAAAATAATAGCTTTCATAAAAAGAGTATTTTTGGGCACAAATAACTCTGAAACATAATTTTTTAAAATGCACTTGTTAGTCACAGTTTTAATGCAATGAGCTGTAGGTGGTGACTTAGACTACTTGTTTCTGCTGAATATAAAAAAAGAAATGAATGTATACAAAAATGAAACTTCACAGCTGACTGAAGAAAAAGGTACAGAGAAAGCAAAAGATAACCATAAAATTGCTTTTAAGGATCCTTTGTGCTGCCAGCTTCCAAGTCCAGTTTTCTTCTCTAACAGGCTCCATAAATCTTTTCTGTAGGTATTTTGTTTCTTGTATGAAATAATAAAATTAAGGAGAAAATAATAGCAAGTAGGCTAATAGTAGCCATGACAGACTTTTTTTTTTACAAACTGAAATTTCTCTAAAAGACTTTTCAATTTAAATCTAGAGAGCATTCAGATTTTTAAAGAACTAAAAAACTGGCAAATCTTTTACCTCCTTTTAGAACTGTTTGTTTTGGTTTTCTTTTAATAGGAGGAATGTACGATCTAGCTCACATTTAGTAGTAGAGTGGAGTGTTGGTTATCAGTTAAACATGACAGAAAGTGTGGAGATAGTCTTTGTTGGCTGCTTTGTTTGAACAGTATTGCTCCAAAACCTGGCTTTCACAGAGTAGCTGAAGGTGGTTGCTCTCTTTTGAAAACATTTCTTAATTGCATTTATTTATTTTGTTGTAATAGTAAAGTATGAAATTCTTCATCTACATTTTCCTGTTTTGCAAAATGTAAATTTCTTTGCCTGAGACAGAAATATACATGTTTTTATGCTCATAACTGGTATGATGTCATGCAGGTTTTTGCAATAAGCTTTCTATGGATGGCCATAAGAGGCTGTAGGACATGTCTCATAAAAAGAACTTAAGTGATGCTTGTAATTTTGCAGTGTTTTTTTTTTTTTTATCAAATATAATGATCTGCAGGATGAAGGAATTGAAACCTTGCCTAAATTAGGAGGGTCTGATTATCTTAGTAGTCAATCCTCTGATCTCCTTTACTACAGTTTTGCAATTTCTTCTTGATAAAAGACACATTAATCTACCTTGATACTGAAAGAAACAGCCGGTTGTGTGTTTAATAGATGCAGAAGCAGAGTAGAAGGAAATATTTTATCCAACAGTGCTTTGAAGTATTTTGCAATACCAACATTTGTACTTAGGACTACTTATAGCATTGCAAGCCTTGAATTATTTTTTCCATTCAGAGTATCACTCACAGGTATTATGCAAGAACAAGGAAATTGCTATTGCTTAGTGCAGCAGTTTTTGTTGATTTCAGTCATAAACTAGTAAAGATGAAACTGTACTCTGAAGGGCATAGTCACTGAGAGCTAGTGGGAGAACTAGTCAGAATGAATTCCTGAATTTATAGTGCTCTACTGGAATTTGTTTCATCTCATAGGTTTCTTACCTATAATTAGAGATTGGCTAGTAACTGTTTATGTAGTCTGTAGTTTGGCAAGGAGGAATTTCATTAAATGCATCAGACTTTTTTCTAACTACTTAGGTAGAAATAAGAAACAAGCCTATTTATTGTCAAACAAGTGACATAAACCCATAGACATTTGAACTTTTCTAATGGCTGAACTCACTTTACTATCCCTTATTTTTCCTGGGAGCTCATGTATTTTCACAGCAGCTTCTTCTGAAGAATTAACTCTTGGCATTGAGCCTGAACAAAAATTAATCTACTCCTATATTTACATGTTCTAGCTGTGATGTCCCTTAAGTGTACTGATAACGTGCCTGTGGTTATTCCACAGTGTATGAACTGATGGGCTTTTGGTACAGCTTTCATGTATTGCAAGTATTCCAGATTAGTTTCTAACAAACTTCAGGAATTTTTTTATTTGCAGTCAACTTTCACAGTGTCTGTGGGGATCAAAAGCTTAAGCAGACATTGATGATTATGTCTACAAAGTCAGCATGACTGATGTAGCAACTTGCAGTTTGACTTTCTTTATGTTAACCTCCTAAAAACCAGATTGGATCCACAAACTTCTAATTGTAGAAGTGACAGCAAAGCTATGTAAATTGCCTGCAATTTCACTAAGAGTTGTGCCTGTTGATTGTTACCCTAAATGAACTCCATGATAGGCCTGTAATGTGAAAACCATGGTGGCCGTGTGATTTTTCAGTATTAAATTAACTAAAGCTAAAATTAGGCAAGTGTGAAACAGGACTGAGGGAAAATTAGTTTCAACAGTGATTGGTCACAGACGAAATTCAGCTTTGTCTTTTTATGGAAATACATTTTAATGTAAATGGTGTATTTAGATTTTTAATTTGTGATGGAGTGAAATCTGTGAGTGTAATTTGAGTCCAAAATATAAATATGTCAGGAAAAAACCCAGACCTAACCCAAAAGAAATAGAACTAGAACTTCCAAATCACAAGAATTATCATTGTTTATATGCATATATATGTGCTGCTCAGAATGGTAATGTCTTCTGTCACAACTAATTTCTCCCCCAAATCTGTCTGCTCCCCATGTGGTGGGTTAACCCTGACTAACAGCCCAACTTAAAACCAGCTGCTCATTCCTCCCCTCGGCTCCCCCTGACCTTAGCAGGATGCAGCAGAGAAAATAGGATGAGAAAGCTCAGAGGCTGCTTACCAGTCATTGTTGTTGGCAAAATAGACTCATCTTGGGGAAAATAACTTGTTGCCCCATTAAAGAGATTCAGGTAGTGAGAAAGAAATAGGTGGATGTTAAAGTATCACCTCTTCTTTTGCCTTTCCCAGTCTCACCTTCTCTCTATTTCCAACTCCTTTACACTTAGGTCTGTTGTTTAGCAGGGGAAAAGGTGGGGTTATGGTCAATTCATAATTGTCTTTTACTGCTCCTTCCTCTTCCCATTTTGCCTTTGCTGTGATGTGGGATGCACACAGGCTTCAGGGGAATCTCTGCTCCAGTGCCTGGAGCTGCTGCTTCTCCTCTTCTGGGCAGTCTTCTCCCTCCCTGTCCTCTCACCTGAGCTTCCACATCCTGTGCATCCACAAGGGTGGACTATTTGTTTTATAAAACCAATAAGGGCTTTCCCAAGTGGGGAGAAATGGTTTATCCAGTATATTTTGAGAATTGCTATCATGTACCTGTTCAAGTAACCATCTTGCGTTTTCCTCAAGTTTTATACTTTAACATGTTAATATAACTTTCTACAGTGGTACATTTGGGATCAGTGGAAACTGCTGATCATCTAAAAAACAAGCCACATAAATTTATATATCACAAAACTTGAACACTATCTGAATTCTAGCTAGTAGAGGTTTGCAGAGACTAATATTAATCATAAAAATTAGTAATATCACCTGTGGGTCAAAGATTTCTCTTAATTACTCAGAAATAGATCTGTGTAGACCTCAGGACAAAAACTGTAACAGCTGCTTAGTAAAATCAGAAGTACTTCAGCTTTTCAGTAATTTCAATATATCTTACTGCATATCCGTGTTATAACCCTTAACATCCTTTTTAATAAATTAATGGATAGAGCTTGATACTATTTTGAACCAAGTTTCAATGTGTTTCTGTCCTATTTAGGGCTGGAATACAAGATTTTCACTATTGATAGAAATTTCTTTAATCAAGTTATTTCAATAAGTTAGCATTTTAGGGGGAACCTGAGAATTTTGGTTGATGGTGATTGTTCTGAAGGATCTCTAAAGGGCAGAAACTTTTTGAATACCCCCTGAAAGACAAAAAATTAATGTGCTGAGAACAGATTAGACAACTAAAGATGTGATAAAAAGAGAATTTATCACTAGGGTGCCTATCTGCTGATATACAGATAGAGACGTGATCATTGCCAGTTTTAGTCAAATACCTTATCTCACAGACATGCAGAACTCTCTCTACAAAGTAACGCCACATGCTGAGGAGCTCCTGCAAAGATGTTTAAATTATAAAAATCATTAGGCTTACAGCTCCTTTGACATCCTCAGCTGCATTTGGCAGCTTCATTGATTGTTCAAGATGAGGAAGAGGGATGCATGGATGCCGTGGAGGCTTCAGTGCAGTAGATAGAAGTTTTACAGGCCCCAAATCCAGAGGGAATTGCTTTGAAATGTTGTACTAACTGCTGATGGGCAAGGCACACAGTTTCTATTGCAGTTGCAGGTAGGGGAATGATTGCCCACTTAGGGGTCTTTGAATTACACAAGAAGTGGTAAAGAAGAGGAAAATTGAATCTGCTGCACAGATCTGCAAATTCAAAATGTTCTAGGGAATGTTCAAGGATCAGAATTTCTTAAGGGACTACCAACTGAAAAATGGAACAAACCCTGCTATAGTTGGTTCAGGGACCTAGCTTGAAAGCTGTATTCACATCTTCCTGCAAACAGGTGTGAGGTGGGGCTAAAAGGAAGGAACCTTCAGCTGGGCAGGATGAGGAGCATCTCCTAAGGGCCTGATGCTGAGATGGAGGACCAAATTATGTATCCAGTGGAACCACACTGATGAGATGGATGTGTGGGGGTGGATTGGCAGAAAAAGATATATATTAGAAAAGTTCTTGGGGTTTTAAACATTAAAAACAAAGGTTTTTTTTCACAGATGGATCTTGACTCCTTTCACCAAAACACTTTGCCAGGGAAAGACTCTGTGTTAACTATTGTGTTAATGCTAAAGGCACTTCCAAAGTGCAATAGGAGAAATGATTCTCTATGAACCGCATTTGGAATTTTTAGAATTGCCTATATAACTCTGTAAGTTGATAGACTCCTGCTGAAATTATTGAATTTCTTTTGTTGTACAGTCTTATTACCACCAATCAAATAAACAGATTATGCAGAAGTTCTTAATCTTTGATTTTTAATGCCAGAACATAAAGATAAGGCCACCCACAAACTTGTTGCTTACATCTCAATTTGTCATCTTTTTTTCTTCTGTATCTTACTGTGTTTTTAATGTCTTGAAAAGATAATTATGCTTCATAAATCCTTTCAATAACTGAGAGTTAAATGCCCGTGAAAATAAAGGTTTGTCACTGTACTTATCAAGTGGAAACTAGTGACATTGGGAGGAAAGAAAAAACCTAACATTTCCATGAAAATGATAATTTTTAGAGAGTTTAGCATTTTTTTCGTGTACAAGAGATTTCCATACAAATATTTTTCTGCATTAGTCAACAAAGACTGAGTTCTGTTTTGCCTATTAGTGTATTCTTATTCTGGGGAGCGTTTCATTATATCAAATAGCTGTAATAGAGAGTGCAGAGCTAATTGTTTGAGTTACCCGAGGGCCAACAGAAGTGTAGTAAGCACAGGGTCCTTCCGGTCCTATGAAGCTAGTTTTTGTATAGCTTCGTGCTATTATTTGTTTGGAGGGATGTAGTTCAAATCAGTTTCTAAGAGTTTCTCACTACTTTCTCAGCCCCCTAATGTTTTAAATATAACTTTTGAGGTATTGGTCCAACTTCTTCCCCAAAACAAGTAAATCAGCTGTGAAAGGCAGAGCCTCAACTTCATTTACACTCAAGTGTTCTCCTGACCATTTATTATTTGTTAATTCCAATCTATTTGTGGTGGGAAAGGTAACAGATGTTTACTGTCTGATACTGTTTGTCCTCATTAATCACCATTTGTATTGCGGATACTTTTGGAGAATGAGATTTTGCTGCCCATCAGGAAGCCAGTACTGGGAGAGCATCTTTCCAATTTCACCAGTGATATGTGTGGTTTCAGATTAAAAACAAGGACAGAGGCCCCTAGACAGAGGCCCGGTGATATTTTTGGCCCTGTTCATGGCAAGGGGACTGTAGAGAGTTAATCAGTGCATTTATTAAAGATAGCTATTGTTGTATGTATCCTGAGCAGAGCTTCTAACTGCTGAACTCTGCAGATATTTGTGCAGTTTTCAGAACACTAATAATTTCTTTCTGCAAGAACCACTTCTATCAGATTGACCTTAGCATTTAGGAAGGCACCTGCTTCTGGCAATAGCTCCATGAGAATGAATCATGGTTGCTCTGACAGTGTCTTTGCTTGAACCACGGGGCTCTCAGGATTTTCCAGGTCACGGATTCCTTGTTGCTTGCCTGCCAATTTATATGGATTTTTTCTGGAATGTTTTGTCCCATGTATTGATGGTTTTTGTACACAGGTGAGATCTCAGATGGAAAAAGAGGGGCTTTTTCTGTGCCATGATTTAAAGTTGGCTTATGTAATAGGCTTTCCAATATGACATACAGATAATTTCAAAAGCATAGCTGAAGTGGTTAAGCCACTCACATCCTCTTCTACTTACTGTTCATCTCCTTAGAGATTGAAATTTTTGCTTTTCAACCAAGTTCTTACTTTGTTAAACACAAGCGTGTAGACTTTAAACACAAATATAGAAAATGAAGATTGCCCTGATTTTGCCAAGGTTTGCTCATTGCAAGGCATGCTGCTGTGCATGCACTTGGCTTGATTTAAGAACAATGAAAATCAGACTGGAGTCCTAAAGTCATAATGATTTGCCTGTATTATAAGTTTAGTAAGAGTTCTTTCTACATGTAACCCTTGTCATATTTTCGAATACCTTGGATTTTATTTGCTCAAAGAAATTGACAGAGTAAGATGTCTCAGGGTAGTTCTTTTGTTGCAGAGGGTTGAAAGCATAGGTGTTTAAAGTACTGAAACATGGCTTATGCTGTAGAAATTTGTTTGGCTGAAAGAATAAGTAAAATTGAGGAAATAATTTAATTTGATAGCCTTTTGTATCAGGATTGGTTCTAATTACACAAATTTCAGCAAATTTGTTCCGTAGTTGTTTTGGGCTTGAAAAGAATTTTTTTTTCTTTTGTTCTATGCAATTCCACTAGTATGAGAACTAGATGCAAAATTTTGGTATTGACTAAGTCACGCATTTTCTTTATGCAGAGGTAATTAATTTGCTCTGAGACAGGTAAGATAGAGTATCCAATTTGTATATTTTCCCTGCTGTAAAAATTCAGTGCTTATAATTTTTCCATTTTCTATTTTCATATATATGATGAAGGTCCCATTTTTTTGTATGTGTCTTGGTCTAATTTTCTTGAATTACTCTTCTCTTCCAATTTCCTTAGTCTGGGGTTTAGGAAAAAAGTCAGAAATACTCTTTTACTTCTGTGTACTTTTATTTCTACTTATGCTTTAGTTTTAAAGGACCTTGGAAGATCAGAAAAGATACAAATTCTGTAAGCAATGGTAATTCTTCCCAAAGAGGCTGCCTGGTAGTCTCATAGGAGGTGGCATGCTTATTATTATATCCTAGGTGGAAGAGAAATAGCTCTAATTCTTTAATTTGTTCCTCTTAATATGGGAAAAAGAGATATCATCTATTAATATCTGACTTAGTAACAAGTATCTAATTCATTTTTTTTCCTATTCCTGATGTTTCAGTCAACTCTCCAAGCCACACGGATAAGTATTTTTTGAACGGGTTCACTTACAGAAGAAATTCTAAGGTAGAGTTTAATAATGTTTGTACTCAAAGTATTGAGAGAAGCAGGGGGGAACAAGGAAAAGAATAAGAAAGCACCTAGCTGTCAGTGAGAAGCCTTACCTGAATATATAAAACCTTGTGAAGTTACAACAGGGTAATGAGATGTGAAGTAGAACCTGAGGGGCTAGAAAGAAGACATCATGAAAAAAATACTCCATGTTCTTTCTTAAAAATATGCTTTTTATATATTTATTTTATCAAAACCCAAATGTAATCACACAGTCTGAATATTTTTATAGAGAAATTATTTTTCCCCCCAAACTGTTAATGAAATATTTCATGAAAATGGAGCCTTTAATTGAAGGCAGATTGTTGACATGTCATTTTTAGCTAGGCAAATACATACAAATTTGTATATTGGAACTAATTTTAAGGAACTTAACTGGTGACTGTGGAAATTATACATAGAAAGTCACAGGAAATGAATTTTAGACCTTAATAGCTTTGGGCTTGATCTAGTCTTGACTCGAAAAAACTGTAGGACTGAAATTAAATTAGTTAATCTGTTAAAGACTAACAAACGAATCTTATAAGGGAAGACTGGGAAAAAAAAAATTACTTAAAAACTGTATTTAAAGGTGGTGAATTTAGATTGCAGAGGAAAACCAGCTGGTCTTTAAATATCTCTGCTATAACTGGGTCTCAGCTTCCTTGTAATTAAAAAAAAAGTGGAGAGTAGGGAAAGGGTTTAACTTGAGTTAGTTAATTTGGTTTTAAATCCTAGTGATTTGTAAAATTTGTAAAAGAGTACTTTCTGTAAGACTAAGGAGTCTGAGAAAGCCTCTATGATCTTGTGTTAAGATTTATCTGCCATGTTAAATGTGAAATTGACAAATTGAGATACCTTCAGTATGGCTACACTTTGGATTAATTCAAGTTAACTAAAACAACTTAAATTCCTCCTTCATGCTCCCTGAGTAAGGATAGGTGCTTGGTTCATAAAAATAAGAAATGTTAATAATTACTGGACTACACTGAAGGAATTTTGCAAGAGTGATTTGTGATACTGAGAATTTCAAAATCTTAAAGAAAATATTGCTTTTAAAGCAGCACAAAAAGACACTCACAAAAAGGCTTCCTAATACCCACTGTGCTTGCTAGAAAGAAACCCCAAACTAGTTGAGCTGGGAATTCAGTCATGTTTACTTTTGCACTTGATATGAAGGCATCTCTTACTATACTTGATGTCATCATATTTACTTTCAGTCCTGGGGTAAATATCCATAATGGACGAATTTTTCCAAATAGGCCCTTTTTTCATAAAAGATATCTCATTTAAATTTGAGATGGGAGGTGAACATTAAGAACAAGGTCTCTTCCCTCATGAAGGTTTCAGCATCTTTGGAACTGCTAGAAAATGGATATTCCTCTGAGGAAAATAAAAGTAATTTTTACTCTTCAATGTAACTGTTTTGTTGTGTAACCAGTAGCAAATTCAAGCTGTTCTCAGAAGTTTTGCATAATTTTTTTTAAATTTCTGCAGCGTATTTAAAAACAACTTTTACAAATCTGGTGTCTGGAGAAAGCAGAGATTATTTATCAGAATTATTTATCTGATTAATTTTAAGATAAATTAATAAAATGTAAAGACCAACTGTATCAAGTTGTCAGTGCCCCATGCCGTGACCATATGTTAATTGCTAGAGTAGACCCACAAATACAGTACTTGGGGTTAGCAAATTCACACAATACTAGCAGAGAGTAAAATGCCAGATTATCTTGAATGGGGATGCTTTCTATCTTATTTTCTAGCTGATTACGTTCTTGGTTCTAATGTGGTTGACTTTCTGCCTACTTCTTCCACATAATTAAACCAAGACATTGTTTGTAACCAAGTAATTCTGCCACTTTTCATTTTTAAAGTATTCTACTGTCACTAAGTATTGAAAAGCCTAGACTACTTGAATGTTGTGTTGAGTGCTGCTTAATGATTTTTTTTTCTTCAGAAATATTTCAGATGCACAGTCATGCTGGCAAAATATTAAAACACAAGGGTGTTGGTAAACTTATACTAATATAGGAGTTATTATAGAATTTGATCCTAAATATGTTGGTTTTTTCTGCTGTTGTGGTTGTGCTGTTGTTCTGCAGTTTCATCAGAGAAGAAATTGATTAGCCCATACTTGTACTCTGTTATCTTTTGTGATTGTGTTGGTGCAAAACATGTTTAATGGACAATTTGTCTAATATGGACAATTTTTGCATTTCCATATGTTTGCTATTTGCATGATGTTAAAATACAACATACTAACAGAAGCTGCCCCAAAAGATGCCTGATCTTAGACCAGAAATTCTCACTGGAAAATGCATAAACATTAACGACCTCATCAGATTGACAAGTCTGACTTCTGCCCTATGGTCTCACACAGAAGATCCACTGGCATCATTTCTCTCTCTGGTGGGGATAGCTAAAACTCATCAAATCGAGTAACCATACAACTCAGACCAAACAGTAACTTCAGGTAACTGCTTTTTGTCTGCTTTCACTGTAAATTTGTGTAAGAGCTTGCTATGGCTGTCTCTGTCTTTCTTGGTAAGATAATGCAGAGGCAGGAAATACAAGCTAAAATATATTAGAGCTCAGAATGGTCAGTGGATTATTTGTGTTTTGCTGTAATCCCTTTTATCTGCAGAGAAATATATAAAGAAGGTACAGGGAAAAAATTCCACAGTGTACACACCAGGAAAGGCCTTATGTCTGGGGACGAGCAGAAGTCTGAGGATAAATGACTCTTTTAGCCGTGATTGCAGCTGTCTTAAGTTTGAAAGTAGGTAGTTCCAAAAGCTTAGGAAAGTAGATAAACTTTAATGATGCCCTAATGACTAGTAGAAGCACACACTGGCTTATGAGTAGGAAGTAAGCAGTAACAGTGTCTGTCCAAAAGGATCTGTTGGACATTTTGCATAGTGTCAAATGCTGGAGTTCATTTTGGTGACAGATTTGTGGTGTCTTTTCAGTACACCACACTGTGGGATATATTACTGGAGGTAATACCCTAACTAGAAGACTCCTTCAGACACATACAGTACTAATGCACTCTCCAACGTCTAACACAGACTCGATGGTGGTCCTCCTGAAAGATGCTGGGTCTCATTCTTGCAAAAGGAAACAATATAGTTGGAGATGCATTGTTCTGAAAATAGAAGAAAGATCCTTGAACAGTTGGGGATTTGGGACACAGTAAACAATACTGTGTTTACTAATGAATGCTGAAAGTATATGAATGTACTATCTTATTAATTTATTAAACATAGTAATGTGGAGTGGGAAATTATGTGAGATATGGAAAGTGAGGCTGTGCAGCTACATTTGATAAGTACATAAGAAATAAGAGTAATGGAGCTTTAAGTTGGTGTTTCTTGCAGCACAGTAATCACATTTTAAGTGAAGAGTGTAATTATCTTCATTATATCCACTGATGTGGTTTATACCCGAGGTCTGTAGAAAAGACTGCTAAAAATGTAACCGACTAACTAGACAAGCATCATTGGATGTTATGAATGACAGTAAAACTAGAAGTTAACAGGGCACTAGGGATGTAAACAAATAACTACATCCAGACTATGTTCGAGACAACGTAATAAGCAGCTGGAGAAACAAGTAAAAGTAACTTTCTCTTGGAAGCCACCACTTTCAGTCTTTTTTCTCATGTCTGAAGGAACAGCTTTGTTAGACATCTGTGCTGATGTTCTTTACCTTGGAGGATTTTTTTAAACTTGACTTGTCGATCTCCTTTAAAATGGTGTGGTGTTGAATATCAAAGGGAATAACCTTTTGCCGCACTGGTCTCTGATCTGCTGTACTATCACATTGCCAATCTTTTCCCAGTTCTCTATTATTTTGACAACAGATTATTTTGAAATCTTGTATTTTATGGTTTGCAAGGGGTTGCATTACTTATATATATAACCCTGCTTGAAAAGCAAAGTCAAAATAATCATGGGTAGGATGGTAAGAAAAATCCTTTTTGACCCATATGTGAGAACTTCATACAAGGTCAGTAAAGTTGTTCATATGTTGAAGTGTAACAACTGTTGCAGTGTGTTTAGTAGGAGTTTTTTATACAGCCAATAAAACACCTTGCTCTGAGGCTTGCAGAGAATTAAACAGAGAATTAGTCTATGTCAGCATGTTTTGGTAAAGTTCTGATGGTGCTGAAATCAAATGACAAGGATTACAAAAAATCCCAAACTGACAAAACAAACCCAACTTGACTTGGAGTGCTGTCCAAATTTCAACTTTTTGGTCACATTAGAGAGTCACAGGGGGACTTTATAGTCCTGAGAATTGCGTGGAAAGTTTTATCCTGGTGAAGGAGGCTGCACAGCAGAGAGGTGTGGAAGCAGACTGGTATTCATCATTGCAAGTTTCACAATTTATGAGGGAGAAAAATAGTAAAGTTCTTAAGAGTCTGACCTTGAACCATTTACTGCTGGTGGGTGAAAATACTCTATGGTATTGCAGAAGTTTTATTTTATATCAGAAAGCTTGAGCTTGAGCGTGTTTGAAGATGGAGCAGAACGATCTGTAAAACTCAAACTGTTTGGCCTTAGGTTTTCAACTCTATTCATGGGTGTCAAAGACAACTTTTCAATTCCAGGAAGTGACCATTGTCCATTCTTAGGTGTGAATGCTAGTTAACTGCAGTAAATGTATGCTCAGATGCCGGCCTCAGAATGGGGCCTTAAATTAACAGCGTTATGAAACTTTTCATTTTTTAAGCTGCCTAAATACTTGTGGGCCCTCCTGTATGGACCCATACTGCTCATTTCTCTGGACAAAGGAATGCTGATCTGAAAAAATGAAATGCTAACTTCAGATTATTTGCAAACCTTACATCTCTCTTGGCAAGAATATGAGTCAGCATATAGAATGCTTGAATGACTGCATAAACTTGAAAATTGGAAGATTAATCTTAGAGCTGGAAAGGGAGAGATTTGGAGGTCAAAAGTGAAACAATACCATATGATTCAATTCATCATTATGTATTACAAAAAATAGCATAGCAATAGAGTGAATGGCACGAATACTGTTGAAGCTCTTGTTGATGTTGCTCTTCCTTATTCTAAAGAAATATTTGCTATAACTTGCATATATATTATAAGAATTTTGACATATTTTCTAATCTGTAGGTTTCAAAGTCTTGCCGTAGCTATAATCTTGCAGTAAGGTGTGTTTTTACTTCTCTATCTTCGTGTCATGCTATTAGCTAAGCATGCTGAGCTTGGAAGGAAAGTTAGCCGAATTGTTGCATTTCCTTTGCTTCATTGGATAAGATTTTTGTAATTTCTGTATGCTTTTATTAAATAAATAAAGCATTCTTAGCCATCAAGTGTGAACATTACTGCTGAGAAGACATTGCAGAGACATAAATACACATTTACTAAAAAGCAATTTTTAATTTTGCTGAATGTCTACTATTGAAATGTTACTTTGTGCAGAAGGGACTATGTTCCGCTGGTTGTGAGTTTCTACTGGGGATTTGTAAAAAACTACATAAGATTCTAAACATCAAACATTCTGACTTTCCTTCACCTCTGAAACACGTACGATATCCGTGTTCAGGGAAACCCTTGGGCTCAGAAACATCCACGATTAGACAAATGTCTTGCCTGCTTGGATTCTCCTTCATACATGAAGGTATGCTGGTTGCTTCCAGGCACTATGTTATGGATGTTTGAATTAGCTTAACTCAAGGATCCAGCACTCACTTGATGGAATATCCATCCCATGAGGTAAAATGATAAATAAATACCCCTGGTCACAGCCAAGGCTCTAACTATGTATGGACCTGAAAAGCTGAATTAAATGTGGTGGACTCTTCTTTGAGTAGGAGATTGGATCGGATGCTCTCTAGAGATCCCTTTTAATCCAATTTATTCTCTAATCCTACGATCCTTCCTTGGATTTAAATTTACACCAAGAAGCATGGATGGATAAGATTTGCCTTGGACTTCTCAGCAGGAATAGGTGCTGCAGAGCATTGGTCTGACTGGAGATGTAACTGCGACCAGGTTCTCGGTCATGGCCATGTGGCTTTGTGTTACTTCTTCTGCCTTTGTGGAGACAAACTCTGGATTTCCTTGTGTAGTTGTAACAATTGGCATAATTTTGTATTATGAAGTAAGTAACCAAGACAACTTTCTTTCCAGAATTAAAAGTTTCTACCAACATACATTTTCTTTAAAAATACCCCAAAACCCAAGAAAACTCCATCGGAAATTTAATTAAAACTTTTTCTTCAAAATTATTGCTAAATTATCAAAATTATATCAGTCCTGATAAAAGCTGATGAATCAGTGATAACATGTTTTTTTAAAAAAGACAATCAGTTATCTCTTGGAAGACCAACACTAGATTTTGTCTATATTTTAACTACTGCTTTTAATATGATTCAGGCAGGGATTTACATAGATTAGCCAAAGATCCTAACCTTGAAACAACTTTACTTTTGCATACTCCTCTTGTCTGGGGGCTTTCCCTAAACTACTTGTGTAGGGGTGGATTTTTTTAGTTTTGTTTGCTTGTTTTTTGTGGGTTTTTCTTGTTTGTTTGGGGTTTTTTTTGGTTTTTTTTTTTGCTTTCCATAGAAGAATTTAATGGATTTGTAAAGTTTTTTCCCGCCTATGAAAGAGAACCAGGTAACTTGTTTTAATATTTCCAGTTTACAAAGTGTCAATTTCGAAATGGAATATTTATCAAATGTGAAACTCAGGACTGTTTACTCTAGACAGTACTAGAAATGTAATATGCTTACTATAACCATACTACAGCAAACCATCAGACTCTATAGACAGATGTTATGGCAGACAAAATGGGGGATTTTTTGTAAAAAAAAGCCTGAAACAAAACCCTTAGGAGAAAATTTTGATTCTTAAAAATCTATTAGTAGCTGAGCATGTGCTGTGAAGATCAGTGACAGTGTTTCACACCTGTAAACCTGTAAAAAGTAGTTTTGCCTTTTTTTGAATGTTATGTAGAATTCATGTGCATAAGAGATGGGAGGCAGAGTTTTAACCTTGGTATGTGCACTTAACTAACTTCAAATTAACAACAGAACATCTCAAAAGGCAGCTGAAATCATGGAAGATAAACACAACTAGTTATCACTCATATAATGATAACTATGTGAACTATAACTAATCCCTCCTTGATATTTCATTATTATTGTTTCCATTCCTTATTTTCCTTATATTAGAATTAAGAACAATACCGAGATTAGTTTAAGCAATACAAAGAATTGTACTCCTCTGTTTGCCAGGTCCCTTTCCCTCACTGCAGTTTTAGTTTCCAGTCACACAGTCACAGACTGAGTGATTGTAACCCCTCACTGCCTTTTCTTTTCATGTTTGTTTCCTGCAATGAAGCAGATTTAATTCCATTCATTTATTCAGTCTGAGAGGTGGGTTACATCAGTACAGCATGAGAATGGGTAAAACATCTTTTGCTGGAAGCCTTGCAATCTAGGTAATTTTATTTATTTTAGTATAATAAGCATCTTATCCATGGTCAGACACTGCCTGGAGCCTCTGTTTAACTGCAGTGTTAGAAGGCATTTTATTCATGCCATGTGTCTCAGAACTTTATGAGTCTTGAAAAAGACTGTGAACCAGAAACAATTGCAAAATCAATTCTGCAAAAGCTTCTTCCTTTTCGGAAAGTTTGCTACCTACCTAGGTTTCATATATGAATGGTCAAATGTAAATAAACCTTGGGTTTGAGTTTTTGAGCTACCATCGAAAGTAGTCAAAAAAGAAATTATGGGAGGTCAAGGGAACTGGGAAATTGAAAGTATTTTCAGTTAAATATAAAATACTGGCAATTTAGGAAATGTTGATGCTAATGTAATTGTGTCTTTTCAATGATAAGTGTTCCTTAGGTTTTTTAGATCTGGCTGACATGTGACCATAAAATGACCTGTCTTTGAGTAAAGCTTTAAAATTAATCCCCTTGAAATGAGTAGAAACAAATCTACTTTTTAAAGAATTTGGAACTGCTATGTTGATTTTGTTTCCCTGATGACTCAGATTCACAAGAAAAGATCACATAGACCTTGCTTATTTAGCTGATTAAATAAAACTTTTTCATCATCCTTTTACTGAGACTTTTCAGTCACTAGCTTGGTGTCACAAACTTTATTTCACTTGGACTGGAGACGTTAGACATAGTCTGCCCAGCCTCCAAAAATCAAGCTTCCCCACTCTGGATTATGCTTTATATCCAGTGAGTGGGGCAGGCTCTTGTCTGTCAGGTCTGTGTAGGCAGATCACACTGGGCTCTGCCTGGTCATGCTTCAAACCATGAAAGAATAGGGCAGCCACCCCTCGGGAGGGTTTACTCTTCTGATACTGGGAAGATGAAACCCTTTTTGGCCCAGCTCAATCCCATTTCCCAAGGAAGCTTCTCCCTCTGACCATACAGGGCAGATATTCTACAAGACAGTTTCTGCTCTTGAAACCTGTGGCCGATAGGAGAGAGTGAGTGTTTTGGGAAGGAACTGGATGGTTCACAGGTAGATTGAGTTGTAAAAACCTCTTTGCTTAGACATCTTTTAAAAGGCTTTCAGATAGAAAAACAGGGAATAAGGACACTTTTGTACAAATGTAGGTATACTGCCCCATCTGCATCTCCTACATGGGTGAGGAAAATCTCTCTCTCACCTGGCCACCAGATGGGGGCATTGCAAAGATATTGATTAATTGGCAAATTTTTCATATCAGTGAGTCATTTGCATATTAAAATCACTTCCCTTTGTCTTTTGTTCCACATTTTTGTAAGCATTGCACACATATTAAATGCTTCATCAATTAATTTGAAATAACATGAAAATGCCCGTAAGGAAACACCCAATAAAATTTCAAGGGATTGCTGCAATTATAAAGGCAGATTTTTTTAAGCTTTTTGGATGTTGTTTGTTTATTTTGGTTCTTGCTTCCTACTGTTGGACATAAAAGGCTTTTTCCCTTATCAGTTTTATCATTAGTTTACCACATGCTGCTTTGGCGAGCATTACAAAATCTTGCTTTTTATTGCATATGAAAATACAGGGTAGGTTGTGTTTTTCGTTTGATAGCCACCATCCATTTTCATGATAGGTTAAATTTTCCAATTATGTTTCATAAAGAGAAAGAATTTGATTCTGTTTTGATGTTGTTGTTAATCTTCTAAGGCACTGAACAACTAGGAAAATTCTCTGAAAGCTAAAAAACCATCATGGTTTCAACTTATTTATATGTGATGATTGGTTTAAATACATTAGGAATGGTGTTTGTCCAGTTATAAACAAGGGAAAAAAGACATAAACTTGTAAAATTCATGGAAACTCATTGATGTAGAAGTCCGAAACTTTCAAAATGTATCTTCGAAGTAATAAATTATGGATTTCTACATTAAGCAGATGATTACTTAGGGTACTTTCTAAAGATTATTTTTTTCTTATTGAGCAAGACCTTTCTTAGAAAATATGCTATATAGGAAGATATATAACTGCATGTTTCTAAATAATCGGTAGATTAATTCTTTTACTTGGTGCCAAAATTTTAATTAATAAAAAGGAAAAAAATCTCACTTATAGAATTGTGATATTCCTTAAGTAGAAGCTGGGCAATTTTTAGGCTGACATTAATTCATGCCATGTCTGTAATCTTTATCATGAGAGATAAGATAGAGAGTGTCCTGCAGTTTGTTGATCTGATAAAGCAAACAGATTTGATGAGAAACAGCAGAATGAAAACAGATAAGATCTGATTTATGATTCCCTTTGTAGTGCTTCAAAAAGGTAAAAAGAGTATTTTTGAAATTTTGAAAGCTAGGGATAGCTAATTAAATTTATTTGATAATAAATTTCTGTTTCTTGTACTGAGCTGCATTCTGCATTATCTTGTAGTGTGAAAAAGGTGTAATATAACTTAGCAAAAAGCATCTTTTTGTTGTGGGTGGAAGCAAGCATGTGAAATAGTTTTTAATTCAAAACTTTATTTTTTAAGAAACAAGTGGGAAAATTGAAGGCATAGTTAGTCCCTTATCTTCCCACTCTGAATAACACTGTCTGCACATTTATATCCAGAGTATATAAATTCACCCAATTTAGTCAAGCTGTCTTTCTATTACTTGCTTCTGCTCCCTTCTTAAGCAGGTTTTCTTTTAGCTTTGAATTTCTGGTTTTTTCTAATTTGCTTCCTTTGTTTTTGATAGAGAGGCCCTGGCATGGACAGCACATATGCATGACTGTTTTTAGAGATAATAAATGCTGTATATATTCTCTATGAAGGTGACTGTGTCACTATCCACACATCCAATTCTCTCATCGCAAGAAGTTGGGGACTTTGGTTGCTTTTTTTGTTTGTTTTCGTAGGGTTTTTTGTCATCATATAATACAGAAAACTCTTATCTGTTTTATCTTTAGGCCCAGACACATTATTGATACATAAAAATTTGTGAAGTGTCTTATAAGGATTGTTAAATCTAAGTCCTTAGAAAATATTTCCCCAGTTACCTTTCTGTATCTTATAATGGGTTTTAAACAAGTGAGTAAGGAGCATAAAGTAAGGACTTATACAGAGCAAATAATGCAAACAGTTATGCTGAGCTCAGTATCTCAAAGTTATTAAGATGCAAATTTGTATTTGTTCATATTTCTACTCGCATATCTTCTGAATTACTTTTTCTATCTTTTTCACTTGATCTTGCATTGGGAAAGATAGAATCTTTTAACATGTAAGACAAATGTTGATGTGATTTTCGGCCCAGTGCCAATGGTCCATAACCCCTGTTTAAAAAGCAGATCCTGAGCTTTAAGGCACTAAAGGGAGTCTTTGACATCCCTAAATGAAATATCAGATAAGTAAAAAGGATTCCCAAGTGTAAGCAGCGACACCTTTTGGGTCAGAATGTCTCAGTGTTTTCGCAGGTGGTATTACCTAAGTTCATCTGACTTGACATGCAACAGTTCGAAATCTCTGCCTCCTAAATCTCTGCCACATACAAATAAAAAACATTTCTTAAAAACCAAGTTACCCCTTGTAGAAATCTCGGGTTCAAGAAACAAAGTCTCTCTCCCCTTTCTTGTTTTCTTCTGTCAGCTATTAGTGTATTGTTGGTTTGTCATCTGCCACTGGCTTTTTTGGAGAGGGTAGTGGTGCTCATCCTTGTCCTTTAACTCACTCTTGTTTACTGTGCAGCTGTTTCCCTTGCTTATTGTGCAGCTGGGACACATAAGGGAAAATACAAGTCTGTAGAATACAAATTATTGTGGTAAATCTGAAATGGGATTCCAGTTGGAAGAAGCACAATGTGCTTTCAGGTATTTCTGCCAGTTTTGGCTGATCCACAGGTAAGCAAGGAAACTTGTAAAAACAGTCAGAGTCTTGCTAAAAATTCTGATCTGTGAGCCCACATTTTTGTATCTGTTCCAAGGCATGAGTAATGGAGTGATAGGTAATTTTTAGCTGATAGTTCCATTTACTTCCTCAGAACTGGCACAAGCAGTTGGACAGAAGAAAAAAATGCCAGGGACAACAATTTGCAGTGCTAGCCACTTCAACCCAGTTGCAAAGAAGAGTCACGGAGATATTGATTTTTTTTCCTTTTCTCCTCATCCTAGCTGTCCATTGCCTCTAAAACTGTCCAGTGTTTGTATCTCAGTGGTTTTCTAGATTTTCTTCTAGCACTTACTAGATGTTAACCAAAATGCTGATAAAAAAATTAACACTTAACCAAAATATTACTTGTATTTTGGTTTTCCAAAGTATTTGTGATGTTTTTGTGTAGCAAAAATTAAAAAACCCCTCAATCCTAATGTAGTGTATCTTGATTTCCCATGTATTTGTATTCTGTGAATAGATTTTTCTGTTGTCTGAGAAGGCATTTTCTGACTGAAGTATTTTCCTCTGACTTTCAAAAAATATTTCTGGTGCCATGGAAATGCTGGTCTTCTGCTTTAGTCCGTGTAATCTCTTTTCACTTCTTAGGTACCTACTTTGTAAAAAGCTGCAGGAACATTATGGTGTACTACTGGTAAGAATTATTTTATCAGTTGGAATAAAATTTAGCAATGAAGTTAGAAATATCTTGGGAGACAAACACAGTGGCAGCCTTACAGCCTAGGCACTTGTTTCAAAGGAGCTAGGCTTGAAAAGGTTTGACTTCTCTTATAATCATAAAATTATAGTGTGGGTTTTAAGGGATCCTCAAACATTATCTCCTTCCAATTTCCCATGGGCAGCAACACCTACTAGATGAGGTTGCTCTGAGCACCATCAAGCTGTCCTTGAACACTTCCAGGGATTGGGCATCCACAACGTCTCTGGATGACCTGTTCCAGGGTCTTGCTACCCTCACAGTCAAGAATTTTTTCCTAATATCTAATCTAAACCTACCCTCCTACAATTTAAAGTCAATCCTCCTTGTCCTATCACTGCATACTTGGAAGAAGGATTTTTTACTCTGCCCTACTCCCCAACATCTGCATGCATTGGGCAGCTCCTGAATCGTCTTCTGTTCTTTTGAAAGGCTACACAGCATTTCAGGATTTTAGCAGGTTGCTCTAATGATCTCCAGGATAGGGCTGAAGGGCAGCTGGATGAATGAGCCTGTTGACAGATCCTGAGGTCCCCCTTGCAAATCACCTAAATAAAGCTGGGCTAGTCCATAACACTCCAGGAGTACAATTAATTAGTACACAAATTAAAATTAAAAAATGAAGCTCAACCCAAAACCTGTGTGCCTGGATCACTTCACTGTGACCATGCATATGGAACAGGTAGGGGTAGTGCTGTTCTGCTGACAGGAACATCCTACAAATCAGTGCAGAAAAAATTTGCACCCTGAGTGCAGGAAGATTAGCCCTGGCTAGAGAGTGTTACAAAGTGAAGTAAGATGTAATGAAGGGATAGATAACTGGGATTGGAGAGGAAAACTGGGGTAAACATGGTTCCAGTTTTCTTTGTCATTTATACTAAGGTTTTGTTTAAAATATAATTCTAAAACTAGCAGAGTGTATGTTTGAATTGTTTTGCTTGGACCCAGAAAACGATTTTTTAGAGCTGTCACACGATGCAGTATTAGAACTTTTGGGATCAGAGAAAGAGGAAAAATAACAATTTTCTTTTTTTTCTCCATGGACATTTCAAATGCCCAGGATAAGTGTTTATGACATATGCAGCCATTCCTGAAATCAAAGGCCTATTAGAGCTGCAGATAAAATGCACTAATTAAATGGTTAGCTGTAAGTTTATTTTTAACATTCTTTTTATGTTGATATCCACAAACCGACTCAGCTAGGGGTTCCTACATTGCTAGCGCCGTAGAGATCTAAAGCAGCCATTGCTCTTGGAGCTGTACTATAAAACTTGTGTTTGCTGTTTAAGATCAAATTTTTTTCATCATCCAGACTAAAGGATCTACTGACACTGGGCAGTGTGTTTTCACTTTTCATGTCTGTACTCTGTCCTCTCTGGAAAAGCTTTGCTCTTCTTTTTGTTGCTAGGAGAAAAAGGAATGTTGTCACGGAAAAAGTGTCCAGCAAATACTGATGTGCCCTCTGTCAGATGTCAAAAGCATTCCTCCTAAATATTTTCATGTGCGTATAGCAGGCAAGTCTTAAATGTGAGGGAAAGGAAAGGTGGAATTTGCCAGCCTTGCTCAGTGATGTTCAAAACACTACCTCCACTACACTGTAGTGTACTTCTTTATTTTTGACTAGTCCAAGCAAAGGATAAAACACGAGGCCTAAAACTTAAGGATTTTTTTCACCCTACTAATTTAGAAGTGACCTTTGTTCTTCCATTGTAAAATGTATCATGTTAGTGTTATGTAGTCAGGGTGTGCAAAAAACCTTCAGAAAAAGAGAAGCCTGTGGCTGAGCCAGATGAGGCAGTGGTTTGTTTTCCTAGGTTTGCTCATGAAATTGTGAGCATTCATCCTGTTGCTGAGGGATGCATGGTGTCTGTGGCACAAGCCAGGAGCAGCAGGTAGAGGTGTTTAGTGGGTGGTTGGACTGTCCTTAGTTGTGTACTTGGCTTTACTCCATAGCGTGGAATTAAACCTTCCAGTTCACAGTTTCAAGCCTTTTGGATTTAGACGGCTGAGAACGTGTTAAGTGAAAATCTCTTCAGGGAGGAAGAGACCGTCCTTGTGCCATCCTAGAATCAGGGCTGTGTGTTCTCAGTTATCAGCAATATATAGTTGGAATATGGAAAAGGCATCTCTGGAGTACGGAATACTTCTCTTTTTCATTAGACATCCTGTGCTAAGGATGGTCCAGGTCAGGTTGTTGTACCTTACACTTCGGGTGCTTGTACTTGCACACATTTCATCAGCACATTTGGTGAAGACTTCAAACATATTATTTGATGTTTTCCACTCCAGTGGTTTGTGGCTGCAAGCAACTTGGAGAGACATTGAAAATTAAATGTAGGTAGGTAACATTCCGTTCAAGAGGTTGGTAAAGCCTGAGGTTTTAAAAAGATACAGAAGCTGAAAGGAAATGGATAAATGTTATCACAGTTTTATCATGTTATTTACATAAAATTATGCATCTGGTAGATTTTGGCCTTTCAAGACTTTGATCTGGCATATCTGGGTTATTGACCTAAATTAGCATTTCTGTTGTCTTAAAACAAAGAAGAAGCAAAAATAGCAGATTCAGAAATAATGATGTACAGCTGTGTGTTAGTATGGTCTCGGCAAAGTCTCTGGATTGGGTCCTTATATAGGAGAGTTGCAACCAATGACTGCTGTTGAAAGGAATGCTTTGGCTCCTCTGGTATCGACAAATCATCATGAAGAAAAGGGGAGAAAATTGGTTGTATTTCTCCCAATCTATTCTGCCCCTAGCCTAAGCCTAACTTTGGTCAGGAAACAACCAGTGACAGGATTTGTGCCTTTCTTTCCTCGAATTTCTGATTTCTGGTTTCCAATCATAAACAGTTTTCCTTTCCATTTTACCTCTGAACTAATTTAAAATTACTCTCCTAATATCTTTGGGTTTTGAGGTAAACAATTGGCTTGCTTCTGGGGTGCCTTTTTCTTTTACTTCTCAGAGTTGCATTATGCAGGATGGTTCTGGAGATCCCTGCCTGTAGTCCAGTCATTCTTTTTGGCCTGGAAGAGCAGGGCTGTGAAACCCAGTTCACATCTAGAGCCAGCAGAGTCCTGTCAGCACAGGGAAGCAGCCCAGTACCTTGCAGTGATGCTGAACAGCCCACTTTTATCAGTGCTTCATGTTGGGACCTCGGCTCCACAGCTGCAGCCCCTGTTTTAATTCAACTTGCACAACTCTTTCTTCTTGAAGAAGCAAAAGCAATAAAAGTCAAGGGTGCGTCTTATGATAAGAAATGCTGATGAACAAATCAAGGTGATTAGGGAGTTTTAATCACACCCTCCTTTGTGTCGAGCTCATTGTCTACCATAGAATTGTTACGAATCAGAGAAGTCATTATCCTATTTTTCGTGCAAAACTCAGCTATTATCCCTCTCATCTCTCTCAAGGATTAAGATTACAGCTGGGTATTCTCCCCATTCATTTTAGAAAAGAATACAACTTGCAGAAAAATACATTCTTCTTCTGTCTTGTCTTGCTGGACCTGTGTACAAACAGCTCGTAGGGTCCTCAGCTGACTAAGTTTGTTGAACATGCAATTGTCAAAAGCAGAAATACAGAAAAAGCAGGAGCCTGTTTTCATGAAGTATACTCTGGGGGTGCTTGACATCCTTTTCATTTGTAAAAAGCAAACAAAAGGAATGTGGATATTATAGTTTTGAAAGAATCTTCATTGTGTTATTTGTTTCTCAGTAGCATTTCACACAGAAACAGAGACTTGCAGTTTAAGTAATTCTGATGATGAGTGAACAAGAAACAGTTTCCTGCTTGTAAATCAGATTTGGTTTTTAAATGGTTCACTTCTTCTGCCAACTTGTTTTTTAGCAGCATGTCAGTATTGTAAAAAATACTAAAACTTAGTTGAAATTAATTGTGCTTTGCTTGAGCAAAAGCATTATTAACAGAAATGTCCTTTAAGTCTCTAACCCAAACAGACATTCTTGGTGAAGGTGATGGAAATCGATAATAATGTAGTGAAAAAACGGTAAGCAAAATTAGCTTTACAGTTGGAAATTTCTTTAATAAATCTGGATGCCGTTCTGCTGGTGCCATACACAGCAAACCTATCCCTTCTTGAAGCAAACCTATCCCTTCTTGAAGATTTAGTTGATCAAGTATCAGAGAAGATATTGAGAGAAAATGCAGTTAGGGTTTTTTTTTTTTTTAATTTATGAGCTCATTTTTATATGACTGAAATTGCTTCAATGATTTTTATTCTGCAGCATAATGGTTAGTGATGGACTTATGGACCACCCACTGAAATAACATTTTGTAGTGAAGGTTTTGATTATGGGAAGCTGTGTTTTGTAACAGCATGCAAGGTCACGTAAAAGTATTTTTTAGGCAAAAAATAAGTTTTGCTTGCTCTGTGATTATAATAGAGATGATGTAAACCTTGTGTTAATAGAGACAATAATTCTGATCAAGTCTGCTAATGTTTTCCTGTATAATTTTAACCTCTTCTTTGAAGGATAAATGGCAATAGATTCTTTTATGGAAACATATTAATTTAAGACACTGTCAGGTGCAAGCTATTATAAGTTCTCAGGTTAATATCTCCAAATAGTGACTGTTACTTCTGAAGTTCATTACTATCTAGTGATTTTGCAGTATTTTGCTGCTTTTCTTAGCATTACTGCTGGTTACGAGACACTATTTGTTTGTTACTAGTGTTAGTTTCATAATGAAAGTTTCTTTGGGTAGATTTTAAGCTACAGATTTGAAGATTCCAGAGAAGGGATGAAATTAAACAGGGTCTATTTTCATGGGAGCATGGGACTTCTTTGTATACAATCTTCTTTTAAATTTTCCATTTTCTTTTCATTTAGAAAGAAATTTGGATGTACTTGGATTGATATATTATGATGCCTACAATTTTTTTCCCCAAATCTTGTGAAAGAGAGCTTGATTTGATGATCTTATTGAACGATCATTACTGATTGTAGATTATTGAGGAACCACTTAATAAAATAAGTAAGGTAGCCTATAACACCCCCCAAGCTCTCTATAAAATACTGGTTTTGATGCAGGTGAAGAAGAATTTGGACTATTCTGAAAACAGGTAGAAAATAGCAAGAAGTTTTACTTTTCATTAAGGAGAATGCTAATTTCTCTTCTTACAAATGCAGTTATTTGAGGTTAATTTTTATATTTTGATGATATATGACTAATAGGAAATCTGTTATCTTAACACTGGTTTACATAGTCTCTGAATATTTTAATATTTTGATGGTGATATAATTGACAGATGGAAGTAGCAGCCAGCCATAGGTCCTGTCAGTGTGTGGATATAGTTTACTAGGACTACTGAAATGACAGATTTCAACATGCCTTGGCATACAACTCACTATGGATGATTTGCTTTCCTAGGCACAAATTATAGATGATTCAGTAACCTGTAAATATTGAAGTACAGCTTTGCACAGTGTGCTGTGAATGACTGATCTAACCATACACAATCTGTAGCTGACCCAGTCTCCTCTGTATGTTAACATGTTCTCAGAGTGCTAGAGTGGTATTTCATGTATTCAGTCAGCAGTGTCCTGTGATCTTGCTTCTCCAGCAGAACTCCAGAGCCCATCTCAAGTCTCATGCCATGTGTGAAACCTTTCCCTTGTGCTAGGTCTGTGCTGATGAGCTAATCTTGGGATGGTGCTAGGCCAAGAGATTGCTTTGCTGTTATCGATGACTTGCCTTTGGTCAGTCCAGAGTTACCTACAGAGAGAGTAACTCTGGCAGGTGTTTTTAAACTTGAAATTAGGCTGTGTTTTTTGTTGTTCCTAACTGGTTTTACGTAAGTTTATTCATTTTGCCCTCAGCTGCTAACAGAATCTAATCCATTTATTCATGTATGAAATGCAACATCACCACTGCTCTTGAAATTGAAGTTCCAGATTTATCTTTGACGTACTTGTTTTCTGTAGTCTTGGGGCATTACTCACTCTAGTGCATCAAGGCACAGGCTCTTTGCTCAGTGCATAATCAGGCAGCAAACTCTGCTGTGTCATGTGGCTGCCAGCAACCAGATAAATTGTTGCTTTCTAGTGAAGTCTGTGAACAAGGAATTTGGGAATACAATATTAAGGCTGTAGGGAGGTGCCTCAGTTTCTTCAATAGCAGCAGCTGTTCGTTGAACTTGACTTCATGTCCAAGGTTTACTGGTCTCATGGGACACAAACAGAATGAAGGTAGGTTGGAGGGGTTTGAGGGATCAGAATTTTCCCTTCATGACAGGAATGTAGGAATAGACACTTGAGGGAAGGGAGCAAGTGAAAGAAAAAGGAAAGCTCATTCTCTGCACCTCGTGCAAGGTGCCACAATAGAACTGTTCTCTTTACCAAATGTATTTGTTTGACCAGTTATTCCTTTTTTCCCCTTCAGTTTCAATGAATCAATAATAGATTTAGCAAGAAATTAAAACAGCTCAAAGTAATGAATATTTTCCTGTTAATCATCTCTGTAAAATCTTTCTTTTAAAATTCAGGATTGATCTGTCATCTCAAATTTCTGGCTTTAACTAGAGGTGTCACTGTTTAGGCAGCTCAAGTACTGACAGTGCTCTGTTCACCTGGCACACCTGCTTTTTGCCATAAACTGATGGCTGCACAATCTCCTTCTGTGAGTGGAAGGAAAGAAGAGAGTAACACAAGTAGGAGGTGAAGAAAAATTTGTCACTCAGTTTCCTCTGCTACTTTCTTTGTCTGTTTAGGAACACTAAAGCCAGCATGTAGTGCTTTCTGTATGAATTGAGGACTAGGTTTTGGACAGAAAAGTGAGAGTGACTAAGAATAAATGGTCTTGAATTAGAACAAAATAGATATATTGGCGTGCCTGTTCATATGCATGTCATCAGTATATTTTTCTGTGCTTGTTTATACATCAGCATTCTTGTGTATTCCCTTTTGGCCTTTGCTCTTTGCCCATTTTCATCCCTCTTCATAGTACTTCAGTCTTCTAGTCTTACAGCTTAATCAGGTTAAAGTTGTGACTGCAAAGATAGTGAAAGATAAGTAGAATTTGAAAAGGAAAAGCACAACATGAAGTCCTTGTGGACTCTTTCCTGCCATGTAAAAACAAGCTGAGAGAAGAATGTCTGTCACAACACTTTGCAGATAAGAAACCCATTCAATATAAACTGCTGCACGTTATATTCAAAATGGCTCCAAACTTTATGTATATACTCAAATTTCCCTCTGATCTCCCAGGAATAGGTGTTCACACTGTAACTTCACGACTAAATTTTATGCCTAAAAATACACACCCAAATTTTAATATTTCAAACCCCAAATCACCTGCTTCACTGTATGTTATGTAAAACAGCTAATTGAAATGACTGGTAGTATTTCATTATGTGAGCTATTGAACTAGTGTGCATGTCTGCTTATTTTTTAAGGAAAAATATGAAAACATTTAGTAAGAAATAGTCAGAAAATACAGCTTACAGTAATGTGACCTTTCTGCAGTTAAACCATTGTATGTGGTGATAGGTAGTACCTTATTACAGGCACCAAACAAGGCAAAGGTTTACATGACCTGTGAATCTCTGTAGGGTATGAATTTTGGAGAATGGGATCCTAACTTCAGATGTCATGACTAAAAACTTAAATTTGGAGCTGCACTTTACATGTCCTATGAAACTGCCCAATCCCACTGTATAAGACAGAGGAGGAGGGTAGATTACCTTAAGGATCCCTTTAAAAATCCAAATATTATCCTAGAGGTAAAGAAGCAAGATGTTTAATCTCTTGTGATTTTGTTGTTTCCTAGTACAAGATATGCTGAAAATCTACGTGGCACATCAATAAACCTGGAAGACCAAACTACAAGAGTTTCTGTTATTGGAAAACATATTTCAGTCCCCAAAAATATTTCTAGGCTTCTGTGCAGTGGCACTTGAATTTAGGTTTTCAGTATGCTAACAGATTAGATGAGACCTGAATTATACTCTGAAAGTGAAGACTGTGTGGGTTTAGGGATCTGGATTTGGGCCAGCATTTCATTTATTTGTGTCTCTGTTCTTTCCCTGAACTTGACTCTTTAAGTAATGGAAGCTGCCTCTGTATGACAAATGAAGATCATTATAAATGTGTGGAATTGGATGGAAATCAGAACCAACAATATTTTAGACACTTGTTATCCCAAAATATAGTCACCAAGTAAACAGGGGAAGAGATGAGGACTGAATTTCTAAATTTTTGAGAGTTACTGTAATGTCCAAATGTGTTTTGGAGTACATGAAAAGAGATAGAGAAGTAAAACCATCACTGTTCTGTTTAATTTCCTCTCATGCTTGGGAAAAGGACTTATTCAAGGCATGAATTATTAATTGCATTGAGTGAAGACTTCTGTTCCTATTATATATATCCATTCAATAATTCTGAGATCCTGTGAGAAAAAGGTAGGACCTGTATAGCAGGTATCAGCTATTAGTGTTCTTTATCTGCAGAGCAAAACTGCCTTTAACAGTTAGTTTAGGAAGAGTAAACAAACCTCAGTATCATCATCTCTGTGTATCTGAAGTTCCCTTTTTGGGCAAATTGTTTCTGATGACAGGCAATTGAAGGTGGTTGATTTTAAATTTTAGTTTATCTTTAACCAAAGCTTCACTACCACTGCTTATCATAAGACACGTATGCTATTCTTTGTTGAACTTTGAGTAATGCAGGTAGAACTACTCCCCTTGATTTTTTCAAATCTCATAAAACCTTCAAGAGTTAGTGTAGGTCCTCTTATAACTTGGTGTCTTCCCTAGATGAAAAAAGCTGTTTGATTTTTTCTAAAATGATACTTTTACTAGGAACAGGTATTTTTCAGATACCAACTCATATATTGCTATTTGAGGGTGTTATTTTTTCTGATAATGGGTTCGTTTTCCTGCACTTTTGGTGCATACCATGTTTTGAAGTGAGCTATTCAGATACCTCAGGATGTACCAGTGATAAATCAGTAAAGTGTTTTCTAATGAATATCGTCACTTTCCATGGTTTCACATGGAAAAGGAAATACTAAAGATAAGTTTATAGATTAGTCCCAGGAAAAAAAAGAAAAAGAAAAAAAAAAAAAGGTGGATCTTTCAAAGAGAACAGAAAATGTAAGTATAACCTTGGAAGCTGACCCACCCACACTGGGCCATCTGCACTCTCTGAGTGAGACACAGGCTAAGAAGCCAAGGAGAGAGTCTCTAGGAGCCAATGCCGCATGAAGGGGGTAGGCTGAATGGATGTAAGGAAATAGAGAAGATGAGGGTGGAAACTTCTTACAGACATTGGAGAAATTCAGAAAGCTGGCAAGGTGTTTTTTTGATAATTACAGTAGGCTTCCATGAGATATAAAGCTTAAAGTTATTTTAAAAAAGGATCAGATGTTCTGGGTGATATCAAATAAATGTCACAGCTGCGTTTTCTGTGATTTTGCAAGGCAGAGAAATGTATATTTCTGCTGCTTCTCTGCATCTAGATGTAACCCACATATTATTAAGTGCTTGTAGCTTTATCTCCTATCTGACCAGTAAAAGGAGAGATTTGAAATTCCCTTGCAGCACTCTGAACTATGAGATGTTTCCAGATATGGCAAGTGCAAGATCTAATGTGTCAGAATGGATGGCAGCTCCTGACTTCACAGGCTAAATATCTGCCAGCAGCCATATCTTCACTAGAGAGCTGCAGATGCCTAAGTACAAGATATGTAAACATATTGATGATTTTTGCAATAATTACAGAAATGTAGACTGTGTGAGGGTTTTAATTTTTTTAATATTATGTATTGTATTTACATTTTGGGAGTTAGCATGTTTGGACATTGTCATTCATACCATGGCTATCCTACTGTTTGCTTTGATTGTTCAGGCACTTGCACGGATGTGTGGCAAAACGTGACTCTTAAACAGTTTCCCAAGCTACCATCTGCTAGCTGACACCTTGAGGAACTGTGTGCATTCCCACAGCCCTACATGTTGTAAACTTAAATGCATTTTCAGCCTCAGTGTAAAAGTTGATAGCAAAAAAAAACATTCAATCAAAAACCTCCTGCATTATTACTTCCTAGCTTTTAAAAATTTTATTAAGTATGTGTTGTATATATATGAAGGTGTAATTGTGAGCCGGCATGGTGACTGAGCTGGTGACTAATTACTAAAATCAGCAGGACATAATTATTTTACTGTCTCCATGCACCTAATTTAGGATGTTTTGCCTAAATTTTTGTTTGATAAATTGATATCAAGCATCTTAGGATCTAATTCTCATATTTAGATATGGTGATAAGTAGTCTGGTGTAGGACTGTGTCATTAAGAATGTAAAGCATCAGACTGAACAAAAGATCCAGATGCACTAAGGGTTTTCAGAAAAAAACCCAACATTCTTTATTTAATCATTTATGCTATTACTTTTGCTGTGATATGAGCTTTCTGTTGGTGATGCACCTCTGAAATCAGATAAGTTCTTGGCTGGAGCAGTGAGACAGTCACTCAGCAGAACAAAATTTAACACTGTGCTTATAATAGGATCTCCATGTCTGATATGCTTTGAGTGGAAGCACATGTTTTGGTTTGTTATCTCTTGGTGTTTGGTTTTGTGGATTTGGCTTTTTTTTGTGATTTTTCTGTGGGGGCTTTTTTGTTTGATTTTTTTAGGTACTGGAAAGTTCATCATGTGAAAAGTAATTTAAAAATACCTAAAATACTCAACTCTTTTCTACTCCACAATCAAGAATGGCCATATCAGTTTGAACAACAGAGCAAAACATTGTAAGTAACATTTCACCATGAGTGGAAAACATGCAAGATTTCATCAGTGCCCCTCTTGTTTTCCTGTATATGCCTTGTGAGGAATACTGAAAGATTTTACTAATAGGACTACCAGTAAATCTCCTAAGATTTTGTTAATAGTTTTATTTTGAGCTTTCTGGTTATTGTTTGGCCTGTTTCTGATACTAGCTTCTGATTTTTCTCCTTCCCTCAGGCTATTAAAATATGGCTCTAGATATTGTCAGACAATAATTCATTCATACTTTACTCACATAGCAGTCTGTGCACTGCATAGTATCTTGTGTAATTATTTAATTAAAACATAGTTATAGGATGCAAACTTACCAAAGTAGATAGATGAATCCAAATTTCACTTGGAAATATAAAACCTTTGAAATCAGCTACAGAAAACAAAAGACTCATTGACTGTAAAAAGAACTGGCTTTTGGGAATGATACTTATCTGCATCAGTACTATAAATGCATTTTACTTTGAAAAAACTCCCCAGAGGGTTCATGAAACTTGTTTGTTTGCTTTTTACTATAAATCTGGTTGGGCTCAAGGGTTCCTATTAAACCAGTGTTATGAATACAGCCTTCTGTTGGAATTACTAAAAAAATTTTCAGGTAATATTACAAATAAAATTGCAATTGAATTACTACTTATTTTAAATAACCCAGGTGCTGGCAGAAGTTGAAGTTTTTACTTAATTTTTCCTTATTTTTTTCTTGCATAACATTGTAGTTTTTTTCATGCATTTTGAAAATAACCTTTCTAGAAGCTTCAAAAGATTTTCAGAGACCACTAAGCTGAGGCAGCTAGCAACTGGGAGATGAGAGATAATAGTTTCCTCAAAGTGTGGATTGTTTTTGTTGTCATTGTTTTTGTTGTTTGTTTGCTTGTTTTGTTGCTGTTTTTGTTTAATCTGCTGAGCCTCTCTCTGCTCTGCCTTTGGCCTGGAGTTGTCAAGCATTTGGACATGTTGGTGCTGGACTTCATACTTCTGGCCTCAAAAATATGCATGTGAAGCGAGTTAAAGCTCACCTTTGGTATTTAGGAACCAACAAGCTTAGAAAATACCTCATAAAAATAAAACTGATATCCAAGTTAATTGTGTATGTATTTAATAAACAGGGGCTGTTTCAATTTGGGAAGCCATATTTAGAGAAAGAATGTTCCTATAATTTAGCTGAAAATACTTGCACCGAAGAAATTTGTTGTTCATGTGACAGAGCCCCAAAAGTAAAATAAATCAGAACTGAATGAAATGGTTGGATTTGTTCCAGGAAACTTAAAAATATATTGGAAAATGGAATATACAGTGAGAATTAAGGAAGGATTATAAGAACGTATGAAATTCAGTTAGCAGGATAATTTAATAAATTTCTAGTCTAATGAAAGAGTAGAATGCTGTCCTTTCACTACTTTTATTAATGTTGCTAATCTTTACTCATTCGTATGATGTTGATATTTTATTGAAATTACTTCTGGGGTACTACAGCATTAGGAAGAAATATTAACCTGTGAAAAGAACTGTAATCCAGAGATAAAACCAGGAGAGACAAATACCAGAAGGAGTGCAAGGCTGATGAGGCAGTTTCCTTTCCACCCCTCAGTTCTCCCAAAACTGCCTTTCAGTCCACATGTGCATATGCTAAGTTCTTGGTTTATCAGCATGATTTAACCACACAAATCTGTGTTAAAAGAGGTGAACAAAGCAAGATTAAATCCATCTGTTCTTGCAACAAAATGTTGATGTTGTCCAGATGTAGCCATGTCATCCAGAGAAATCACTCTTCATGTGCAGGACTGAGCAATAAGAGAACATTTGGAGGAGGAGATAGGCACATCTTAACTGCAGTGACTGGCCATGAGTATCAAGCCTGGAGCAAACTGAAGGCATGAACTTATCAATGCAGACACTTATGCCAAGCTCTTGAGAAATTATTTAAGTGGAGATTATTTTTTTTACACATTTTTAAACACATGCACTAAACAAAGTCATTTAAAATGGGGGGAGTTAAACGAGTAAGAGAACTGTGATATCTGTATTTCAGCGATTTCTGTTTGTTTTTTTAATGAAAATATGATGTACTGGTGCAGTATTTCTACGACTGAATTTTTTGAAGAGCATTTAGACTGTGTCACCTCTGCATGTCAAGCCTCAGAGCCTGAGGACGGTGTTTGAGCTCTGGCATATTGAGCACATTGAGTGCAGAGCCCCAATGCCCCTCAGAGCACCTCACCAGCAGACAGATCAGCCAGGAATGAAATCCAAAAAGGGGCATCTCCTGTTTGTTTCCTGTTCTAGTTAGTTGGGCTGGGAGCTGGGGCTTTCATGTTCCCCAAGAGCAGAGAGCCAAACTGCTTTTGAATAGTTCTCTATTGCCTCTCCCTTATCCACGAACTGGTACGGCCAGCCACTGAAAATAGCTTATAAACAGCACAATTGGACAGTAAACTGAGTTTGTGTTCTGCACCAATGTAAGAGATGCTAATATTTTCCAGAGGACTTGCTGTTTTAAAATAGTTGGTACGATCCCCTTGTTTCCAGAATGCATTGGAAAGAATAGTCAGTCATTTCCTCTGGAGATGGAGAAGAAAGGTAGATTTTTAGTGTTAGGAAAGATTTCACAATGTGCCTATGTTTATTTATTGAGTAAATCTTTGGGATATAATTAAATTTTTGATCCTAGATTTCAAGCTCATATGCTGAAGGTATGTCCAAGACAATGCAGCCGCTGACTGTCAGTTTGCCCATGTGAACTGCAACAGTGGCAGCAGATACTGCACTGTTTTTTTCCAAAAACATTTCTTCCTGTTTGTGGAATCTTTCTTTCCACGAAAGCATATTTTTATATTAATTATTAACTTAGTGTCTCCTTTACTGGACTGTCTCATAGGCTGTGTAAAGAAGGCAGTATGATTGCCTTAATAGTAGAAAAATAAATAAAGCAGTAAAGTACAATTTAACAAATGCATCAGAGAACATGGTCAAACCCAAACACAACCCATTTACTTTGACCCTCTACACTCTCTTCCATCAAGTAGAACATCAATTTCCACTGCTTCTAGGAAGACTGAAATCTCCTCAGTTTTTAATTAAACTCTCTCACTTACTAAACTACAGCATTTAGTAGGTTTTCAGAATAGTGAGGTAAGCAGAGAAGGAGTGTACAAAAGTGAGAAAAATCAAGTAAATGGGACTTTTTATTGTCATCTTATTTTCATATGTGATTTTTGCTTTTAAATGTTTTTCTAATGTATCTTCACATCAGAAAGCAGAGTGGGCAGGGAAATTCATTATTTTGCAAGAACATGGGCTCCCAGAAAGTTTTGTGTCTTGGCAAGTCTAGAGACAATCCAGTGTGAAGAGTTCCTTCTAGAACCAGTTCCCCCAGTTCACAACAAAAAGCCAATCTGCAGGTAGCCGAGAATTTGGCTGTTTTCCTTGTGACTTTCCAGCAGCTGGCAGTGCAGGGACCAGCAGTTTCAGCCCTTGCCTGGCACTTTGGGGCTCCTTGGTGCCAAGCACCAGCCTGGCAGGTGTCAAACAGCTCCAACATTTCACTTCTCTGGTAGCTGGAATAGCCTCATTCTTAGGCAGATGCATGTATATAAGTTTGTATAAATTAACCAGCCTCTGAAATATCATTAATGTGCTAAATGAGCAGTTTACCACTATGCTGTTTTCTCTGTTTCTTGTCTGAAAGCATGTGAAAATATTCATTGGATTGTTGCAGTAGCATAAATGCCTGTGGGACACTGGGATTGCAGGCTCTTGACAAAATTGCAGTGGGATGCTGAAATTCTGGGGTTCAATGACAGCGCTTTCTGTCAGTTCCAGAATGCAATGACAGCTTGTAGCTCTGAAGGGTATTGAGGTTTAAAAGTGATTTTAAAATGGCATGGTTAAGAGACACCTGACACTGACAGTTGGAAAGGTCTTTAGGTTACATTAATGCTGCTTAAAGTAGTGAATAAGAAAATCAGTGATACGTGGTAAAGCTTACATACATTTGATTTTTTAAATTGTCACTGTGTAAGTCATTGATTTTGAATGATAACTGTGGTGTTGCTTTTGAAGCAAATAAAATTATTTGTGGAAGGTTGGAGCAAATTAAGTAAATGTGAGTACTGCTTGGACTCCTCCTTAGAGGCATTTTATTTGGTAATAGTTTAAACATAAGCTAAAGTGGTTTTCTAATGGATAATGCAATATTTCTGACCTAAAAATAAGAAATAAAAACATTACCCCTTTCCAAAAAATAGTCCTAACAAAATTATTAGGATTGTTCTTGAAGTTTTTCTTCTCAAAGTGCATATGAATATAATATTTAATGTGGTATCTTCCATTTGGGTTGTCTGAACAGTCTTGTAGAGCTGATAAAATCTAGAAACAACAAGTAGAGTTGTCCTGCTTTTGAGATGGCCAAAGGAAATTGATGGAGGGATCTGCCTCCATCAAACAGTGATGGGATGGTTTAAACACAGCCAGAGGAATTGCACAGTGTAATAATGAATGGCATTGGAAGGAAAAGTCATGCACGCTGGTGGATGCTGACGAGGAGGAATCTAGCAATTAATGAGGTTTTGCTGGAGGATTCTGTCTCCTCCTCCTAGTTCTGCCTTCATTTCTCTTGACATTGTTTTAAGAGACACAAAACTGTATGACTAGAAAGAGACTGCTATTCTCCTGGAGCTGTGCTAAAGTAAAGAAAATTAAAGGTACAGTATTTCTGACATGACTGAAGGATCATTTTAACAAACAGTAAAGGAGATAGAGCTTGAATTTACAAATCTACACAAAGGGCCTCTTGCATCTGAGCACTGCACCTCTTAAGAGTAGAGGTTTTCTAAGGAAGTTGAAGGAAGGAATTTTAGCAGAGCCATCGAAATTTAAATGCACCACAAATGCTCTTTTTTGTTGTTTCAAGGCCTCGATTTTCTTCTATAAGTAGTGCTCTGGGGGTTGAGAACTGGGATAAAACACAAGACAGTAAATTCTATAAAAATCACTTCAAGCACTTGCTCAAATGTGATCATAAATAGGGTTGGATTTGAATGTGACTTTAAGGATGTCGTAAAATTTAGCAAGAGAATGGTGTGCTAGTTTTCCTTCTTTACATTAATTATTTTTTCTTAGAAATCTTTTTCTCTGTGAGTTTTATACAGCAACTTCTAGGATTCCCACTTTTTTCCAGAAATATATTTTTTTTTAGAAATACAGCTTCAGTCTCTCTGCCACAGCCATGAAAGTTGGTCTGTCACGTATATGAATTAGTATGTTAACAGGACAAGAACCAGGAAAATATACCTTGACAGCTTTAACATTGTGTACTGAGAAATAACGTGAGATAAGGAAAATTAATGGTAGTAGCACATCAGCTAGTATAAATGTGACTGGCAATTTTTAGTTATATATGCTTTCTGGTTCTGGGCCATAGAAATTTGCAGAGACTAAAAAAAAAGTGACAACTTGAACAGCTGCCTATTGAAATTCAGTGCTTGATATTATGAAATTTGTAGATTGGTTTCATCCTGTGATTTTACTGGTCGTCATTGTGACATCTGCTAAAAACTCTCATGGAAGATATTTCTAACACATTTCTCTAAGAGCATTAATGATTCTTTTTTTTGGTCTTGTTTTTAAGAGCTTTTTTTTCATGCTCCTTGTATGTAGTTATTTCACAGGCTCATTATCAAAGTTCTGGGGCCAAACTGATGCCTTGTGGATCTTCAAAGCTAAACTGAGGGCAGGAGGATTGATGATAGCTAACTGTTAACATTAGGAGACACTATTTGCTGGAGTCATATTGAATTGAGACCAAACAGAATTACTGGATGTGAATGTGCTTGAAAAATAATAAGTTTAGAAACTTACTTAGGTACCCTTCTGTCTAACATGCACTCACAAATTATAATATTTATAAAGGCTGTGTGCTAGATTTCTACCTGAGTTTTGAATTTTCTATAGTTTTAATTGATACCTACACATTTATAATTTTATCTCAATATCCAGAATTCTACTTGTCAATCGTACTTTGAGGTTGACTAATGCTGCTTAATTTTTTCTGAATCCTACCCTTATTTTGCCTGAATTACATGAATAAACCCCATAGGAGAAATGGGATTTTACTGGGTCAAAGGTATTTTTTTCCTGGCTTATTGTCTTTCTGGTCTGCATGATAATTTGTTCGTTCATAGTCAAGTGGATGCAGATCTGGTGTTTTATTTGGAACTGGATACATGGAGAAATATCACATCTGTGTATGAAGCATCAAGCTGTTTGTACCCATGTCTTGACACAACCAAGGTACATAAAACATTGAATAAAGGTAAGATATGCTGATGGGGTAAGAACACATATAATAATAAGAGCACAAAAGTCCGATAAGGAGGACCAGAAGAAATTATATGGCTCGATAATCATGTATTTCAGACTTACAGCTTCTAAAACCTTACTGGTATAAATTAAGGTGTTCCCCTGTTTCTAGGGATTTGAGCTTGTTTTATTCCAACTTACACTTGCTAGAGAGCTCCAAGGCTCAGCTTTGCACGTCCCCTGATGTACAGCAGGGATGGCATGCCAATATTGCTGCTGTACAAACAGTTATGCATTGTATCACAAGAAAAAAGTGATTTGTTTTAGCAGAGAGGGAAACTTCACAAATATATGTTGTCAGTAATTAACCTTTGAGAGCTTCATTCATGTCTTAGTATTTTCTCCTGGATAGCTGGGTATCTAGCTCTGTTTCTTATCCACTGCTCCTGGCAATGTTTCATCCTGCCATAAATACTGCTCTGTTTTCACACCAGTCTGTGATGATTGTTCTCCACCTCTTTGTTAATTTGTACTACTTTCCTGTCAGTGACATTCTAAATTTTACCTAATGCATGGAGTTTTATGGGAATCTGAGTCACTGTATGCTCATTTTATTGAGAAGGATTCACTCCCATGCAGTTCATTCTTACCTTGACTGTGTGTGTGAACTGAGCTCTGGGCTGCCCTCATTTTGTGAAGTCACCTATTGCATGCATTGCAAAAATATGAAATATCAGGAAGAACACTGGAAAATTGCCCATATTTAAAATGTAATGCCAGCCTAATGCCAGCCTTCTGTAACTGGCCTCCATTGTTTAAATATTCTTGAGCTATTATGCTTCACTAGGAGAATTACAAACCTTTGTTATTTTCTGGCACTCTAGGCCAGTTTGAGGAACTGTTAATCTAGATTTGTGGTTTTTGGTTTTTTGTTTGTTTGCCTGTTTGTTTGGTTTTGTTTGGTTTGATTTGTTGGTTTTTTGGGTTTTTTTTGTGGTTCTTTGTATGTTTTGTTGGGTTTTTGTACCTCTTAATTTTGATGAGGTGTTTCTTTTATGCAGTTTTCTGTGAATCTTTCTGAATTGTACACAGCTTCTTTCATATGTTGCCTTATAGTATTGATTCCTACTTGAATCACAGTAGTTCCTCAATCTGATGCATAATCTGAATTTAGGAGCTGGTTTTTTTAATCCTTATTTTTGATCCAAGTCAGAGGTACAACTCTGCCTCTCTGAAGGGCAGCCATTTGGTATTGAACATAAGCCTGTGTAGAACAGGTGTTTGTTTTGTGAGAAGGTGAGACTCAGTTTCCAGGAAATAGGAAAGGTAGTGTGGTTTAGCCCCCCAGGCAACTAAGTACCATGCAGCTGCTCATTCACTTTCCCCCTGCTCAAGTGGAGAGGAGAATTGAGGGAAAAATTAAACCTTGCAGTCACAATAAAAGTAGTTTAATAATTGAAACAAAATAAAATCCACTAATACTACTACTAATAAAAAGTGTAATGATAGGAAAAGAAAAATACACCTGAGAGAAGCAAGTGCTGCACACTACAATTGCTCCCCACCTTCTGACTGATACTCAGCCTGTCCATGAGCACTAAATGGTCATTTACAGTAAACTCTCCCCAGGATATATGTTCTATGGTGTGAAATATCCCTTTGACAAGTTAGGCTCAGCTGTCCTGGCTGTACTCCCTCCTGGCTTCTTGGGCACCTGTTTGTGGGCAGAGCATGGGAAACTGAGAAGTCCTTGATTTAGAGGACGCACTGCTCAGCAGCAACCAAAACATCGAAGTGTTATCAACATTTTTCTTATACTAAATCCAAAACACAGCACTTTATCAACCTACTAAAAGAAAAATTAAATCTATTCCAGCTGAAATCAGGACAGAAGGTTACAGGAAAAGGAATTCAAAATATAGATTGTGTACTCAAGACTATGAAGAGCTGAATTCCATGTAATTAACAGAAGAGTAAGAAAATTATCAGTGCACCCAAACCCCAATGTCATGGAAGCCTGCTAACTGTTGATGTTTTGATTCAAATATTTTCATGTTAATCAAACCCAGTGTATCTTCCTGGTCATACAATAATGATGCAGTAAAGCTTAGATCATTAAAATAACACACCCTTTTTGCTCTCAGGATAAAAGCACGGTAGAAGAGCAATTTGAAACAGTAGATGAAAGAACCAAATAGGTTTGAAAAGAACTTAGAGATCATTGAGTCCAATTTGTGACCTAACACCACCATCTCAACTAGACTGTGGCTCTAAGAGATAAATCCAGACTTCAAACATTCAAATTTAAGAAGTGAAAATGAATACTTTATCTTGAAACTTACCCTTACATCTGATTTGCTGAATTTACTTTGATTGACTTGAGCATGTATTAAAATCTTCTGACAAATCAAAAGGAAAAGCTGAGAAGAAGATGCAAAAATTATGTAACCTTACAGAGTGGAGCCAGCACTGTTTTAGTACAAACAGTTATAATTACCAGCTGCTGGCACTTTCTTCACTTGCAATTGGGTGCCTGAAAGTGGTGCCTTATAACTGTGCTTTCAAGAGATGGTGTAGACAGATGTTGTTCTGTCATTTGCCATTGCACTTTATTCCTGTGGCTGAACAGGGTCTGTTTTTACTGGACGAATTTGAAAATTCTCTTGCACTATGCATGATAAGTTCTGGAGGCAGAAATGTTGTATTTTTCTTCTCAGGCCACCCTATTACCAGCTTTTGATGAAGGTAGAGCAACTCTGTCACTAGGAAGATTAGTGTTCTCTAGGTTTTTTTCCACCTTTGTTGTTTTGCTCTGACTGGTAATGAATTTAGCTGTTTTGTGACAGAACTGATGGTGACATGGCATTGGAACTGTGTTTGGTTCTTCTGACCCAATAGAAATGTAAGCATCAGTTAAATGATGCTGTAAGGGATGCGATTTCTCTACACAAACACTTGAATCGAGTTCAGCAGTAAGTACTATGGCTCAACAGTCATTAAAAGCTGTTTATGTGTTTTAAAAAATAATAAAAAAAACCACAAGGCCAGTAAATTAAATTTCATGGATTTTCATTGTGCTAGGCTTATGCATTTCTTCTGCTGCATATGAATGTTTAAGGTATTTATTTCTCCATCTACCTTCCCTCTCCACTTATTTACCAAACTGGGTGTTTTGTACCATCTCTATGGGACTACTACTTGATTAAACTGCTTTATTGTGTTTGCTACCAACTTATTGTCATTCAACAGAATTTAGTTTTTACTGATTGGTTGAGTATTTTAAACCCAGCAAAACCTACTACCAGCTCTAGGATAAATTCCTTTGTATTTCTGAAGCACGAAGAATATAATTTTACTATGACCAGTATAAAACAGTTCTTGGTTTTAGTTATTTAATATAATTTGTTTGTATATCATGAAGTAATGATCTTTTTACAGAGTCATCAGGAGTACAAGCTGGAATTTATAGAGTCCTCAGCAGTCCTTCAGAAGCTGTACTAGTATTGCTTTTGCCAAGATAACTAAACTGATTTATCTTTGAATCAAATTCACTCTTTTCTGTTTTCATTGTTCTTGAATGATTGCCTTGAACAATGAATATATAGACTGAAGGTTAATAAAAGCCAGCTTATCAGCGAAGGTATTTTTATTCTGTGTGAGGCAAGGCACAGCCTGTGTGTGTTTGGTAATTTGGCATTTATATTATGTAATAATTCCTCTGGAATGGTAGAATTAGACTTTGAGTTTAATTTGATTTAAATGAAAAAAAAGTCTTTAAGTGTGGATAAGGAGGAATAAAATAAATTATTGTCCATGTTTCTGAGACAGGTTCTGAAATTGGATATATCTGAAAACAGGAAATCTGTAAAGATATTTTATGTGCTGTTGTGTCATTGCTGCAGGCTTTCTTTTATATGCACTTCAATATTCTATTAAATGCATAACATTTTTAAAATATACTGATTATTTGACATGTTGAATATCTTCCTTTGGAAATTAAGCTCTGGAGGTAATATGCTGGCTTGGGTCCCTCATCAGACAGTAGTGTAGCAAGGAAGAGATGTTTATTTAAGGAAACAATTATTTCCAGAAAGAAAAATTAAAATCCTTCTTGAAGGTGAAGAAGAGAATGTATCTGTTTACCATTTGCAGATAAAATTAGTAGTGTTCTAGCAGATCATGTTTTGTACATCTGTAATGTAATTACTACCATAGTGTATGTGAGCCTGAAATTATTAGATATGACTGTATCTTTGTAAAGCATTTTTCTCTCTGCTGAAGTGGGTTTTGTATTTATTTTTCTTTATGCTATTCGATTATGAACAAATAATAGAGCTTTGCATAGGTGGAAATAAAACTGATTTTTATCTCAGTAAATTGCCTAATAGTAGTACCATGATTTTGCTTTTGTTTGACACCATATGAAAAAAGAGCATCCACTGCTCTAGGTAAAATTGGAGTTTGAACAAGCCTTACCAAGTAAACTCAGTAATTTTGTGAAAATCATGGTGATATTTTCCCAAAAGGGTGGCACTAACTCTTATATAGGGAAGTATTATCCTATTCACATTCATATTTCTGCTGGAATGGTGTGTAAACACAGAAGTCAGTGAGCTGAATGTGAATACCAAGAAATATCCTGTGGCATATTCTTCAGCCACATTTGATTCATGCATAAGGAAAGAATTATTTTTCCATCTAACACCTGCCTAACATGGAAGTATCATAGGCATGAAAAAATGCTCTCAAAGCAAGCTTCAGAATCCCTGTGACAAGGAGTTGTTCTTTTATCTAAACACCCCAGTAGGATTTTTCCTGAATTAATAATTTTTGATTTACATTCAGGTTTTACTTTTGGGCTTTTCTTCTACTTGATTAGTGGGGTAAGATTAAATAGAATATGTAAAACAATAAAGCAAACAACAACAAAAATGGAACTGGACAAAAATGAGCAGGTCTCTTTTGGGTTTCATAGAACAAAGATCTTAAGGCAATACTGACAGTGTTCTTTGCTCAAAATGAAGGTGGTCTCTGCTTTCTGTAGTGGTCCAAACTGAGAATTGATCATCCAACCTAATAAATTTGATCATACTAGTAGTAATTTTGTCCTGTATTGCCTTCTAGTATCTCTTTTTAATCTGCACATTGTTACATCAGGATACCCCTAGTGGAGTGGTAGGTATGGACGTCAGACATTCAGCCCCTCTCAAACATCAGGAAATGTGAAACTGTTAATGTAAGAATAGTTTACTTTGACCATCACAATATCTATTACTTTGGAGTTTCTCCAATACCAGTAGTACCAAAGTACTTTCTAGTTTCCCTACACGAATGTTATTTTACATCATTGCTGTTTATTCGTTTGTATCCACTTTCTACCTCATGAAAAACCTATTAGGTCATGACTTTCAGGCAGAAACTATATACAGAGCAATATACTGCTACTTTTCTATTTAGTTATATTCATTTTTAACATGCAAAGTAAATCTCTGAAGACTTTGTTCCTTCAATGTGCATTCTTTTATTTATACTTTAGAGTATAATGAGGTTGCAAAGCTGTGTTTTAACCTCAGCATGTTGTAGAAATTGAACCCTTTGTATCAGCCTCTTTAAAAAAATCAAGCTTGGAAAGTTCACTGGGATCAGAATGCTCTCTTTAAAATCTGTAACCTTAGATAAACATTCAATGTTATAGGCGTAAAAAATACTCAGGTAAAAAACTGTGTTTTAACTCTGTTAAAACTGGAAAATACCCTTAACCTACACTTCTCTATCAAATTAGTCCAAGCAAACTCCCTTAACTTGTTTATATAAAATTAACCCATACATTTATCAGAAGTTCAATGCATTCATATATAATTCCTGGTGCTTCAACAAAACCACCAAACGTAGAGCAGATGTTGCTTGAGGGAGAAGGGGGTGGGGTCACCCCACATCATTGCACATAAAATTCTGTAAAGCCACCTTAAAAGCAGCTATTTTTGAGAGAGATGTTTTTCTGCAGGTAGGAAACAAAGCACTACTCACTCTGAACTTCTGAGGCCCAGGGACTGATACTGAAGAGTAACTTTCATGTTTGATCTTGCTGTTGTACGATACATTCAGATAAAAAAGAAATTTGGAGGTAAACACGTGGTTCACAGCTGCAAGTTTGATCTGCTTAGAATTTCTTCCCTGATATCTGGGAATGGAAGTTGGTTTGGGGAATTATATATTTTTTTTCTGTTCAGATTCATGTTTAACTGGGAATTGAAATTTCAGGTGTGTAGAAAATTTTGCTGATCCTGCTGTAGCTGGAGATAAGTCCTCTCAGATTTGTTTTGTGGCTCATTTGCTCCAATAGCATCTCAAATTTGAGGGAAAATATGTAGATGAAAAGCTACATACCGGGAGCTTAAGTGCAGAATTGGATAATTTAGACCCAGCTTTTCTGAATTATAGTGAAAACATGCCTGTTCTGATGACTTGATATTCCTTAATTTGAACAAATTAGCACCTGCCTGTATAAGAGGCCTTTTTCAGCACTCCTAGCTATCACTCCGATCTTCTTGGTTTCATCTGGAGAAAAAAAGTAGAATAGGTGGTGTTTGAGAAAGGCAGGGCAAGAGGAAGATGAGGAGTCAGACATGTGCTGTGCACGCTCACAGCTGCAGAGTTCCCTGGGTTAGGTTCTGCTGATGTTTCTGGCAATGCTGGGGCCTATGACAAATATGACTAGTTAGAAACATCAAGTTTTCTTCAGTTTTAAGTCTAGTAAATGGTTTAGTATTCTCTGGAGTGATAGGTGGGGAGATGGTGCCCTTTCATTACAGTGTTATGAGGCAGTGTCTCTTACTCAAGGGTACACCAATCTTGGTCAATTCTATAAAGGATTTTAGGGGCAATTTTTTTGCACTACCTTTCTAGTTAATTCACTACAAGCTACCATGAAACCTACACATTTGTGTATATGTATCTGTATATTTCATTCCATATGAGATCTTTCATTCAGTCTTTTCTCATTTAAAGATTTTTGTCTTTTATCACAGCCCCAGTAAGGACAATGCTGTTTTGAAAGGGTCAGACTCCTGTTGTACTTGTGCATGTATTATTTAGTAAGTGTTCTTGATGTCTTTTAGAAGGCAGCAAGCAAACAAAGTACTTTCAAACAATCTTGTCAAGAGGAATCAGACTACGTCCCTCTCCTGCGTTGTCTGAGAGCTACTTGATCTATGGATGGCTGTCGTCCTGGTCTAGTCCTGCTGGATATCACACTGCAGCTGTACAAGCCAAATCTTACTGCCTCCGTCAGCCTAGCTGGGGTGATTGATAGTCACTGATGCCAAGTAACTTCAGATGCTGTAAACTGGGGGGGTTGCATTCCCTAGATAAATGCACAACTACTTGTTATCTTGAGATCCAAGAGGGCCTCAAGCTGCTGATTCTTTATGTCCTTGTGCTGTGGATTTTTAAATTGTAGGATTTTTACTTTAGCCTCATCTTTGCATTTCAATCATTCATTCTAAATAGAGAGCATCCCTTTTAAATATGCAAAAGTGGGTTTTGTGGGTAGAGGTTTGTTGAGACAGAATAGTCTCCCAGAAAGTCAGGGGTTTATCTCCTACAATTCCAGATTGGTATGTAGACACTTTCTTTTGGGGAGGGAAAGTTTCATTCCTAAATAACCCCTGACAAGATAACGAAAGTAAGGTATTGTGAAATTCTATTTTTTCAATTCTGTGCTCACAAGAATGCTCACCATATGCAACCATATTTGACTGTTTTCATGTGCGACACAGACTTTATTGCAAGTAGAACTTTCTATGAATGTGGAAGTGTTAAAGTAAGAGATATAGTTGAAAATGACTTCTGGATCTCTAAGAATTTAATTTCTTGATTGAGAAGGATGGTTCTCATAATATAATGTTTCATTTATTGCCATTAAACCATATCTAAATCATGAAGAGAGAATAAATTGTCTTGTAATGTGTTTTGATTGGGGAAGCCAAGCAGTAGAATATAATAATAATAATAAAACAAATGCTAGTGAGTTTCTTTCCAGAAAGGTCATTAAAATAAAATGAAAAACTAATTGAACTGTGAATTCCAGATTGTTGTTATGATGAATCTCAGACCTAATGCAAAGAGTAAAATCTGTATCTTAGAAAAACTTATGTCAGGGTTGCTCCCAGCTACACTAGTGTAAGAGAGATTTTTATCATTAGAAGGAACTGTGGAATATGGGACTTAAAATACAGCCCCACATTAAATATTATTATCAATGCTAAAGAACTGGGATTAAAACAGTTTACACATAGTAAAAAATGGATTCACTTAAAGACAGTGTGTCAAATTTGGGAAAAGATTGAACTCCCATGTGATGCTTTACCTGGAGACTGTTATGCCTAGTTGTTTTTGGTATTTTTCCCTTCTTTTGTAAAGTGGAATAATTTTCTAGGACTATAATGAGGCCACAGTAGTGTAGGTGGTAAGACAATGATGAGGATGAGAGAAAGGTTTGTCACAGAGAAATGGGAACTAATCACCCTGTGCTGACATTTTTAATATAGAAAAATGTGAAACTTTAGAAGAAAATGGTTGGGGGATTCTTCAGTGTATGCAGAGATTTTGGGATTTGTTGCAGAGGGCACTGATTGGCGAGTAAAGAATCTGAGTTCTGCTTGCTTCTGAACTTGCCACAGATCTGCTGAATGACTGTGATTTAAAGCCACTTTGTCTTTCTACATGCATTATGCCTTTCCTTGTCTTGTCCTCTATCCAAGAGTTCATCTAAATGTCCAATGCAGTTATTTAAGGTGTTGTTTTCCAGTTTGCTTGGATAGCACATAGTTTAAGAGGACAGTTGCATGCTTCCATATTAAATCACTATTCCTCCAATATAAGCAGAAATATGAGATTTAGAATGACAGCACTTCCTTAAAACTGATGTATATTTTCATTCAATGTTGGAGGACAGAATTAACTGTAAGAAAGACCACTCTGAGAAAAACCTGTTCCCAGCTTTAGAAATTTCAAGAAGTTAGGAATGAGGAGGAAATTGAGTGCATTATGTGTTTCTGAAACACTGAAGCTATAGAGAATTTTTAGAAAATCCCCCAGCTGATAAAATTTACAGAAATTACTAGTGGTAACAATTCTTTCTCCCTTCTGTAAAAGATACTCATCACCCTAATTGAGGTCAAACAGCAGGAGGAAAGACAGTCTAGGAAAGAGGGAATTTGTGGAAATGTTTGGCTCTAGTATGAGTTTTTATTGAGAGATACCATCTTAGCAGAGGCAATAACACTGAAGGTTCAGTAGAGACATCTGTGGCAGCTCGGTCCAGGACTATCCTGGCACACTTGCAAAGCATCAGCTGAAATACTGCTGTGGCAGATGAGGAAGCAGTTTGTAAGCCACTAGTAATATCTAATTTCTGAACACATGCCCACAGAGCAGATCTCACCAGGCTTTTCTGGAATTCCAAACCAGAGTTCCAGTACTGGTAAAGAGTAAAAGGAAAGAGACAACTGAATTGGCACAGTGGAGGATCTTTCCAGAAGTTACTCTTGGCAAGTAGCTCAAGCAACATGCTGGGATTTGGTAAGTGACAAGTGCCAGTATCTAAAATGAAGGAAGCCAGACTATTTCAACAGTAATTTCTTGCTTCACTTGGTTTATGAAAGGTCTAAAAGAAGCCTTCTGAGTTACCATTGAGAGTTACAATTTATTTTTTTGCATGATAAATAAATAGTAGAGCAGAGGTAGAGCAGCTGAAAGACCCGCTGGGAGCCAGAAGTCCCAATGTCTTACTAAATGAATACCAGTAGAACGTGTGTTTCACAAGCTTTATGAACCTCATCTTAGTAATTTTTTATAACAGCAGCAAGGCCAGCCAAGGCTTCATGTTTATTCTTTCACATAAACATAAAAATAGGTCATCTGTGTCAAAATGAAATTAATTACAAACTAAAGAAGGACTTGTTATATTCAATCTATAATGTACTTGTGTATACTGTTGCTAATAGAAATGTTTATAGTATTAAGTGAATGGTACAGTCTTAAGCACATACCTACAGCTTTAGTTATTAAGGCATTTTTTAAAAAACAAAGAAAACCAGATACTCAGAGCTCTGTGCTTTGGACTCTGACTTTAGAGTTTGGGTCTGGAAAGTGACTTCCCTCAGGTAAAGCAATCATATGCATGTTTATGGGGATCGTTGGAAAATATTCCTTTAAAACTGCTTTTTCTACACAAAGTGGAGAAAAGTTTATAGGAGTTGGTGATGAGTTCTGACACCAGAACTCTGATCTGCTGTGTAGCTTTCGCCCTTACAGGGCGAGTTGACCTTGTGCCCACCAAGCTCTTCCATCACTTCCCTTCTCAGCTGGACAGGGGAGAGAAGATAAAATGAAGGGCTTTGTGTCAATACAAGCACTGGCAGAGATCACACACTAGTTGCCATCTTGAGCAAAGCAGGCTCAACCTGTGTAAGTCATTTGAATTTGTTACCATCAGACTAGGATAACGAGAAATAAAACAGATTCTTAATACACCTTCTCCACCCCTTTCTTTTTCCTGGACTTAAGTGAACTCCCAAATTTTCTACATTAGTGACACAGGGACAGGATGGATGGGGACTGTAGTCACAAAATCACACATTGTTTTATGTGTGACTCAGAGGGATGACTTCTCAGAAGGATGACTCCTCATGCTTTTCCTCTACTCCAGCACATTTCTACTCCTCACACTGCTCTCCACAAACGTCTTCAACATGGGTCCTTCCGATATACTGCAGATATTTGTGAACCTCTCCAAGGAGATCCCTGCCATGGGGCACAGTCCTTCAGGAATAAACTCTTCCAGCGTGGGATCCCTGTGAGTCTACAGGTCCTGACAGAAGCCTGCTGCAGCATGGGCTTCCCATGGGGTCACAGCTTTCTCTGGGCACCTACCCATTCCAAGATGGCCTGTTCCATGGGCTACAGGTGGACATTTGCTCCATCCTGGAGATCCTTCCTTCAGCTGAGGCACCCTTACCCCTCCTTCTCCCCTAACCCTGGTGACTGCAGAGCTGTTTTTCTCACATGCTTATTTTTCACTTCTCTGGCTGCACTTTCTCTTATGCAGTAACTTTTTTTCCCTCTTCTTGCATACATTATCCAAGAGGTGCTGCCACCATTGCTGATGGGCTCTGCCTTGACCAGCAGCCAGTCTCTTTGGAGCCACCAGGTGTTGGTTCTGTCAAATGTGGAGGAAACTTCTGTCATATTCTTACACAAGCCAACCCTGTGTCCTTCCCAGCACTCCAAAACCTTGCCACTCAAACCCAATAAACAAGATTATCTGAATGGGTGCTTTCCTGCACTGCTCTGTCAGACCACAGTTGTCATTGCTTCTGAAGTGATAGTAGAAGTGTAGCTTTTCAACATACATAATGACTTTTCCTTCCCCAAACTGTTTGTTGTTTTCTTCTCCCACCAAAGGCACTCTCAACGACCCTCAGCATCTTTCTTTCAAGGCTGTGTAATTCTGTTCTTCATGTTGTGTCAAACCATCCTTCTTTGTCAATGGCCTGAATTTCTTCCAGCCAGATCTCTGTCTGCAGGCACAACCCTTCCCACAAGCAAATACTGTGCCAAAGTCTTCCTGCACAGCAAGTTCTAGTTCCTGAATGCCTTGAGGTGATGCTGATTAAGTACACCAACTTGAATAAAGCCAAGCCAAATTTATATCTTATGAGACCTTAGCTTTTTTTATGCTGACAAAACTTTGGAATACCTACTGAGAAAGAGAAATCAGTTAACCCTTGGAACAGCTGATGTGTTACTGGTTATGCATTAGCAAATCTACAGTAAAGCAGTAGGTCTATGTAGCAGTTTACAGTGGCATAAAAAATGTTTTAGATAGAACAAGAGTCACACTTTGCTCCATCATCTTCAAAGATTGTTCTAGGATGGGGGAATTGCTGAAGCCTGATCAGAAATGTCCCTTGTGTGCCTATTCTATATTAAAGATAAGGAGAGTTTATGAAACAAAGTACTTGTTTTAAGTATTTCTGTCTTAATATCCTTAACCATATTTCTACTTTTATTGATGTTTCTCTGGGTTCAGACTAGGAATAGCAGGAGAAATGATCCAGGAAAAAAAATAGTTGAAATAAGCAGGCACACTAATTTCTGCTTATTTGTGAGGTTCACCATAAAAGCCTTCAAGTCACAGCTTGCTACCCTCTGGTACAGGCTGGAGGATGAAGACATTGAGAGCAATCCTGCTAAGAAGGACTTGAGGATGCTAATCTGCCCATGGCTCAGCAGAGTGTGCTCACTGTCCAGAAAGCCAAAAGTATCCTGGGGTGCACCAAAAGCAGCATGGCCAGCAGGGCAAGAGAGGCCTCCCTACTTCATGCTCATGAGACACCACCTGAAGTCCTGTGTTCAGTTCTGGATTCTTCAGTATAAGAAAGAAATCTACCTGTTACCATGGATCCAGAGGAGGGACACAGAAATTACAGAGAGCTGGAAGAGTTTTCCTATAAGGAAAGGCTGAGAGAGTTGAGGTGGTTCAAACTGGAGAAGATAATGCTCTGGGTGCACCTTTCAGTACTTAAAGAAGGCTTTATAAGAAAGATGGGGCCAGATCTTTTAACAGGTCCTGTGTCACTAGAACAGGTATTGGTTTTAAAATTGAAGAGGTTAAATTAAGATTAGATATAAACATTAATGTTTTATGATAGAACAGGTTGCTCAGAGAGGTGATAGAGGGGCTCCATCCACGGAAATATTCATGGTCAGTTTGGAGCAACTTGATCTAGCTGAAGATGTCCTTGGTCATTGCAGGAGAGTTGGACTAGATGATCTTTAAATGTCCCTCCCAACCCAAACAGTTCTATGATGTTCAGAAGTTGACTCAATAAATTTTGAGGGAAAAGTTGTCAGTACATGTAGGCATGATATATACCCTCCTATGAACCTTCAAGACAGTGATTAGTTTCCATATTAAAGATGTAGCGAAAACTCATACACATCTCAAAGCAGAGGATGTCTTGGAGCAGAGGCTGCAGTAGGTTGTGAAGCAGCAGCAGCAAAGGTCTGTTGGCAGGACCTTGGCAGAGGTGAGTTGTGCCAGTGTTACCTTGATTCTTAGGAGGGTTCCTTGGTGCCTGCTGAGCTCCACATGGATCAGCACAGGCTGCTGCCACTGTTTGGAGCATTCACTCAAGAGCTGAGCTGAGGGTACACCTCACTACTCGTAGGCACACACTTAGAGAACAGAGATGTCAGTGTACACAGGTAGGCTTTCTTGGAACTTAATGATGCTCTGGAAGGCAAATGCAAAGCTGTAGGGAGTATAGCTTGCTCTGGGAAAATCATGCTTGTCCGTGGTAGGACACCATTTCCATGACTTGGGTGTATCTGATTCCACAATGGTCACAGCTGTACTCTCTCACCTTTTTTCCTTCTGATATAATATATCCTTTAGATTTTGAAATATTCACCGCTAAGACAACACAGACTTCTCAGTTTAGGATAAAACATGATAAACTCCAGGACCATTTTGTAGATAAATCAAACCTTTCTGAGAAGTGTGTGTGCATAACAACTATTAAATGTTCTTTGAAATATACAATAGGGATGTATTTTATTGTTGTTTTGATAGGGTTGGGGCTGCTAGTGCATTTATTTTCCATAGCTTTTCCATCCTTCCTTAAGTAGCTGAATCCTATATTCTGTAAAATTTAGGCATATGACTTTGATGAACACTGGCCTGCCTGCATATAAGACATCCAAGTTGGAGGCAGCTGGGAGAATATCAATGAGTGGTACCCTGTGCCATTATAATGTCAAAGCTAGAGTGGGGTGGAGAGGGTGCTTATATTCACAGTCTGTTTAAAAGTGGAATTTATCACGTTTTTAAGCTTGTCCTTTCTACTGAATAGCTTTTTGCCATTTTTTCAGAGATGAAGTCTCTGGCAAAGAGTAGTGCAAATTTTTTTTAAAAAAAACTTATTTTGAAAAATCATAGGTCTCTAATTGTATATTTAGTTCTTAATTACTTTAAATGCCTTATTTAACTCAGCCTATTGAGTGTTTTGTTAAAATAACAAAATAGAAGCATGTGCAGTTTCTATCTCACATGGGATAACATAATGGAAAATCTAGAGCACACAATGCCAGGAGAAGATGGTGTTGTGGCATGTTGCCATCACATGTCCATGGCTGTCAAAATTCTTGGTGCAGTCAGTGTTTATCACACTCTGTCTATGTACTGATGTATTCCTAGGTACCATTCATGTACCAAATGGGGAGTAAAGAGCTGCATGTTGTATTCCTATCAGGATCTAGTAATCAACCATTTGCCTTATACTCAGCATTGAGATGCTCATCCTGAGCATCAACTGCAGACCTCAGATGTTGTGATTTGGAAATTTTCTTTCAGGTAAGGAGTGTCTGCATCAATAGTGATCTTAATACACTCAGCAGCTTAGTCAGAAATAAACCTAAGAATAGACTAAATCAAAAAACATAGCCCTTCCAGTGATCTTAGCTGTATCAAAAGAAAGTAATGTCTCCCATTTAATGTGTCTTCTGCCTTCAATTAAAGCAGATGTATAAACAGTTTATGTGACCTTGGCTGATACTGTGGCAAGAGCAACTGCAAGAGAGGAAAGAATTAAAAGAGCCAAGGACAATCTAAACTGTTTTTCAGCAGACAGTGCTGACAGCAACACAAAGAAAACATTCTCTCCTAGAAAAAAATCAATGATCTTGAAAATCATCACAGAAGATCTAATCTTGACTCTTTTCGGTATGCCTACAATTGGGAGACTGCTGATGCACTGGGGTTTCTGGGCAGAAACATCTTTACTCTGCAACATGATTATTTGCCCTGTGCCAGAAATTTCCACAGGAAAAAAATAGGCTTTATGAAAGTTCGTATTTTTCCAGCTGTTTTTTTTAAATGAAACATGGAAAAGTTGCACATTGATACTTCTCCTTTCCTGTAGACCAATTTTTTTCTTCCCAACCCCTGAAAAAATTCAACTGAGTTAGAGGACAGGTGGAAATATGCTGGGATGAAAAAAAATGAACTCTACTTATGGAAAAGCCAAATAATGTCCTTTGTTTGCCTAGTGATTTTAAAGGACTGAATTTAAGGGACAAAGGAATAATTTACATTTTGTATTGCTGAGGATGAAGAATTTTTTTCTTTTTATAAAGAGGTGGTAACTGTACAAGAAGAGAATGAACGCTCTCTAAAAGCATTTTCTTTCTGAAAAGTATAAATAATTTTTATGAAAATCCTTCAGGGGGATTTTTTCAGTCAATTGTATTATTAATACTGTATTTTCTGGCAACTTGAGCCAAGAAATTTTATTTTAATGTAAGAACTTGATATTTATGCTCAAAAATACTGCATATCTGTCCTCAAAATCAAACTGCTTAAATATAAGGAAATAATGTATTGAGCTGTAGTATTTCAGCCTGGGATTCTTCCATATCAAAGCCAGGTTTGCAGTATCTGTATTCTGTGAATTAAAGTATTCTGTATGGTGTTTTAACTTGGATTTGAAGGAGACAAGCTCATTAATAGGGAAATGGTTATTGCTGTATGAATAGGTAAATAATGAGAAAAGGAAGATAAGAGAGCTCCGTCTGACATCTTCCCTGGCCATAATCACCATGTCCTGATATTCTATTTGCTCTTTTTTTCCTCCCACTTCATACCTTCAGCAATTGATGAGGAAATTTTAGAAAAAGATAATCTTCAGGCTGACAGAGGAAGTATGACCACCTTTATGAGATTTATGGAGTTTGTGGTTTTCGCTCCTTTAGTAAAAAAAAAAAGAGAAGAAGAAAAAAAAGTGTTCTTTTTGTTGTAGTTAACATAGAATGAAATGAAAAATCTGCCCAACCTCTTTCTGATTCCCTTTCTCCCCTCATTATGAAGATGTCCCTATATTAAGTCCTATCATCTGACTGTAAAAGACCTAAATGTATCCCCCTTGGCACCCACTGACAGGCATCTTTGTATAATAGAAGAGGAATAATTGGCAATCCTTTGATGATACTTGATTTTCCCTAATGGAATAGTTGTAGAATTTTTCAAGATGTCATTAATAATTGTCAGTATGGGAACTCTTACTGCCTGAAAAACCCAGGAGCATTCAAAGATGTAATGGCAGCACTGGCAGCCCTTCCAGCATATTTTTCTTGTGCCAGGAACACTGCTGAATTAGCGGAAAAGGCATATGGACTTTTTTTTTTTTTTTTAGCATAAGCATAAGCAATTGTTGTAACAAAATCTGAAAGTGTGAAAAATTGCCATTGAAGTTAATCAAAGGATCTTACAGCAGTGAGACCTGAAGGATTTAACTTAGGAGCAAGTTACAGTTTGAATCAGACTACACAAGATGACCTTGTAGTTTTGCAGAGGTTGTCTTTATAATCAAAATTGACTGTTAAATTATAAAAATGCAGAAATAAGTTTGTGAGGAGGTTATCTCAGAAACAAACTTGTTTGGCAAAGAATTTTATTTAATTATACAACTAAAGACTAATCAGGGAAGAGATTTAATATATATCCAACGCCAGTTGGTCTATATATAGTCACAGCGACCTAGGGTAAAGAGCCATCCTCTGAGGAAACCAAGTTTTATTCTCAAGAAAGCAAGAGGCATTTTTACAAAGTAAACTTTATTCAGCTTTAATATAAAGCGAGAGTAAACTACATGATACTTCTGAAATCCATGTTCACACAATGATGTAAGAACTTAGTTGAACACTACATTTTACTTATGAAATGTGAAATAGTAAAACTTCTTTGGTGCAGATGCTGTTCTGGTTTAGAAAGTAAGTTTGGAGTGTGGGTAGTAAAATTTATTACTTTCAGACAGTGTAAATGTGCATTTAAAAAGTCACCTATGATCTTGAAATGATATTTAGTGACATTTTAAGTTGTGAAAAGAATAATTATTTGAGACTATTAGACTAAAGAAAGATCCTTGTAATTGGCTGAAGCTTGGTATAGTTTGATGATATTGCCGTGTGAAAACATTTTTTATTTTGTCCACTTTAGATAGATAGATAGATAGTGATACTATAGTTATCCATCAGAAAAGTGGATCTTTATGGAGGTAAGAAAACAAAATATGGCTCAAATGAATTTTTACAAACTGTTTTCACAAATGTTTTTAGGAACCTTAATTATAAACCTGCAATAGTTAGTGCTGTGGGTTGCATGCTGATATTAATTGGTGCAGAGGGGTGGAGTGGAAGGAAATATTGGCAAGCAGTGTATTGGCAAGTGCCTCCTGACATGCAAGTACCTCCATACAAAGACACAGTTTGTGTTTAGTCTGCAGACATCTGGGAAAGTTATCTTTGATATTGGCTACTGATCCTGAAATTTCTCATCTCCAAAGATGAAGTTTACTAAACTGCCACTTAACAACACAATCTGAACTTTTGGAGACCACTGTTAAGACCAAATGTTGTGGTGAGGAAGAAGAATAATATAGTTGTCAGCTCAACTGTGAACTTCACTAGCTGAGTGCTTTGTATCAAAGCAAAGGAAATGAAATGGCACATTCTGTTTTTGTTAAAACAGAATAAAAAACATGAATGATAGGGTCAAAAGCAACTTTCCGAAAGCAAACTACTTATTGGAAGCAAAAAGCCCCCAAGACAACCAACAACAAAACCCCACTCTAAAACTGTAAGCACGAGTGCCACTGAAAGAAGCTAACACAGGTGTTTCAGTGAGAGTGAATTCCTTCTGGGATCTCAATATCTCAGGAACAATGGCAGTTTAATGGAGTGTCCATCCTATCTGTAGCCGGTTGTCAGAAAAAAGGGGAGGGCAATATGAGGAGTATAGCAAGTACTTATCCTGAGAGAATGAGTGACATTGTTTCAGTATCAGAATGTGTTGATAATTAATGAAATAGTAAAACATGGGGAGATATTTTTTCTTATTGCCTAATCCATCTAGTATATGATACAACAGCTTGTGATTTTAAAATGAAAAACATTATTCAGACAAAGGGATTTTTGCAGTAAACATCCATCTTCAGTTCTGCCATGTATGTGCAATGTAGTCTTTGTGAGATGACTTAAGACTGTAAGCAGGGAATAGTGTCACCAAAGAGAGAAAAACTGCAAAAACTGGAAGCTGTCTGTGTTACAGGTAAGTCAATATACATTTAAGCAGCATTGCTATAACTGCCTGAAGTCAATATGAAAGTATTACTAGAGTCTGGATACAACAAGTGACATTTTTCAGCATTGGCATATGAATAGAGATGAAAGGAAGAAAAAAAGAAATTCTGCTGTTCATCAAAAACTGGACAGCACATAAAACTGTCAGCTGTAGGAAGAACAAAATTGGCTATTGTCTTCCTTTTCAGTTATTGCTGCTTTAGAGCCAGCAGATTAAATATTACCATGAAATATGTCCATGAAAACACTAGTGGAATTGTGTTATACTTAACACAACTAGATTTGGTATCTAAGATTGCGCTGTTTGCCATTGACATGTTAAAATTCCTAACTAGTACAGAATCATTCCTCCACGTCTGCATTGCTGACCATTTTGAAGGCTTCTTTCTAGTGGGATCTACCAGTTATTATTGACAGAAGAGTAAAAATATGTAAGAGAATATTTTCTTTGCAATCCGTCTTATTATTTCAACTGAATCTGGAGTTATTTAAGACTCACAGAATATAAAAAAAGGTAGTGAATATTATTGAATGGAATGCATTAATGTGATGATTTGGCTCTGGCTAGATGCCAGATATCTTCCAAAGCCACCCTAACACTCCCCTCCCCATCTGGACTAGAGAGATAAAAGAAGTCATTGTGGTTGAGAGAAAGGACAGGGAGGCCACTCACCAAGTACCATCGCAGGCAAACAGACTTAGCCTGGGAAAATTAATTACATTTGTTTTCAGTCAAATAAGACTAGGATACTGAGAAATAAACACAAACCATAAAACACCTTCTGCCCACTTTTTCCTTATTTCTGGATTCAGCTTAACTCCCAATTTTTCCCTGCCTTCTCTCTCCAAGTGGCACAGGCAGATGGGGAGTAGAGGCCATGGCCAGTTCATCAAACATCTCTGTTGTTGCTTCTTCCTCACACTCTTTGCCTGCCCCAGTGTGTGGTTTTTCTCAAGAGAGACAGTCCCCCACATGCGTCTCCAACAGCAGTCCTTCTCATAGGCTGTAGCTCTTCATGAACCACTCCAGTGTGAATATCTTTCCACAGGCTGCAGGTCTTCAGGAAAAGGCTGTTCCAGCATGGATCCCACACACGGTCACAAGTCCTGCCAGCAAACCTGCTCCTCCTATTTCCATGGTTCCACAGGTCCTGCTAGGAACCTGCTCCAGTGCCACAGGGTCACAGCTTCCTTTGGTCATCCACCTGCTCTATGAGGTCCTCCATGCACTGCAGGGGCACCTCCTGCCTCACCATGGTCTTCACGAGGGGCTGCAGCACGATCTCGGCTCTGGCTCCTGGAGCACCTCCTCTCCCTCCTTCACTTACCTTGGTGTCTACAGATCTATTACTCTCATGTATTCTCTCTCCTCTTTCTGTTTGTTTTTACACAGGGATTATTTTAGCCTTCTTAAATACATTACCCCAGAGTCAATACCTCTGTTTCTGAGGGCTCAGTCTTGCCCAGCAGTGGGTCTGTCTTGCAGCTGGCTGGAACTGGTTTTATCAGACATGGGTGAAGTTTCTGTCCTCTTCTCACAAAAGAGAAGCCTTCCCCAATCCAAAACCTTGCCACACAAATATGATACAATCAGTGAAAGTGAATGTACTTGTGCAAATGAACTCAAACTTCCTCAATATGACATGAAAAAACTGATGACCAAGAGCTGCAATTGTCAAGTAAATGCTGAAGCTGATTCCTTTGTGATGGAAAACCAAAAGAACATAAATGAGAAATTTGTTGTTTAAGGAACCATCTATTTAAAATAGATTTCCCCAACAGTAGTTTAAAACAGCCATTTTCTCTTCAGTTGTGCAATGTGTGGCACATGAGACTAAGACTGGTTATTTCAGTTCAATTGCTGATGAACAGCTGCCTACGTGATGAAAAAAACCCCTGATGTTCAGGGGTGTTGACTGCAAACTTAAGAGATGTACCCAGAGCTGTATGATCTCCTGTGCATGATTGTTCTTTCTATTTACAATGGCAAGGAGATAGAGAACCAGCTGACTTAGTGTCAGGGAATATTCATTTGTCACTTCAGAAGTTAAACTGCTTCTGGGAAGAAATACAACTTCAGCTGGCGAGCGTGGGAGTCCAGATCTTATTTGAAGTTTTTAGAGATTCGTGTTTCAACTCAAAAGCTCAAACTTTCAAACTATAAGTACTGTAAAATTCCCTTTTGTGTGTATAGCTCTTGTGGGTTTTAGAACTTTATTGTTGCTAAAAAATCTTGCTACTATGTAAAACACCTGATAAATCAGAAAAGGAGAAAAAATACTGAGCCTTTCCCTGAACTTACAGCGCTGCATGTCCTATTAGGGACAATACAAAAATCCTTGCAAGGCTTGCAGCATGGCAGTTCACTGCCCTAGTCAATAGTCTGTAATCAAAAGTATAATCCCATTGACTTTACAGTGCTTGTCTCAGTCAAAGTCCTAACCTTGCTTTAGCAGACAGAAGCATGTGTGCTAAAATTAACACTGGCTTTAAACTATAAAGGGAGCCAGGATTTGACACTCATTAAAAAGGAAAGTTAGGACTTGAGCACTGAGTTTTGGCTTTAGATTCTGCTCCAAGAGATTATAAAAACAGTGGTTAGGCATTTTTCATATGATTAAAGGTTTATATTGCCAGGGATTAATTACTTTCCATTAGATTCTACCAACAAAAGACCTTGCTTGGGACCATAACTTGAAACAAAATGGCTGATTTCATGTGTCTCTACATACAGAAGAAAAGAGAGATGTCTTGGTAAAGGAGCTTGTACGGCAGATCTTCTATCCAATAAAAGAGACAGCAATGTGTAGCAATTATAGAAAGCTCTGAACTTTGATATCTCACTCTGATGTTGTAAAGTCTAACTCACTTTACTGCTTGCTGCACAATGTCACTCACATTTGAGATCTCTTTCCTGCTGGTGTGAGGTGGTTTTCTCTAGTTGTTCTTTTGGGACTTTTTCTTATTTTTCACTCATCAAAATGACAAGTGACTTAGTGTTTAATGTTATCTGCCACAGGTAAACAATACTTGATTGAGTCAGTCATTAACAAGGAAAAACTTGTAATAGAAAAAAGGTGCTAAGGAAACCAAACACAAGGAACCCCCTCAAAGAGGTATGGTATAGACAGAGTTTTGATTTAATTATTTTGCTCTCTCCTGTTATTTCTGTGAAGCTCTTACATCTACTTGAAAAATCTCATCCAACTGAGCTTACTTTTAGTTGACAAGACTAACACATTGTGTCACACAAGCAGGGTTTCATGCACTTAGAAATTACTGTTTTGTTTGAAGGAAGCTCAGGGCTTTCACATTTCAGCCATGACTGTGAACACATAAAATTTATTCCTCTATGGCAGCAGCAAGCATAAAGTTTGGCAGCAGAGGATATGTAGTGATTCTGCTCTTTGCACAGTTTATTGTCCTGTAACACACCATTTTATTCTTGTTAAGTCACTAATTTGCTAAGCTGGAATTTAATGGGGATTTTTTAGGGGACCTTGGTTTCATACAGAATTAACTCTCTTGCTCCCCAATAATAATAATCATATGACTGAGATCATACTCTGACAGCCTATTTATCTTTTTTTTTCAATTTATTTTAACATTCTCTTGAGCTTGCATAAAATAAGTAGCCTATATGTCTACTCTAGTATTACAGTCTGGGAGGATAAAAGAAGGCAAGAAATGAATACATGAATAAGACACATGGATTATAAACTAGCCCTACCACCTTTTAGGAGTTGAAACGAGAATTTTTCTGTCTACATTTGAAAGGTTTTTTCACTGGTATGGTCCCTGCCAATTACTGTGTTGCAGGTACCACTGGCATGGTACTTAATACCTAAGACTGCAAAGAAATAGCTCTTTTTTCTGTCATGTAAAAAAGGTAGAGACGCTGGTTTGGTTCTGTGTGATTATTTCTGTGGTTTACCTTTTATGGTAACTGCCCTTCAGTCTCTGACAGTTGTGTGTCTTTTTCTCTAAAGCTGGGCAGACGCAAATATTTGTTGCAGGACCTGAGGGAAAACATCATTTTGGTTCCCAGTGTGTTTGAGGATCATATCACCTCTATAATCTGTGCTCTCACCTAATCAGAGAATTTCGGAAAGAAGACTGAACACAAAGGATGGACAGCATGTAACTTCCCTTGGATATTCAAACTGAAAATGTGTTTTTGTCACCTTTGATTTCATATAATCAACAGAGCCTGCCTGGGCTCACTCTAAGACAGCCAAGTTGCTCCTCAGAGCTATAGAACATTCTCAAATTATTTACTCAAGAAATAAAGTTTCCAAGTTCTTTCTTAGTTAGAGTAAAAATCCTGATTTTAAACCAACTTATTTGTGAGATACCTTTGAAACCTGGTGTCTGAAGCACTGTTGTGGAATGAAAAGTCATGGGCAAACTTTAATTTAAAGATCAAGTTCTAAATCTAAGCTTACTTTTGGAGGAAACAGCATGTTATGTAAACGGCATCAAGATTAACCTGGTCCATATGCCCAAAGAAACCCAAAAAATCTTACTTTATCTGTATTGGCATAAGTTTTGCCATGTAATCTGTTCTGTCTGTAAAAACTGATACTAAGCAAATAGACATTTGCATATTAATCCGGATTGTAGTTTGCCTGAACAGCAAAAGATAATATTTTAAAAGTTCATCACATTTTACCTTATGCCAACAAAGACTAATCTTAATATAGCCAGGACACTTGCCAAATGCACTACCCAAGGAAAATGAATAAATGTTTCTTGGTTGTCTTTCGCTTGCCTATTTTGTTTTGGTTTGACTAAACTAAATATAAGTGGTAGACTAGAAATGTTTTGTATTTATGGTCACAGCAAAAGCTTATCTTAAAGCACTTGGTAGTCCAGCCACATATTTTGCTTTTGAAGTGTCCTTTTCCAAACCCAGTGCCCTTTTGCTAATAGCTTATTTGATATTTCAGTTCAGTGTTTAGATACTCTGATATAACCTCTTTGCTTCCTCCAGCCTTTTGTGTTGTTTTTCACATTTCTCAGCCTGAATCAATGCAAAAGTCATCTTAACCTAAATAGTTCTGAAGCAGCAACAAAGTTGCTACTATAAGTGCTCAATATTTCATTCCCAAAATTTACAGTTGAGCATTTGATAAGTGCAAGCATTAGACTTTTTAAAAATGCATAAGCAAATCATATTTTCTATTGAGATACTTAAGTGAATCCCCTCCTTGGGCTTGACTTTATTATCACCTATGGAGACTCTATGGCTTTTATTTTTCAGTTGGAAAGATGTGCTGCATTAATGAAAAACTGCACAAAGACATTCACATTGACTTTGGACTGTTTCCGAATTATCAGGGCTCTTGCCTAAGGAAAACAAATACTTTCTTAAAAGGATTTGAAAACTTATTTCAATACAACATTACAGGATTGTTTTGTGACCAAAACCACATTCGTCTCATTAAGTTAGTAAATCACACTCATTTCCAGATTAAATTTTGTTTTTTGGAACCAATTTTTTCTCTAAATATCTTAAGAAATGCTGACTAAAAGATGGCAGGTGTTCATATTGCGAACAGCTCACTGGAAAAAAAAAAAAAGTATCTCTGTGTTACTTAAGTATTACTTCCCTGCAGTAGAATCAAATAAAACTAGTAAGAAGAAAATGTCAATAGCAGAAAAAACCTCACTCAGAGACTTAAAAGTCTACTCAACAGAAAGTACAGGGAGCTCTCAGTTCCTTAGTTGACTACATTGTTCTGACACAGCAAAGTTCTCTGGCAGTCTAGATCTGTATCACTGACTTGCCTGCAGAAACCAAGCTGCCAGACATATTGAGTTTCCTAGTCCAGCCACAGAAAAAAAAAATGTTAGATTCTATATTTGTGTGTAAATTAATGAAGGTTTACAAATTATCAGACACTGGGTACTTTTGGAAGTAATTTTCCTGTAGATCAGAGCAAATTTTCTTGTTTCCTTGGGTACTGCCATATTTTAATACAGTTTTCAGCTAGCCACAGGGATCATTCTCCTGAGCTGGGAAATGGAAGAGCTGTGCCTCTTTGAGAATCAAAAGTGTGAGCTTTTTTTTTTTTTTTTTTGGAAGGCTTGGGTATGCCCCGATATTGTTGATTTTTCTGAAGGCTCTGAAAAGCCCTGATGTACACTAGACAATAGATGTCAAAAACATTTTCTGACTCCATTAACTGCTACTGAAGTTACAAAAAGGCAAATAAAAGCCAGCTTCTGCTTTTGACTGACAAGCTGTCAACCTCCTGAAGCTGTCTATGTTACAAGGGTGTACCTGGGCAGCCTCATGGGCTGGTTGCTTGGTGCTGGCAGTGCTTCCCAGAGGGATGAGCTAGAGTTTGCAGTCTGCAGAAAAGCTGCGGTAAAGAAAAACACTGTGGGTATCAACAGACTGCTGAAGATATGATGCATAGCCTCGCAATGTTGCTTTTTGTATCCGAATGTTTTTGTATTTCTTCCATAAGTTCCATGTGGAAAACCTTCTGCAGATGTTATTTTGCTGTTGAGGGTGCACGAAACGGGAATATCTTTCCCATGTTGATCCTATGGTCTAGTGGCCTGAATCTAGTGACCTTCTCCTCCATACCCTAAAAACACACAGTGGTGACTGGGATTGAAAATGAAAATAGGCATCAAGCTCCTGACTGTTATTCTCTGTGCATGCTGCCCATCTTGTTTAATCAACAGCAGTAGAGTGGTATTGATCAAGAATAACATATTCTTCCCCTAGATGTCGGACAGAAATTATATTATCTGGAGAAAGAACAATTTACAACAGCTCAGTTTCATGGGTGTTATCTTTGTGAGATGCCAAAAAGAGGGGGATACAGAAATGGACTTGATTTCTGTGCTTCTCATGTTAGTCCTCCAACTCTTTGAGCTCAGAGATGTAACTTTTAATGACAGTAGGAAAAGGCTGGCCAATAGGTCTCCTTTTCTAGCTTTTGGGTTAGGGTTAATTAGCTCTTGATAATAAAAATTAGATGAGAATGTTAACAAGTTGCCGATCTGAACTACTAGTTATTTCTTTTAAAAATTCCCTAGTCAATTTTTTCCTAGCTAAGAGAGGCTGCTTCTGTGAATTGTCAGTACAGTGTTTTGTTTCTCATTCCTTCTCTCCCTCGAGAGTAAAATGTTTCTCATTTCTTGATTGTTTCTTCATTAAGCTGTTACAAAAAAAAAAAAAGCTCTGAAACAGTCTTTTTAGTTTTTTGTTTTCCCATTAAGTTAGAGATTCTTTTAAATAGGCTCAGCCTTGTTTAAGGATCTGCAAACTGTAAAAGAATAACACTTTTCAAGTGTACAATTTGTATTTGTGTACTAGTGTATGAATGGGCACATCTCAGGGAAGTTTAAAAATGCTACACATAGAAAATCCATCTGAGATCTACTGGGTATTCCATCCTGTAAAAATGGGCCTAGAAAAAGTGATTCATCCTATTAACATACTGTGTAATTAGCCAAGTTCTATTTTATTGGTATTCTAGTCCTAGGAAAATGCTGTGATTATTCCATATTATTAACCTGCTAAAGTTAAATTGGCTCCCAAGATTTAGCTGGATGAGTGAAACATGAACATTAAAGTTAAGCAGATGCCTGTGCAAAGAGTGACCTAATTATGCTGGATGTTCTTGTCTTGGAGCCTTGTCTTGGAGTATTGTCTTCAGTCTAAGCAGTGAAAAGGATGAGCTGTCTTTGATCAACCTAGTGTTTGTATACATAGGCAAATCTAGATCATATACAGTTAAGCTGTTTTTCCAAATCCAGACTTTCATGCAAAACCATTACTTACTTGAGAACCCTAGGAAAAGCTTGAGAAGTAAATAGGGGATCCTGAAAGGGCAGTGTTACAGAGTCATCCTTTAAAAAGCATTGATAAATTGCATTGCATTGTTTGCAGCTTTACCAAAATCTTAAAAATCTCCTTAAATTATTGTTCTTTCATTGTCTTAATTTACTTCTTTTTAAAAACTGAGTCAGTTCTTAAACCTCATCATTTTAATTCAATCTATAGAAGTCGATCTAGGGGTTCTCTCTCTTTCTTTTTTTTTAATGTAGGATTACAATCAGTTCTTAGTAGCAGAATAAAAGCAGGTTGGTTTTGTTTTCAGTTATGTGATATTCCCCTCCTGATCAGGGAGGTAAAAAAGTAATCCTTGAAAGATATTTTTCTATATTTTTTCACTGGAGGTTTTTATTTTTTTTTCACTGAATGCCTGTTATGCTGTTTGTTTTGGTTTTTTGGGGTTTTTTTTTTGCTTTGCTATCTAGTCTTTCCTGTAGCTGAGTTGTTTTTTGGTCCCTAAGGGGCAAAGAATCCCCTCCTTGTGACTGAAATCAACAGTTCAGTACGTGATATTCTCCCTTAGAAGAGAAAGTTTATAAAAGCTAAACCTATATAGAGAACTTTGACTCTTCAGTGTGACCACAGACTTCATCATATATGCCATGATTCCAGGAAGAATTAAGTGGAAGGCGGATCCCTAATGTGATAGTTTTTAATTATTTACAATGCTGAGTGTTTTTTTAATGGGACTTATGTACCTCTGCTGCAGATCATTTCTCCATCTCTTGCCTTCAAAAACTCATCAAATAGCAGGGTTGTAGCATTGTTCAGCTCTAATACTCCTTCCAGCTCTTAAACACTGATGATTCTTAATTGGAAGCTATGATGGATATTCAGACTTGACACCTTTTAGTTTCTTCTCTCTGTCTTTTTTTTCTTTTCTTTTTAATGAACAATTTTGTTGCCCAATTGGAAATCTATGATGCTTGTACAGGTCTCTGCAATGCTAACAAGCTTGAAACATAACATAATACATAATCATCTAGTAATGATGTATAAATTGGAAAATGAAGACTACAGCTGTTGTATATTTTACTCTGGCTTCAGCTGAATATACAATTCCATCAAAAGTGTCAGCCCTAATTTTTAATGGATATTTCTCTGCTTTTCAGGGCTTTATAGACAAAAATATATTTCCTTCTATTTCTCAAATTCATACATCTCGCTCTCATATAATTTTTTTCTTTTTTAATCCTCAAAGCCCTATAAGGAGAGGAGCAGTATCAGCCTCTTAAAAATGAGGAGACTGAAGCATAGAGCACGGTAGAGTCCGGTAATCTCTAGCAGGGATGTAATCATGTAGCTGCTACAGTGGGACAAAAGTTTACAGAGTCCCATGAAAGTGATCTCAGTAGTGAACCAGCCTGGGAATTCTTTTTAAGAAGAACATTTCAGGTCAGCTAGTTTATTCCTACGATTGCACTAGATTCAGCTGGTTTCTTGAAGCATTATTTATATGTGGATGTTACATAGCACCTTGGCTTTCTGGAAATGGTACCTTAGGACTTGATATGGTGTCTTCTGCCAATTTGGGATTGACATGAATTCATGCAAAAATCTGTGGAGAAAGCATATTAAAAGAAAGAAACAAAAAAAACCCAAAACAAAACAAAAAACAAAACCAAAAAACAAAAAAAAAAAAAAAGAAGAGGGGAAAGTGATTAGTGATTTTAATGTGTCTTCCCATGTGGAAATTAGCCCGTTCTCCATGCTGCTGCACAGTATACTTGTTGGCTTTGTATTGAATGATGTAGAACGTTGTTTCTGGTCCCTGATTCACTGATACTTGAGGAGGGCAATTACAATAATAAATTTACATTTTTTAGGGAATTATAAAAGTGATTCAAACACTAATGTTTCACCTGATTGTTAATGCTCCAAACAGTAGGGAGTGCAGAACAGTCTTGACAAGAAATCTGTGTGGTTAATGTAGATGGGGTTTTTGGATCTGTGTAAATAAATAAACCTCAACAGAGCAAAACACATTAATAATTAAAAACAAATACTAGAACATAGCTCAGGAGGTGTCACCATATGCAACCAGTGTGACTCATGCAATAAGCACCCTTTATTTATAGCTGGCTCTGGGTGTGGTTCAGAAATGTCTACTGTTTTGAGCATGCCCTCACTATTGTATATCCCAGTATGGCCACTTCTAAGTCCAGCAATACGAAATACTCCTCATTTCTTTCAACAAAAGCAGCAGAAGTTTGAATTTCCCTTCATAAAAGTCAATAATCAAATAATATAAATAGAAATCTGGGAAGAGAATAAATAGAGCCCAGAATGAGCAAGCTTATATTTACAGCCAAGCTGCAGGCACTGGGATGCTCAATGGGCTATTATTTTTTACTAGAACATTTGGGAAGCAGAACAGCAGAGCTGAAAGGCAGGTGACTTATTTTCTTTCAAGAACATTATTTGGATAAGGAAATTTTCTCCTTGTGCAAATGCTAAAGCCTGCAGGCTTGAATTTTGTACTTGATTGACAAGGGTGATGCTTTCAATGGATTATCATTCCTTGGTGTATTTTCTACATGTTAATTGAGCACTAGTATAAAGGAGAAGAATCTATGTACAGTACAGAACTGTTATTTTGACTAGGTGTAAGCCTGTAACTTTTCAGCTGTGTCTATGCAGTACTTTCAAACACATCCTTAGATGCCTTGTGGGAGATACAAGCCTGTAGTCTAAAATCTTAGTTCTCTTGAGAAATTTTGTTAAAAATGGGCATTGAGCTACCATGAAGCAAAAAGAGTAATTGAATGAACAACACTCCGTTAAACTAAAGAGGTTGTGTCAGTATTCTAATTATTGTGGGCAAAACTGATTAAATTAGTCTCATGCTCTGGACATGTATTTATGCAAATGGCAAGAAAAGGAGAAAGGAATCCTTTCTCTATGGTGAACTCATCAGTGCTGGAAAGCTCACAGTAATGGATTAGTCTGGAAAAATTAAGAGTCAGACTTGGCTATATTCTTTAATGGAAATATAATCAGCAATACATCTTGATGAAATGTGCACTGCCATCACATAATACCCACTTGTAGGTGAGTTAAGGGCTAGAGGCAGTAGTCCAAAATCATTAACATCCCCCAGGGTGAATATAATAGGATGACAAATGCTCACTGGGAAAGGATTCATTTCAGTTTTCAAATGATTTTGAAAGTACAACAGAAAGTAAGTAATTTTATATCAATTTAGTCAGCCCATACTCTAATTCAGTAATGAAAGACTTTATGTCCATCCAACCTCAGTGTACTTGTAATACTTGAGTAAGGCATTGGCATTATTTTTGTTAGCTCAGTTTCACAAAGGAAGGTGGCAGGGTAGGAATACTTCCAGTGTACATCTTGATTCATTCTTCTGCAGCACAGCATCAATCGACTGAGTTTCTTTAATGGAACAGAATAGAAAGACCCAGTCCCTGGACAGATATTTGGGTCAATAGAGTTTGCCCTGACAGCTTCCTTTCTTTTTATTTCTGCCAGGAGTGATAAGGACTGGGATGGATCAGAAACAAATGTTCATCCTGGATATTTTAAAATCCCTTATAGAAGGAAAAAATGACTTGACTATTTTGGTTTTTATATGAAGAGGCAGTGCAATTGTTTTTCAATAAAAAGAAAATAATTATGCATGATATTTGGAGGAGGTATAGATGTTGGAAAATCTTCATGCATCAATTTATCTACTCTTGCTACTGCAGTAGGCACCTTGTGGATGACAGCAGAACAAACATTTGATTTTAATTGGATCTCCAAAGTATCATTAACCCCAGGGGATTAAGTTTTCTAGAATATAGACTGTATAGGTCATAACATAGAGAACAATATAATTGTGTCATTTGATTTTAAACCTTCATACTTTTTAAATCACCCTTCACATTTTAAGGGATATATATGAAAGCGGAGAAAACACTGCTTCTCACCTTCTGAGTGGATATAAGAAAATGTTATTGCTTTCTCTGAAGTATTGGGCTTTGAGGAAGATATTAAAAAGACAATTACCTTCTCATGAGGCATTTTACTAATAAATCAGAGTCTGGTATCTACAGTATTCGTGACTGAAAAAATGGGACTTTTTTTTACCTTTGTTAAGTAAAAAATATGCTGCTGCAAATGGATCCAAGTTGACAAATATTGATGTGTGTTCAGTTAGTCAGTTAGATTTCCCTTTCTTTCATTGCCATATTTACTGAAGAGTTTAGTTCTGCTGGGCAAATGCATCATGGACTTTGCAGTATCTCAGCACACCTGAATCCTTGTAAGAACAGAGGCATCTAGCACACTCTTAGTAAAACAGCAGCAAACACAAATCAGGGAGTTCTTACCTTTGACTTAGAACCAAACAGGAGCTGCTTGAACCAAGAAGTGTTGGAGAGATGGCACTACTCCATACCTCTTTAGTTTGCTGCCACCCTGAAGACAGTCAATAATACTGTTGGTGCATAATATCTGTATCTTACTCCTACTTAAAATAGTGTCTTCTAATCAAAATTTAGGCACAACTGTTCCCGCAAGCTCAAATCCTCTCGTGCGCCTGAAAAACAGTCAGCTTTTATCAGAGATTTAGGAATGCTTTGGCATATGGCTAGGTATGGTATGAACTAGAACTCTAAGAGAAACAGAAATGAAATCTTTTTGTATTCAGAGAGGGCATCAAGCATTGTCTCCTAATGTCTGTCATTATAGTATCAGAGAGAAATGCTAATAGATTGGCAGCTAACACATGTGTTCAATGCAGTAGCTTTCTATATGGATACTTAAGGTTTTTTGTATTTGGATATTTGGTGGATAAAGGAGAATCCTTAACATTGTATGTATGTGTTGCTCATATGTTTTGCAGACTGTCAGGGAGAGGACATCACTGCATGGTCAGTGAACTGCAGGTAATTGCCAGGCAGGCATGAAAACATCAGTGTCTGAGGCACGGAGGGAAAAGGTATGTGGTACCTCTCATCTGTAAGAAAGGCAAGTCTTGCTGGTAGTAAAATCCACAAAGTCAAACACTGAAAGGCCACCATGCTGAACTCTAGCCTATTTCAGTTCATCTAAAATATACAAATACCATGTTTAGTTCTGGAGTCTGAGAGCTGAGCCCAAGAGCTCAAGGACAAATAATCTGAGTGGCAAATCCAGGTGTGCTGTGTAATTCTTTCATTTGCTTTGTGATTGCACCTCTTTCTGCTTACATTGTTGTCAGGGTGGTTTTGCTTTTGTAACTTTTGTATTCACCTCTTGAGCGGACAAACAGGGGCGTGGCACGGCAGTTCTCGCAGGCAGGACAAGCAGGCACAGCTGCAGGTGTACTGCTGGTGGGGTTTTTAGTTGTTAGTTGCTTTGGTGGTAATGGGCTTTACACGATCAAAACCTGGAAATGCTACATGTAGCCAAATAGAACCCTCCAAAAAGGATGTGTCTGTGCAGACCCATTCCTGTGCGGAATGTTTGAGCTTAGCAGCGATACCAGGGGGATATGCAGAGGAAGCATGTTTGGTGTGTGACCACGTGAACGACCTGCTTTCAGTGGTGACTGAGCTTAGGGAGGAAGTAGAAAGACTAAGGAGCATTAGGGAAAGTGAAAGGGAAATAGACTGGTGGAGCTCTACCTTTCCATCCTCGTGGGACACTCACCGGGAATCAGAGGACTCCTATGCCTACCACTGTCAGGCAATAGGAGAACACCTGGCAGATGAAGGGGAGTGGAAATGGGTTCCCACTCGAGGAGGTAATAGAAATTCCTCTCTACCCCCCTCACCTACCCAGGTGCCACACCAGAACAGGTATGAGACCCTGGATCTAGATGATCAGCTAGAGGGCATAGAGAAGAATGATCTGTCCAGTGTTCCCCCCTGTGGTGGCTCACCTGTCAGACAGATCACCACCTCTCACATAAAAGAAGGGTAGTGGAAGTGGGTGACTCGCTTCTCAGGGAAACAGAGGTCCCCTTATGTTGACCCGACCCATCCCACAGGGAGATCTGCTGCCTCCCTGGGGCCTGGGTTCAGGACATCGCTGAGAAACTACCTGGGCTGATCAGCCTGCTGATACTCCAGCCTGGCAATGATGAGATTGAGAGGAGGAGCATCGAGGCTCAAGAGGGACTTTAGGGCACTGGGTCAAGTGGTTAATAGGGCAGGAGCTTAGGTACTGTTCTGCTCAGTCATCTTGGTGGCAGAGAAAAACGATGAAAGGAATAGGAGAGCCCACATTATCAACAAATGGCTCAAGGGTTGGTGCCTTCAGCAGAATTTTGAGGTTTTTGATCATGGGGAAGCTTTTACAGCATCTGGTCTGCTAGACCCAGATGGGCTCCATCTCTCTGTTAAGGGCAGGAGGTTTTTAGCTCGTGTACTAATTGAACTCATTGAAAGGGCTTTAAACTAGGTTCGAAGGGGGAAGGGGACACAGATAGGCTCTCTGGAAACAGGCCCAAGGATGCTAAGCCTGAGTTAAGGGTGAAATCAATAGCCCATCTGAAGTGCATGTATACTAATGCACCCAGCATGGGTAACAAAACGGGAGCTGGAAGCCGTGGTACAACAGCAAAGATATGATGTAGTTGCTATTATGGAAACGTGGTGGGATGACTTGCATAGCTGGAGCACTGCATTGGATGGGTACAAGCTCTTCAAAAGAGACAGAAAAGGGAGAAGAGGTGGAGGGGTGGCCCTTTACATTAGGGAGGTTTTTGATACCATGGGCATTGAAATCGATGATGATGAAGTTGAATGCCTATGCGTAAGGATTAAGGGGAAGGCCAACAAGGCTGACATCCTACTGGGATTCTGTTATAGACCACCCAACCAGGATGAAGAAGTGGAAAACTTATTCTATAAACAGCTAGAGAATGTTTCAGGGTCAGCAGCCCTTGTCCTCGTAGGTGACTTTAACCTACCAGACATCTGCTGGGAACTTAATACAGCAAACAAGAGGCTGTCCAGGAAGTTTTTGGAGTGGGTGGAGGACAATTTTCTGTTGCAATTGGTGAGTGAGCCCACTAGGGGTGAGGCTACACTAGATTTGTTGTTTACAAATAGAGATGGGCTGGTGGGAGATGTGGTGGTTGGAGGATAACTGGGGCATAGTGACCATGGAATTACAGAGTTTTCAATAATTGGTGAAATGAGGGTGAACATCAATAAGACTTTTACATTGGACTTCAGGAGGGCAGACTTGAACCTATTTAGGAGACTTATTCAGAGAGTTCCTTGGGAAACAACCCTTAAAAACAAAGGAGTACAGGAAGGGTGGACATACTTCAGAAAAGAGATCCTGAGGGCACAGGAGCACACTGTTCCAGTGTGACAAGAGATGAGTTGGTGAGGCAAACATCCAGCCTTGATGGACAATGAGGTTTTGAAGGAACTTAGGAACAAAAAGAGGATATATCATCTTTGGAAGGAGGGTCAGGTCTCTCAGGAATTATTTAAGGAGGGTACTAGGGCATGTAGGAAAAAAATTAGGGAGGCCAAAGCTCAGTTCAAACTCAATTTGGCAACCTTTGTAAAGGACAATAAAAAATGCTTTTACAAATATATTAATGACAAAAGGAAGGGCAAGACTGACCTTTGTTGTCTATTGGATGCAGAAGGGAATTTAGTTACTGCAGATGAGAAGAAGGCGGAAGTGCTTAATGACTTCTTTGCCTCAGTCTTTATTGGAAAGACACATGGTGCTCAGGACAACTGTCCTCCTGGGTTGGTAGATAGGGTCAAGAAGAAGGATGGTCCCTCTGTTATCCAAGAGGAGGTAGTCAGGGAACTGCTGAGCTGCTTGGATATTCATAAATCTATGGGACCGGATGAGATCCATCCCAGGGTGATGAGGGAGCAGCCAGATGAGCTTGCAAAGCTGCTCTCTATCGTTTACCAACAGTCCTGGCTTACTGGTGAGGTTCCAGATGACTGGAAGCTGGTCAATGTGACATCCGTTCATAAAAAGGGTAAGAAGGAGGATCCGGGTAATTACAGGCCGGTTGGCCTAACCTTGGTACCAGGGAAGGTCACGGAACATTTTATATTGAGTGCTATTACACAACACCTTCAGGATGGACAGGGGATTAGACCCAGCCAGCATGGGTTTAGAAGGGGTAGGTCATGTTTGACCAACCTGTCCTTTTATGACCAGGTAACCCGCCTGGTGGATACAGGGAAGGCTGTAGATGTTGTCTATTTAGACCTCAGCAAAGCCTTTGACACTGTTTCCCACAGCATACTCCTGGAAAAGCTGGCAGCCCACGGCTTGGACAGGAGCACTCTTTGCTGGGTTAAGAATTGGCTGGATGGCTGGGCCCAGAGAGTGGTGGTGAACAGTACCACATCCAGCTGGCAGCTGGTCACCAGTGGTGTCCCTCAGGTGTCTGTGTTGGGACCAGTTCTGTTTAACATTTTTATTGATTACATGGATGAGGGTATTGAATCTTTCATTAGTAAATCTGCAGGCGACACTGAGCTGGGAGCATGTGTTGAGCTGTTGGAAGGTAGGAGGGCTCTGCAGAGAAACCTGGCACAGTTGGTTGGATGGGCAGAGTCCAGTAAGATGAAGTTCAATAAGTCCAAGTGCAGAGTCCTGCATTTTGGCCACAATAACCCCTGCAATGCTATAGGCTGGGGACAGAGTGGCTGGACGTGCCCAGGCAGAAAGAGACTTGGGGCTGCTGGTCAACAGTTGACTCAACATGAGCCAGCAGTGTGCCCAGGTGGCCAAAAAGGCCAATGGCATCCTGGCCTGTATCAGGAATAGTGTGGCCAGCAGGAGCAGGGAAATCGTTCTTCCTCTATACTCAGCACTGGTGAGGCTGCACCTTGAGTGCTGTGTCCAGATCAGGGCACTTCCGTTCAGGAAGGATGTGGAGACATTTGAGCGTGTCCAGAGAAGGGCAACAAGGCTGGTGAGGGGCTTGGAACACAAGCCCTATGAGGAACGTCTGAGGGAGCTGAGGTTGTTTAGCCAGGAGAAAAGGAGACTCAGAGGTAACCTTATCACTCTACAACTTCTTGAAAGGTGGCTGTAGCGAGGTGGGGGTTGGTCTCTTTTTCCAGGCAACAACCGACAGAACAAGAGGACATAGTATTAAGTTGCACCAAGGAAAATATAAGTTGGATATTAGGAGAAATTTTTTTACAGAAAGAGTGATAAAATATTGGAATGGTCTACCTGGGGAGGTGGTGGAATCACCATCCCTGGACGTGTTTAAAAAGAGATTGGATGTGGCACTCAGTGCATGGTTTAGTTTAGTTGAGGTGTTGGGACATAGTGATGCCGGAATGATTTTTCCTTTTCTTTTACATACCTTTTACACAGTTCTGTGTATCTACAAGTATTAGCATGTATACTTGCAACCTTTCACTTAGTTCAGTGCTTAGTGTTTTGTAAGTGTTCTGCAGGCCCTGAGACTAAACACCCCAGAACTGCAGAGCCAGGGAGACCAAACATTCTACTATCTCAGGAACCCAGAGTCTCCTAGCAGGACAGATTCTGTAAACTAGAGGTTAGCCCACCCCAGCCCCATTATTGGGCCCCCTTGTTAGATATGCTAATGTGTATAGTCTATAACTTGTGTACATGATTGACGGTGGGGGTGCATTTTGCCACACTGTCACCTGGGTGAAGTGGATGCATCCAACAGGATCCTGATTAAAATACCGAGGTAACTACCCTAACCCTCTTAACCGTGTCTAATTTCATTTTCATAACACCAGGAAAAAGGCATCAATAGGTTGGACTCGATGACCTTGAAGGTCTCTTCCAATCTGGTGATTCTGTGATTGATTCTGTGATTCCAGAGATCTGAGGGAAAATGATTGTAGAATAAAATGTATTACTATTCCTTCATGAGGAAGGAATTTTCTTTGTTAGAGATGTCTCTGCTAAAACCTTTTCAGGGAAAACCTGCTGATGAGATTCAGGATAGTAACTGGCATCCATTTCCAAGGATTTGTTTAGGCCCTGGATCTTGCTATATGGCATCCTTTAGTAAGGCTACACCAGTTTCCCAACAACTGGACTAAATACTTGTCTGCAATATGTCAGAGGCATCTGACAGCTGCCGCTGCTAAATTACTCAAGGCAGGTACCTACAATGACCATTCTCAAGGATAAGAGTAGGTATCAGAGAGGAAATATGACACAACTGTGGCTCCAGTGGTGAGACTTGATGGTTGCAATTTCGATAACTGTTGGTAGAAGTGATGCTCATAGTCTTTATCTGTTAGGAATGGGAGAAGCCCATGAAACACAAAGTTCAGTGGGTTAATATACACTTAGTTTTACATGGGAACACCCAGCTACCTCCCCTCGGGGGGCAGTTTTACACTGCCTGATACAGCACTGTGAATCATGTAGAGTCCTCTGGTGGAAGGCCCCAGAAATGAGTCTGGGGACACTTTGGCGGTCTTTGGTGGTTTATGACCCTTCCTAAGGCATGAGAATTGCCACATTGAGCCAGTTATGCCCCATCAGGCTGGATTAATACCTTCAGGCCTACGTGTGAATATCCTGGTGCTTTCCCAGGGGGAAGTTTTACACCTGAGCCACATGTACAAGGGAGGACATTGGCATGAAAAAAACCATTATCCCACCCAGCAGGATCTGCCTTTTAGTCTTGCCTTATCTGGCTCAGAACTCAGCTTGTTGCTAAACAAAAGCTGGTTTGTTGAGGTCATTCTCTGGTGAGGGATGTTCACCTCCTCTGTCTTGTGCAGATCAGAGGTTTTCCATCACACATAAAAAACCCTTGTCCTCCCCCTCATTTGAGGGGTGCAAACCTGCCCTCAGCAAAGCACTGGCTGATTTTGCAGATAGCTGAATTTTTGAGTCCTTAACCATTAACATTACAGTGTCTCTCAGATGTTTACTCATTTGACAAGAGACTATAAGAATTGTTGAATAGCCAGCAAGTAGAGAAATGGCTGATGTAATTAACTGCTTTTTCAAGTATTTAGATTATAGAAGTTTGAGAAAGGCATTTTTGTTGCTGTGCTCTAGTTATAAAAACTCTTTCAAATTCTCCTTTATTAAAATAAATACGTTCTGAAGAAGAAATAGCTTAATATATCCTGAAGAGTGTTTGATAGTTCTATGCTGATTTTCTCATAATGGCATTTTGCAGCTGCAGCTTCATGGAGCTGGAGATGAGAGCTGGGGAGAACTGTGCTGAGGGTCAGGCTAGAGAAAATTAAGAGAATGGGACCTTAAAACTTCCCTGGTCAAGTTTCAGGTCTGAAAATGCTTGTTAGCCTAGACTTTACTGTGGGAAAAAAAGGAAAATTTTTCTTTCAACAAGAGCCTCTCTGGTCTATACCTCTACAGCCTCATGGACTGGAGACAAAAGAAAGATTACATCAATTTTAGACAGCATCTTAGACTGCAATAGGAATTAATTTTTTTGCTATTCTGGTTTTAATGGTGACTTTTTAAAACTGAATATAAGCTATTACTCCAACTAGGCAGTCCATTCCATGGAAGGGCATTGAGGGAAGTGTTGGTCTTCTGGGTTGCCAAAACCTGTATCAAAAGTGCTATTGTAATTTTAAGGTTTGAACCAGGGAAGATACCAAGGACTGCTGTCTGCTTTTTCCACAGAATTTAGGTTGAATTTCAATTTCTCCAAGTTCAAAACTCTAAGAATATTAATTAAAGACTCTTAATTTCTTTCTCATTGGTATTTCCTAATTTCTGAGCTTTAAAAAGTAGAGGCGTTTAAGGATATATATATTTTTAATTTTTTTTTTTTTTTGCATTCTGTTAAACCAAAAAGTAAATATTCAAAGACCTGTATTTATAGATGCAGTGCTGAATTATCACTCAGGGTAAGAAAGACAGCCAAATTCCATATGCACATTGCTATCAATTTTTGAATATTGAGGATTAATTTACTACCACTTGCCTTTATGTTTCAGTCAAGCACTCTTTTTTATATAAGAGAATGAAGTGTCATTCTTAAAACAAGAAACTGTGGAAAAGAGAAAAACATCTCTCAGATTATAGGAGAAAGGAGATATGTGTCACCTCCAACTCACAATCCAGACTTTTGCTGCTCTCCTGTAGCCAAGGGCAGGAGTCTAAAATAGAAAAATGGCAACTCAAGAGGAACAAAATTATGCCTTGATGACTCCCCCAAGGATTGTTCGAGTGCCAAGTCAGGGCAAAGAACACTAATTCAGATGTAAGTGCCATATCTCTCCCCCTTTGTTGTATATTTCTCCTCTGAGGCTCCTCTTACTTATAGTTTTTGTAAGTGTGCAACATTTCTTACTAAAACTTAGGATAAAGACAAAAATAAATATGGAAGAGAGATGGTATTTTGTGTTAAGGACCAAACTTAGAAGGGAGAATGTAGCTGAGAATGAAAATGTGTGGAGCTGGAGCTCATTTCATCCACTGTAAAACACCTTCTGCAAGGTAATGATGAAAATGCTTTTAACTCCCAGGATGAGGCTGTGAGTCAGCTAAACCCTCCTGATCTGATCTAATAGGTCTGTCATAATCTTTGGCTGTGAGCCAGCTGTTCCACACAGAAGGTGGTCTTTCTGCAAATTTGTCTTTCTTCAGCAACTGGGTGCAGCTTGCCAGGCAATGATAACATGGTGTGAGTGAGGGGCCAGGGTGATGATACAGAACAAATGAGTCCATCAGACTCTTTGGTTTATTTGCATGAGTTTTTCCAAAGGACAGCCACTTTAAAATATGTTCCATTTCTAATTATGCGGCCTAAAGGATTGAAGTTGTGTAATCAAAATATTATCTTAATTACACTAATTACAGACCCTTATACTGAGAGAAATCTCAGGATATTTCTAATGTAAGCAGCTAATTAAGGTCTAGTAGAATAATGACAGCTAAATTGCTGATATTTGTGTGGAGGTATCAATTTAGAAAAAAACCCTTGTATATAATCTGCTATAATATGGTAAAAATAGTAATTCTTAAGTGCACTTAAGATAAAATTACAGGTTTTAAACCAGTTTATTATCATCAGCCATCAAGGGAAGTATATTTAACTTAGGGTTCTTTATTGAGAACTATGTTTGATATAGTGTGCTTCTAGATCAATATGAAGTAGAGATACTAGATTTGTAAAACAGGATAAATAATTTTATTAATTGTAATGTTTAATATTACTAATAAATAAGTGAATGCTGTCTGTTTATCACTTGAAAAGCTACTTTACTATTTAAAGTTTTGGCTAAAGAATTAATTTTGAAACCTTGGGAAGGCAGTCAGTGGAGACAGACCTCAGATGACTTGTGGTCACTCTTTGATTTTGGGAATTGAGTTTAAGCATGTCAGGCCTTTTTGAGAGGAAATTTTGTTATTGCTCTCTTTATGTTACAGGATGCACAAAAATTAAAGAATCAACATAAACCTTGCTGGAAAGAACATATCTAAAAGAACACATGATAAGGACTGGGGTTTCCCTCAGATCTCTGCCTTCGGCTTCATACATTGATGAATACATTTTAGGGGCAAGTTTCCTAAACTGGAGGAGGAGCTGCCTGCTGGTCATTGTGACCAAAGATTCTGTTCATGCTTAAAGGCAGAATTAATTCAGAAGTTTGGCTTACAGGCCGCATCAAAAATTTACTTTGGTTTAGAGGAGGAGAAGTTTGAATTTTATTTTACTTCAATTCTTTAGCTTTAAGCTGCTTCCCAAATGTAAATTTAGTAAGAGGAGGAATGAAGTGAGTTTTGGTTGAAATGGTTGATGACCCCTTTTAGTCATGGTGCCAAGATGTGCTGTCACTGAAATCTTGGCTGTCAGAAAATGTTGGGGTCTGGAGCCACCCACAGACATTAAGTTCTGAGTCCAACCTCTCCTGAGAAGACCAGGGGTGACATTTTCGTTCAGCGGTGGCCCTAAGCAGAGCCAGGGACCCCAGCCCATCTCCCTGGGCGCCAGCTTGGGATCCTGGAGGACTGTGCCTGCCTGGGGGAGGCTCTACCTAGATGAACCCTTGTGACAGCCCTGCTCCTCTGCCCTGCACCCTTGCAGCAGGGGTTGCAAAGCATGCATTGAAAACATCTGTCTGCTTAAATCTTAGGGAGGGTGTGTTGGAGTGTGGGGAGGAGTCTACTGCTGACCAAACTCGGAGGGAACCTCTTCAGAAAGGGCCTGCATTATCTTGGAGCAACAGTTTTTGCCCTCAGCTGCTCAGTCAGTAATCAATAGTCTTAAGATGAAAAAGACCAAAAACCAAAAAGGAAATAATTAAAAATCATAAAAATCTATGCCGTGAAATAATCTGTTTTCTGGGAAGAATAATACAACACTGACAAAGGCCTCTCCTGACACAAACTGAGAATACTCCCTAGCCAGCTCTGCTTTCTTCTTATGTCTGCAGGAGTTTCTGCCCATTTCCATCATGAAGTTGTTTAAGAAAGTCATTTTAATAATTGAAAATTGATGCTTACCATTAGATTGTCTTATTTGTGAAATTCTTGCAGTTTAACACAAACCTTGAGAATACATGTGGCAATTCTTGGATGCTGTAGGCCTGGATGAAAATCACCTTCAGAAATCACAAAATCATAGAATGATTTGAGTTGAAAGGGGCCTTTGAAAGGCATCTAGTCCAAATTTCCTGCAATTAGCAGGGTCACCTTCCACTGGACCAGGTTGATCAGAACCCTGTCTAACCTCACCATGAATGTTACCAGGAAAGGGGCATTGACCACCTCTCTGGACAGCCTGTTTCAGTGTTTCACCACTGTCATCGTAAGAAATTACTTCTTTTTAACTAATCTAAATTGACCCTCGTTCAGTTTCAAACCATCCCTTCATGTTCTATCACAAAAGGCCCTGCTAAAAAGTCTGACCCTATCTTTCCTAAAGCACCCCTTCAAGTACTGGAAGGCCCCATAAGAGCCTTCTGTTCTCCTGACTGAACAACCCCAAATCTCCAAGCCTCTCTATGTCATCTCTATGAGGTATTAATCTCCAGAACTGTTGAGCATTGGTGACAATGATTGGGTTTTTTGGGTTTTCCCTTTCAAGGGATGTAGCCCTGAAAATTACAGGGAAATACTTGGCATCACTTTTGTGTAGAGATGAAGCCAGGAACTAAGAGGTTTTTCATTAATTTTTAAATTATATTTCAAAAGGTCCTTGTTCTCTTTGTTTCATTAACAACCTATCCCCATTTGTGATTGTGAGTCTACTGTCCACTCATTTTTTCTGAATTAGTATTAGTAGGTATCACATGGTTTGGAATAAACATTCACTCTGAAGCCCAGATGGGCACACAAACTTTCAAGTCAGCAGCAGTAGATGATGAAGCCATTCAATAACAGGGCAGCCGTCATGCTGGGAAACAGAAGTTCATCATCCTAAGGAGCACCTAGCCTTCCGAAAGCTTTAGCCTCAGCTCCATTAACACAGAAGTACTCTATTCAACACCGTATCTTCCAGGAATTCTGTTGTCATGTTCCCCACATTTTGAGTGGATTCTCTTGTATTTCTAGCCTTGCAGTTGAACCAAACCTACTCACACACTATCATAATTGATTGCAACATTCTTTTTGAAATACTTCAGAGCTTGTTTTCAGGTTCAATTTTGTGTCTCTTGGACATAGTCTTATTGAGTGTCATATCTTCCATACTGAGAACAATTCAAAACTCAGTCCTTAACTTCAGCTTAATCCTTAGCATCGTCTTTCTTCATTGTCATTGTCTCCATGTGTGATGTCTCTCTTCCTTCCTACAAAACCTTTTATTACTCTCCAAGATCAGAACTGTCTTAAGGGAAAACTGTAGTCATTTTTCTTTGATTTCTTAGACTAACTAACAATAAAAGCACAGGCTGTGAGCTGGATCCTTTCAGGCTTGATTAGATTTCAAACACGAGATTTTTTTTTTACAATAGGAGCTGGAGGAAACAATAGAAGCTGCAGAGGTAAAATAAAAAAATGTTCTGATAACATGTTTAAAAATATGGTGAGAGTGCCTGTGAATGTAAAAGTAAACAAGTAAAGAAAGCCATGCAATCTTCTTTTATAATGTCTACATCAAGTCTTCCTTCTGAGATGGTGTCTTTCAACTATTCTCAGTCCCTCTATTTATATACAAAACAATCAAAACTCTGCTTGACAAGTGTAGAGCTTACCTCCATACATAGTGGTGGTTTTATTTTGGGACTTCATGGATTTTAGTATTCACTGAAACAATTTATTCTGCTCTAGCATCTTTATATATGAGAAAATGTGACGGTAAAATTATTAGTAGATAGAACTTCAGCTGTGAAGGACCTCAAATTGACTAGGATGCAGGGTTAAAATCCAGTCTTTCATGCATAATTCAAGCTGTCTTGTAGTGTGATGGTTCCTTTGAGGATACATCCTTGGTTGTAACTGACACATGCAGTTGTCACTTACATACTCAGCTTTTCATGACAGAAATGCACTAGAACATTTTGGAAGTACTCTGGTGCTAATCTCCTCACTTACTGAAGCTGCATTTTTTCCATGACATTAGGAATGTGAAGAGTAGAGTCATTAACTGAGAGTGTTCTCATATCCATTTGCCATGTACATTCCTCTCCTGTGATTTGACAGGTTCTTGTGGTACCAGATGATGTGCCTGGTCTTGCTCTGACAGCCTTGTTTCTTGGGAAACAGGTCATCAGGAACCAAATTGTCAGAATTGTTCTTACAGCTTCAGCCTTATTGCTGTCCCCTTCCTAAGGACTGCATAGGACAGCTGTGATCTGAGTGAGCTCCTTTGCAGGCTGCATCTGGAACATGTTCCCTGAGAATGTATTTTGTACAAAAAATGGGGAAGTTTTTCAGTGCCTTGAAGGACATTGTAGTGGCCTTCTTGGCCTCCATCTGGGATTCATGGTCTCTGTTCTGTGGAGTGCTCCTGATAAAGTAAAACAGATAGTGATGCTTTTAGTTGACATTGCTGATAATCAGAAACCTGGGTAAGCCTGCAGTAAATAAAAGGTTAATCAGTGAACCCCAAATAAAGATAATTGGAACATAGCTGTTGTTAGTCCACTTTGAATGAGCCTTCCTCACTTAATAGCATTTCAGTGAGAGGCTCAGGGCTCTTGGCAATATGTTTAATACCATCTCTTTTATGTTTTTTCTTGATCCTCTAAATTAATAATTATGACAGCTAAAACTATTAATCTAATTTAATTATTTCTTAATACACTGGAAATTTATTATTTGCTTGCCCTCACACTTGTCTAATTTAAAAGTTATAGATAACCGAATATTTCTGTGTTTATGATCTCTATAGTTGTGTGATGTAAGTTCTCACACTCTGTAAAATTTTAATAAAGGAATTTACGATGAAGCTTGTTATTAAGTGTAGGATGAATCCTATTATTAATATCAGTACTATGTTGCTTTTGCCAAGAACATTCAAATCAACAAACTTGAAAAGAACAAAGGGAAATGACTAACAAATAAGCATGAAGTTGTTGAAAAAAATTATGTCAAACCAATCTAATTTTCTTCTCAAATTCTCCCTAGGGTAAGAGGTGTTGTGGTTAGAAAAGAGATGGTAAGTGTCATGGACCCTGACTTTGCTCAGACTTTGTACATTGACAGTCTCATTAGCTGACTTAGGAAACATGTTGTGGAAGAAATTAATAAGGATAGTGCAAGGCTGTTTTGAAAATTGTAGAGCACTGATGGTGATCAACTGTCAAAATTAAAGAAAAAACTGACTGGGATTCTGCAAGGACCTGTCTAGGCTCTAATACAACTCGAACTATTTATTGATGATCTGGATGATTGAATAGCCTGTGTGTTATCAAATTTGAAGCTAGGATGGACTGCAAGAATGACAGAAGACAAGGTAAAAATTGAAAATTATCTCTACAAAATGGAGAAACTGATTGTAACAAATAAAATGCTGCTCAAGAGGGTGGAATTTTTTTGTAGAAAAGAGAATGACCAACCCTATAGCATGATCTTGGGAGGGGTTCACAAATGAGAGGCAATCAAGAGTTACATTGATGAGGAGAAGGCAAACAAGTCCAGTGGTTTATAATGGGAGTTGCATGTTGTCTGCTCAGCACTAATAGGGTCCTGAAGTGCAGGAAGGTTTCAGGTAGACATTAGGAAAACTGCTTTTGCCATGTAGACATTTTGCACTAAAATAGATTTCCTGCACAAGTTATGGCAGGCAGTAAGAAGTTCTGTAAGTAGAAAGCAGAAGCAGCTGCCACTAGAGTGGGAGGATGGATTTAGTGAGGATCCTGTTATCTGCCTTGCTCTTCTACCTGTTTCTGGCATCTCTAAGGAAACCCTGCCAAAAATCAGCTACCTGGAAAAGAGCAGGGCTCATCCTACTAGATGTTAATCATAAACTGGAAGAAACTTATGCCAAAATTGCCCCAAATATGTGTTTTATTTCAGTCTGCTGATCATGGAGCTTCCCAAGACTGGAGTAAAAAGATCATCCAAAGTTATGTAAGAAATACCCTCTGATGACAGTTCATGCATTCACGGTGACAAAACCATGACTGAAAAAATTCCCTAAAATGAATTCTATAATGTTTCAAATGCTTGTTGTAAGTGGGGTGAAAGCATAACTGGAGGAATTGAAAAGTTGAATTCATGGCAAATTAGGTTTTTGGGTAGTCTTGAATTTTATAGTCAAGTACATACCCCTTGGAAGAGGGATCCTCTCTCCCTAATTCTAAATTAAATACTGACATTACTGGAATATCTAATACCTTTACATGATATACCGGGCCAATATATTACCCTTTCAATTTTCTTTGCATATTGAAAGTCCACTCTCTTTTACAGTGACCTTTTTATTAGAACAATGCACCATGCACATTTTCCATAAAAAAATGTAATTGTAATTTCTCTTAGGAAAAAATTATAAGAAAACACACACAAAGCAAAATTTCTGCTCTGTGATTTCAGCTGTTGGCTTTGAAGTTGCCTTTGGTTGTAGAGCTATATAAGCTCTGTGTTCAGGTGATGGTTGCAGACAATACACCCCAGACCCTCTTACTTTTTCTCACACTCAGAATGTCTCCTGGTCTCAAGTGTAAATCACCACACTGGTCTGGCTGTGTTCACCCTTGCTTTGGTGACTCTCTGAGTGGACTGGGGCTTAGCTCTCACCTGGAATACAAATAACTCTACATGACTCCAGGCACAGCAGAATCAAGGGCACTTTAATTAACTGATAACTATCAGAATCAGAAAGAAAAACAAGCAATGCACTTGAGAAGATGATGTAACAGAATCCTAGAGTATTTACTAAAGGTGAGAATAATGAGCAGAGTGTCTTTAGTCCCACACCTGAGAGTTTTAAAGTTGTGGAAAAGGAGAAAAAGTGACAGGATTTTTCACTTTTGCTTTGGCAATGCATAGATCAGGATTTTAGGATTTCTGCACCACAATTATAAAACCCTGTTGACTTTCGAGGTTAAAAAATTAGCAGAAGAATTTCCTGCAGTTTCTGAGCAGGCTGAAGCAGTTTTAAATATATACAAAAAGTATACTGACTTAAGAAATTTCAACTGTTTTCTTCAGAGTATGTCTTCACCTTTAATCCCATCTCTTTTTAAGTTTTGTTTGTTTGTTTGTTGTTTTTGTTTTGTTTTGTTTTGGAGTTTTTTTTAATAATAAATAATAAATGCTTGTTACTTTGGAAAAGAAAAGGGGGTTATTTTCATTACCATCTGATGGGCCTGTCATTTCATTACCATCTGATGGGCCTGCCTGACATTTAATGCAGTTAATTTTATATGTGACTAATGAGCACCAGTTATACTCCTGGATAACTGTGACACATATATGGAGAAGACTCTCATGCCTTAATTGCTTGACCCTGAAATTAGCTCAAGCAGATGGGCCTGAGCTGATAGTGAGGCTGACATGAGGTAAAAGAAGAGACCACTAATGCAGTCAGTAGCATGTAGTGTGTGAGAAACTGTTTTCTTGATTGAAATAATTTATTTCTATTTCCAGTCAATTTCACTATTTTAATATCTCATGATTAGCTGATGTGAGGAGGATAGCATTGTAGCTGTTTAACACCTGTAATTTGGTAAGCTCAAATGATAAGCCTCTAAGGTAAATTACTGTCTGGTATTGTGAACATAGACAAAGATATTCGTTAACTATAAACTGAAGTAGGAACTTTATTGTGGACTTTCAGCATACTTATGGATAAACTGTTAATTACCTTTATCCCTGTGTGGGGAAGAAGACAGTGTTTACTTTTAATTTTGAAGTTTAAGTAAGTTTTAAGTTGTCTGTTTCAAAAATACCTTGTCTACCGGTTACATTACCCTAAGTCAACCCAGACAATATAAACAACTTCCATCCTTGTGTGTGGAGTAATTCAGTACCATATATAATTTGTAGTCTTTGTCATATGAAGAAGAGGGAGTAGATTGGGGATTTGGGGGAGGGAGGGCAGTTCTGTAATAGTCGAGGCTTTGTAGAGTCTGTCACTTAATGCTGGGTTGCTGTTTGCCTGCTTCGTACTTGCATCTTCTCCTGACAGCTCCTCCAGGAGGTGCGTCCCAGGAAAAAAGCAGCAGGTTGTTGGCAAAGACAGTCTGACCTCATTACTGTGGCAGACAGGTGTATTTTTTAATCACAGCCTTAAAGCCTCAGGAAACCCTGGACTTTTTCCAAGATCAGCTGGGATTAACCTGGCCCTTTGATGTGCTGACGTCCCATGGAGACTTCAGTGGAAGAGGGTGAGTGAAGACTGACTGGCTCTGGTCCTGGATTTCTTAGGCGAGACATCTGTGAGAATGATTTGTGTGGGAGAAATTGGACCAAAAAGGAAAACTGTTTCATGCTAATTGCAATTTCCAGTGGTAAACCTGGAGGTGAGCTGCCACTGACAGGCTCTTAAACTAATTAACCAAACAGTCCAGTACCCCATGCTGTGTAATCTTACACAACTATGCATAAACAACTCTACTGAAGATTTATTCCAACCCCAAACTTTGAACAGGCTCTGCTGAAGTTAAACAGGCTATTTGAAGTGTCACAGTGATCTGCAGTCCTCCTGTCTGATGCACTACATGCTTGACTCTAATTAACAGTAATCAAATAAGGAAAACTCTAAGCAGTATTCAACAGCTATTACTCTCATATTAGCAGAGAGAAAACATAATTTCAGAAGAGAAATAAACACGTGGTATCATGTGGAACTATAATAAATCCTTTTAAGTGGCTTTGTGAAAAAAATGTATTGTAATATGCCATTAAGCAGTGAACGAAGGCCATAGGGGATAAAAAGAAGGGATTGGGGAAGAAGGAAATCCCATGATATCCAGATTCAGAGTTTGCTTCTACTGAGTCCTGCTTTTGAAATGTAAGCAACATTTTTCATCTGTCTTGACTTTGGACATAGAAAGTGTCAGTTATCCTGCACTCTTAGGAAATACAGGCAAAATATTATTTTACAAAGAATTATCCTCCTCTTTCTTAAAATGCTACTAGACATAGCTCATTGCAGTCTATAAGTACACATGATTTTGTGATGGGGATTTAGGAGGAGGGTTCCCACAGATATCAGTACCTATCACATCACAATTTGATCTATATGCTCTACTTCTCACCTTTGTAGGTTCTTAAGGAGCCTTTTAAAACTTCAGGGTGATAGAAAAGTACTCTATGAGATAGTGTTCATCACTGGATATGGACTTTGAGCCATGAGTCCCTGTACCTTTATGTTCTTGATGAATTAAGGCTGCCCAGAGAACAGAAAGATTCTCAGATGTCTATGGCCACTACAGTTACCTGGAAGCTTCCTATGGTCTAGAAGATAGAGATGCTTTCAGGAAATAATTTTCTTCTTTGAATGACTACAGCTGATTAGATTCCTGACCTGCCTGGGCATCCAAAGAACATGATCTTTGTCAGTTATTCATTCCTTGTCCACAGGTCTATACTCTTTCTGCTGTACCTGAATAGTTGTTTTCCATCAAGTCCTTCGAACCCACTCTCAAAAACACATTGCAGACGCTTAGCTTCAAGTTCTCTTTCTCCTTTCCCTGTGTTCCCAAGGACATAAACAAATGCTCTGTGACTGAAGGCCTTTATTTCCTCTTAAGTACCATGGGTTTGTGCATAACTGTAAGCAATTTCTCTCCTGACTGTGCAATTTCCCTTGGTGATATTTAAAGGAACATTTTTAAATTATATTTTTAAACTGTTAGAAATAGCTCTCCAGAGCTTCCACTGCTGAATACTAATAACTTTTTATATTAGCATAAAAGGATATCTTTATCAAAGATCACCGTTTTAGGGGGAAAGGGTAGTATATGCATCTCAAGAGGCATGGGGAAGCTGTTCTTAGGCTTATGGAGGTTTTTGTCCTTTTTTCAGCTTCCATAGTTTTGTTAATGCTAAATTAAATTAAATGTGCCAAAGGAGCTATGGTGAGTTTTTGCTAATGTGCACACAATCATTATCAGAGGGTAGTACAGAATGCTGATTTTTTTGCAGATGCATGTAATTTTAACACCTGCTCATCCTGAAACTTAGATTAGTTTCTCCTAGGACCATTTATAACTAAAACTGTTGTTGGTGTGTTTAGTACTTTTACATGAGCCCATATAGCTGCAAGGAACTGCAAAGAGATGTACCTAATGGAACAAAGGGCAAATAATGGTCTGGAAAAGCCAGACTGCTGTTCAATATGTCTGGAAATCGTGTAGCAGCAGGCAGAGTTCAATTAAATCATCTTGGGTTTGTGTAGGAAAGGGATTTGCAGTCACTGACTTGCCCCTCAAAATCAGCTTTCTTGTTTACCTCAAGCATACAACTCATTGAATAAAAACTAAGGTGATCCTGGTAGGCCAATATGTATCCTTCATCAATAAAAGCTAAGTAGTCCTGTCACACAGGAGCCCTGAAAGCTGTACCTGCTGTGACCTTTTCCCACACCATGTTGCACAAATGCTGAGAATCTCCAGCTAAACCCAAGTACGACTGAGTAGGGAGAAAATGCCTCTTCTATCATTAATCCAGCCCTTGCTTTCAGATTCCCTTTAGAAATGTGTTTTGTTCAGTGAGCTGCAGAAGTTAGGAGAGAGAGTTTAAGCTGCTAATATGCTTGGAATATTTGAAGAAATATTTGTTTCACAGGGACATTACAGGCTGGATGTTGTTAAACACTGCATATTTCCAGGAATCTGTAGGACTTAAACACAGTCATTATTGCTGCTCCTTCATGACATCACTCAATATTTTAAGATTTTGAAGATAAATGAAATCTAATCCACACATATGGCAATAGTTTTGGCTTTTAAAATTTCTTCCCCTGCAACCCAGGTGCCTAATGTTTCTAGTCCGCAAGATTTTACTGTGATCCGAGATGTATCTGGTGTGTGACGTGGTCCCAAGGAGGAGCTGAGACTTGTGAGTGCCATCTGCCCATCACTGGTGGAGTTTTACTGCCTGGTAGCAGAACAGATTGTCAGTGTCCCTTCGTCTGTTGAGTTCACATCCTGGTTGAAATAGAGGGTGTTTGAAGCTACCAGCACCCAGCTATGAAATGTGTTGGCACAGCAGTGGCTGCACTGCAGGGACTGCTGCATTATCCAGGCGTGCTGCGCTGGGCTGGGGGAAGCAGCTGGGTACAGCAACTTCTGCTGCCACCACTGACAAGCTGTCAAATAGCATGAGCCAACACACTGTGCTTCTGATCTGTGAATCCTTTGACCTGAACAAAATAACGTTCACTTTCTAGTACCTCTCATCACAAATTTTTATGAAGCAGCATGAGATTCTAGGCTGGACAGAGCTCAGGAGTGAGAAATACTGCATTATGGGGTTTTTTATCTGTTTCTGTCTTTTTTTCTCCTTTATGCTGGAGTAATACATTTCCTCAGAGACTAAATATACAATTACTCTTTGTGCAGACCTTTCAAATCTGAAACGTTGAAATTGGTATGTAAATATCATTTACTATTGTTGCTCTAATTGATGACTAAAATGCATAATTTTAGTCAAATTGTAGTTTTAATTTTTATGAATGAGGTTTTAAGTGCCTTGGTCTGGAAAGCACTTAAACATAGTGCAATATTACCCCTTTGATAACATTTTAATGAATTAAAGTAAATCCACGACTTCTCTTCTAACACCTTAGCTTCCCTTACTTTTTCATTTGATGGTTGCTAATATTCACAGATTAATATTGGAAAAGGCCTATGACTGACATTTTTAGCATTAAAAATGAACACATTTAAGCATATTTCTTAAAAGTTCCCATTCTATTCTTTCTCTGTTTTCCTCTCTTTATTACCTTTATTCCCTAGTTCTTTTGGTGCACTACAAACATTTAATTGGTCTTTGAGAACTGGGAAAACATGGAATTGTTTCTTTCCCCAATGGAGTAAGAGTACATGTTTTAATTTTCATCTTAATTTTACCTTTCTCTACTGCTTTTGGCCACAAATACTTTTTCATTGTTCTTTACTGTTGTAAGCCATAGTCAGTGATAACATGAATTGCTTCTTTCATTGATATTTTAACATGACTGCATGAATCATTCAAGTTTTTAAAAAGATCAATAGCTGACACTATAATTTATATTTTCTTACAGGTTAGAATTATGTAAATACTATATTCTTAGCTGAATGCTTGTCGTGTTAACCTTACTTCCTCCAGCAGAAATTTTAGGATCCTAGACTCCTTAGTCTTTATCCTCTGGCAATGCAGAGAATGCAGCATCTTGGGAAGGAGAATCAATATTTCTGAAATTTTGGACGATCTCCTGGAAATGTTTCTCTTAGTTGTATAACAAGGCTGAAATATCTGCTTCAGAGAAGAAGCTTCTTAAAGCTGAGCCAGTCCAGGCACCTGTGCCTCTTCTCTCAGCTTTTGTGGGAGTGCCTCTTGTGGTACCTCACACTTCTCGTTTTGCTGGAGTCAATGGGCACTGATCCTTAGTGGGTGTTCTGTACAGCTCTGAAGCACTGAGCTTTCAGTAACGTGGGTTGATCGCACTTCATCCTAGGAGCTGCAGTATTTGGGAGCACACATCCTTGTTTTAAGTCTGATAAAGATCAAGTTAAAATAAATCTGCTGCACATATTACATCTACCCCAAATTCTTCCACAGTGGTAGTGTGCTTCTGGCAAAGCAAAGTGAAGTGTCCCTGGCCAGTTGCTACAGAACACAATATTTTCTAGTGTGATAGAGTTATTGTGCATACAGTAAGTCTAAACTTCTACCATGTTTCTTCCACTTTTTTTTTTTTAACCTAAAGAGTCTGTCTCTGAGAATAAGGATGTTGTTTCAGTCTCTTTTCTGCTAGGCTTGCCACAAGGGTAAAAATACTGTGTGTGATGGACTGTCTCCTGTTCCACAGAGGATGAGTAGGCTTTCTCATGTGTATTATATGGGCCACTGACATGTTTTGAAATGAAACTGAAACACTTAATTTAAAAAGATTCTGCTTAAACAGGTATAAACCTGTTCTTTTGCATTGATCTTAAAGATATCCCAGACTCTTTTTGGAAGTTAAATTTGATTAAATAATGATATTTCTCTTAACAACTCTTGTTTGATCTGATATAAACATATTGTAGCTGGATAAATTCTTAACTGATGGTAAGGTTGTGTTTTGATTTAAAAATCCCAGAAGTTTAGATTCCATGTTTATTTTATTGCTTTTATTTCTCAGTCAAGATCCTTTATCCATAGTAACATCTGATCTTTTAAGAACTTGACAAGGAATTTTTCAGTGAAGGATAAATTCCTACCTTCAACATCATAAGGGAGATTAATTTTTCTTAGCATCACTCTTTAGTTCCACTAAAAGATGTCAAAATGTCTGCACTTCAGAATGAAAGTGTCTATTTTATCAGCATAACAGATAGTGTACATGCAGCAGTGCTTTCAGATTTTAGAAATGTCACTGTATTTTTATTGTGAATTATCATGGGCATTGACAGACTTGATGTCAAGAGGTAGAAACCATGGTATTAGAGGGGAGAATGTGTCTGAATGAGATGATGTAATCTTAAAATGTGAGTAATTACATGGTAAATTGAGAAGACTACAAGTAATTCAGTTTGAACTGAGACTCTTCTGAACTGTGATTATTTTAACACTGAGCTAAGTATTTTGTTCACTTATTCTAAGTCATAGTTGTGTGACAGCCTGCCTGCATATATTAATCTTGGTTGTTGCAGAACAAAGAGCATCAACCCTGTTGACATATAGGTACACTTGGGCCATCTAAAATCTCTCAAATGATTTTGTAGTTGTGTACACTGTGTCTTATTTCCAGCCACAGAATAAGGTACCCAAAGTGTCATATGAGTGCCTCCAGCTGTCATGCTTCCAGAACCACAGCAACAGGGCTGAGCACTGGAACGGGAAAGTGAACCAGACATTCTGTGATCTCCTTCCCCTGTCCTATTTTGCTGACTTGTGTGTTGACAATTGAAATTAAAGCTTTCATCAGAGATCCACTATATTTTTTTTGTAGAAAATATCTGTTGTTAAACAGTCCTTTTCTGTACAGTTCAAGTCTCCTTTTAACACATTTCTTAGAAAGATAAAATACACTGTATGTTTCAGTACTATGTGAAAATCATTATAACTTGGTTATAGTGTAAATTTTGGGTTCTAATGTAATTTTTTTTTTTTTGTTTAGATAGCATGTTTGGATAGTAATCAAAGTTTCGATCAGTAACCTGGGTGCTAAGGGATCCAGGAAATACTGATTTAATCAAATTAACACTCTCCTGAATAATTTAGAAAACTTAATTGTTTTCTGGGCTTGTGGCCGATTGTGACCCAAAGATCCAGCTTCTGAGAAGAAAACTATTAAAGTAAACCATGTAAAATGAAGACATAATTTGATTATTTGCTTACCAGAGCATTCTGCTTTCCAAAAACTATTACAGAGAGGGTGCCATGAGCTGAAAAACTTTTCTATCTAACCAAGTCCTAAGGATCAAGAGGGAGGAAAAAATAAGGGTGAAGGAGGGAGAGAGGGAACTTTTAAAGCAGACAAGGGATTCAAAATAGAAAAGCCATTTTCTCCACATAAGAGGAATCCCCACAGAAGAGGGTTGATGACATTTTGCAATTAAACCCTGTAGGGAATGGATGTTTAGTAGCATCTAATGCACTTTTGTTGGCTGCAGCTAATGGTCCTCTGGGCTGTAAGTTTCCCAAAACAAGGAAACTCAAAATTATTCAAATAAAACATACTGTGTGTCACTGGCAGTTTAAGCTTCCTCTTGATAGCAATTCTGAATGTAAAACTCTTCTCATAGGGCTATTTGTGTGACAGCTGTCACAGGTGCACCTCTAAAACATTGAGTTTAAAACACTGTGCCAGGTTTGTCTTTGCCAGAATACAAGCCCTTTTTCCATTTCATCTGACCTGCAGGTCAGAAATCAGAGGTGCTTTTTTGTGCTAGATAGTCTGCTGTTCACTGGGGAAATGGGTTCTGTCAGGGAATATATCTGCCTGAGGTTTTTGCTCGCACACAATGGAAATTTGAGAAGGGAGAACTGCAACTGTAAATTGGCTGCATGGAAACTCTTACAGAGGTAACTGTGGATAATATTTAGGCATGTGACAAAGTTTCTAGACTTCCAAATAGATCCAAAATTTCAGTGGCTTCTGATTCAGAATCACTCTGCTCTGGATCAAAGCTTTATTTCAAAAAAATGGTGCTGATAAAGTGAGTGTTGCTAAGCTGACCTAACAGAGAGACAGAATAATATTTTTTTTCCTCACACGTCTCCTAAACTCTAGTCTGGTTGAACCTTAACAAGTTTGCTGAGTTTAATGGAGTTTTACTGAGCTCCAGTTGTATTCTACAACAGCTTTTTCCTTCTTATCAGGTGTTTATGAAAACTTAAAGCAGCTAATTCTGTTCAGGCACTAAAATATTAAAGGGACATCGGTACCCCCCATTTATTTGCTAAGCACTACAAGACTAAATATTACTGGAAGCAGCCGTAATCCTTAAAATGTTCTTTTCACTGGCCACTGGAGGTGACATGTTTGTGTTTATCTAGTTCTGTCTCTCCTTGGCTGATAACAAGCTTCTCTTTGACACTTGTAACAGCTGATTTTTCAGTCCTTGGGATTTTTGCTTAAAGGCAGATCACTGAGAGCCAGAAGGCTGAATTTGGTAAGGTATGTTTGATGTAAATGGGCAGGCATTTCCCTTGGCTAGGCTTTATGGCAGCCACCCCACCCTCGCTGTCCCAGGGCACAGCCGAGCTCTTTGGGCAGGATTGTGTTGTCCTGAACTTGCTGTGATATCAAGAGCCCAGCAGCACCCTGCAGTTCCACTGAGCATCATGTTTGCTCTCAAGGAATATCTACACATCATTATCTGCATCCTTTTTAAACAAGAGACTTCTTTAAACAAGAGACTTGGAAAAAAGTTATGACATCTACCTCTGGTTGTTTGGTTGGTCCTGAGTTTTTTTTGTACTTCCTGGATTAAGGAAGAATAACCATGATATGACAGGCCTGGCATGTTTGCAGCCCAGTTGCATTTTTCTCAACCGCATATTCTGGATTCCAGGTGTGTTCTCAGCACTAAATTCTTTTCTACCTAAGGTGCAATGCCACGGAGCCTTCGGATTGCCTGTCAACGAGCCTGTTTCTTACTGCTACTTGGGACATCTCTTAAGCATTATGCATATTTTGTTTGTTGGTTTAAAGTTCTTTAGAAACTTATTTATTAAAAAGGAAAGAAAAAATAAAACAGAAAAAAACTCCAAAACCTAGTAACAAATTAAAACCACAAAACCACAAGTTTTCCTAGCACCTGCTACACTGATGTTTTGTTTCTCTGTCAGACTCATGTCCTGGAACTCATTCCCTGTGTTGATTAGAGCCTTAAAGACTTTCTGATTTTTTTAACTCTGCTTCATAAATCATATGATTGATTACAGAGGACTGTGACACACAGATATAGATGGAAAAAGTTTAAGTGCTGGTTTTGGAGCCAAATCTAAAACCCCATGTTTAATGCTGAGTCAGTAGGATTTTCCAGATTTCCAAACTGTAGGATTACCAGAAGGGGAAAAAAGCCCTAATGTTTGCATGAAAGCAATTGTAGAGATGTTGTTGGCTGTACAACAGTTTTCAGGGTTACTTTAAAAGAATCTGGAGTACATAAAATGTGTAGAGCCTTCAAGGAAAAGCTGTGTATCAGAGGATTGGTGCCACATTGCTATCTGTTGTGTCATGGCCATTTGAAGAATCACTTTGCTCCATGAGTATCATGATAGTTAACTACTGTGCAACAGCTGTCAAAATGCATATTGATGAAAAAGCACACATTCCCCAAGATTGTCAGTTCCCCTCTTGCTTTTTTACAGGAAGTTCATTATTTTTTAATTGATGGTTTAGACTTTTAATCAGTGTGGCACTTAATTATAAAGATGCCACATAGAGTTACCAAGATGCCATTTTTCATGTTCCTTGGCTCTGCTAAACTCCTGCTAGCATTGCTCAGTGTGTATTTACAGCTACTGTGATTGCAAAGTGGGCATAATTTTTCCTCAGCTCTTGTATCAGTTCTCCCCAAGACAAATTACATACCAAAATGCAGACCTTGTAATCTTGCGTCCCTGTGAACACAATTACATGACTTACAAATGCTAACATGCAGGAATTATTAATGTATTATAATTATATAAATTATTCTATAATTTATAGTTATTAATTATAAATACAGTGTGTATTTATGTAATGGTCTGATTTGAATAAAGTAGGATGGAAATCTAGCTTTTTAAAAGTAAATTAACAAAAATGACCAAAAACTGTTAGGGATGCTTTATGTGACTATTATTTGATTACCAATGAAAAAAGTTTTTCTAAATCCATCTTCTGCTTATTATACAAACCATGATATTAAATTTCAATGTTTTATGCAACTAATATATATAAGAGAATTTGTTTTGTCTACATGTTTTTTACCACTTCAAAAAACTGATCTTCCATGTTGGATGTCCTGTGTCAAGTTTCTATTGGAAACTTTTTTGAACTCATGCTGATTTAAGGACGATGACCCAGAAAAGCTATGAAGTTAGAGCTGATCACTTTTAAATATTCCTTTGGAAACAACATGCTAGCTGTCAGGTGCATAGGCTGCACATCAAATCAGAAAATGTAGTAACAAGCTCCAAAACCCAGCACATGTTGGGAACAATCTTTATGACTTCCACTGGGAAGGCAGTGAGAGTGATTGAAACAGAGTAGTGTTTTATACCTGTAGAGCACAGAGTTGATGGGAAAGGAGATGAAGTGATTGTCTATATGGGAAAGACAAAGTAATGATTTTAAGTGCCCAGTAGAGCTGTGATTTATCACTCAGGAATAAAAGACCAGGAAACTGAGGGATTGTTTTTGTTCCCTCACTGGCAAGTAGAAATTTTTGTCTGTATAACTTTACTCTGGTTTGGAGCGGTCATTCAGGTTAAGACACAGAAAATTCAGGGTAGGACCAGAGGCTTTTACTGAAATTCTTACCCAGTGCTTTGGTGTTTCTTTCAAGATCTGACTTAATTACTCAGATGGGTGCCCTGCTGTGTAATCATCCTCTTGGTTGTACAGTGGGTATATTCCTCTCAGAGCAAAATGAAGTCATGGAGTGTAGTTAAATAAAAGGGATTTTCTTTGAGGATGCTTCAGATATTTACTGGGTTTTTAACAGGAATAGATATTCTTACCTTTGGGGTTTTTAATTATTTTAGTGTATATTACTGCTTCTAAGCAACCATTTAGGTGGCTGGTCATGGTACATGAGAAATTGATGGTGATATGGAAGTATATTAAATTTTCCCATTCAGAAGATGAGTTTCCAAGTTTATGAAATAAATTTGTGTTAGAAGCCAGGCTTTTTATGAAGATAAGATTGTCATCTGAATGTGTTAACTTTACCATCAAAGATGCAAAATTTGTCCTTCAAAGCAGGTGATGTAAAGGTTGCTATATTTTGGGTCTTTCTTGGTACTTCTGCATCATACCATATCCAGCTTTATTTTCTGAGTAGGATGTGCTGAAGAAAAAGTTGGAACGATGTTCTCAAGAGGATAGGATGCAGTAATTCTGTGATCAATCAATTTACTTCTTTTTCAGAGTATGGCTTTGTACCAGTTTGTATTGAGATTGTGACTGACAGTGATGGTGGATGAGTTAGACATCAGCAAATATTATGAACTGTTATTAGTTTCCCTTACTTTTTTATTCTTGTGCCAAAGATAGAACTTTCTGTCAAAGGAGTGAGTGCTTAGCATGTTCATGGCATTTAGCAAAATGGCTCAAAAGTGTATGTCAGCTTGCTCATAGGCAGCCAAAAAGCTCACATAATATGTAGTTCAAACATACCTCAAAAGAGTGCTTGACAATCTCTAGTTTACCTTTTTCCTCACCTGCCTTAAAACATATATTATATATCCATTAAAGGTAATCATACAGTGAAGAGTCATCACTGGAACAAGAAGACAGAACATAACATTGAGTTCCATTTATTTTCAGTTGTGAGTTGCAAGAAAAATAAATACAAATAGGGAAGAGAAGGTATGTTGGCAGAGATAAAGCCAAGTATAATCACATTTGACACTAAAAAAGCTCTGTCTGACTTATTCACAAAATTCCACCTCTGCAAAACAGTCTTTGCTTGGATTTCTGGTTTCTCTGACATTTGATTTAAGCTGGAATTAAACAACCCTTATTAGAACTTCGGTGGAATGAATTATAGTTAATAAATGTGTAGTATGTGTACCTGATATGCATACCAGCATTGTACACCCTATTATTAAAATCCAATTATGTTGATGAATAGTAACTTAAACTATGATTTCTTAGACCTGTAAATTTTCAGTTCTAATGTGCTGCCTCTTGTAAGTTTGCTGTGTTTGAAAGCCAAGGCAGTAATGTGACAAGAGTGGATCACTCAGTACAAAACTTGTGATATGCCTAAGGGCAGGTGTGACTCTGGGTCTTGGTGGGAGCAGGAGGAATGCTGGAAGGAAAGAGGAAGCAAAAACAATCAAGACAACATGTTTCCAAGACTTTCTGTGAATGAAATTCTTCAGCTGAAGCTGTTTGTGGTGTGGCAAGCTCTCAGGGTGGATATATTCTCGCAAAACTATTGTGCAGCTGGAAATACTTGCCACTGAGCAGTTTTTTGTGTGTTTGGCAAGGAAGCATTTATTTAGGTTTCATCTTTATAATACATTTTTTGCAGGTTTTCAAATTAAAGTCAGGAGTAAAATAAAAGTATACCAGCTTTGGATATTTCATGTCATTTCCTGTGTGCTCCTCTCTATCTAGAATTATAGAACAATCTCGAAATATGAAGTGCCTCTATCAAGGCATTCACAACTCTTTTGGGTTTCTCTAGGATCATCAGTAGTATACCTATTTGGCAAAAATTTTCATGTCTGAGGAGAAGTTGGCAGGGCCTTCCATCTGAAGTTTTTATTGTGGACTTCCCTCTGGAGCTGTGGGAAAAAGCCTGGGATGCTTGAGCATGGGCTCTAGTTTTCTCAGTGATTAGGTGTCATTGTCTAAGGAAGTAGATGGCCCAGGAGGGAATTAGAGTGGTTGGCTGAGTTTCTTTCTTTCTTTTTCTTTCATATTCCTGCCCTTCGTAAATATAGTTGGTGAATCTCACTTGAAACTTAATTTGTTTTGAAGTAAATGGCATATTTTAGGAAAATGTATCTGGCTGCTCCCAGGATGAGGAGTCTTACTGGGTGCATGTTTTTGAATGCATTTTCAGGAACTTGAGCAAATGGGAATTTTTGACTGAGAGATTTCCTGTTGGAAATTAAATTTGACTATAGAGAACATGATGAAGGATAGCATCCCTATTATGTGAATTTAATTTAAATCCTAAGCTTTCTTTTAACAAAATGAAAATTACTTTTTGGTCTTCTGACTAAAGGTGTCCTGACTAAAATAAAATTATATGTATTAACTAAACTACCCAATAAAACATGTCGCCCTGTCCTATGTGTGATGCTTATTGGAAGCTCATAGGATATGTATTGACTGGACTAGGATTTGGCTGCATATCACATCCTCCTATATAGTCTTCAGGACTTCACCCATAGAAAACCTGAGGGCAGGTGAGAGGGAAAGGTGCTGTCCCTTGATAACCTGTAAATCAATTCTACCATGTCCTTTAGTGGAGGGTCACAATTAAGCCCTGTAACGCATTGATTCATGGATGAAAACAAACACCTGCAGAAAGATAGTGTAATAAAATTAGCTTATTTTTTTCAAGATTCACTGTAGAAATGGAGTACTTCCAAAAGAGCTTGAACGATTTCTGCTACTCTAGGATTTTTTTTAAAAAAATATAAATTATTTTAATGTAGGCTACTTATTTTAATTGCTAAAATACTCTTATTTCCTTTAACTGTGTTTTACAAAGCATTCTGAGCAATGTGAAGAGAATGACACCATTTTGTGTTGCAAATTAATCCCTTTTGATAATTATTCATCTTTTGAGGTAGAATGTCTAATAGGATACTTTAAAACTGAGAGTATGAGGTAATAATATTTTTCTCACTAGACTGGGAAGAACAGGTCTGTCGGGGAAGATGAAACAGGAAAGCCTTATAGATATGATTACCTTGCAGGGGATGCTGAAAATGTGGAAAGTATAGTCAAGATTGGGATGAGGACTAGGTTTGAGTTGAAAAGTAACTAAGAAACAATGGTATAGCTGGCTGAAGGGAATCCTCCTTCTTGATAGAACAATAACCTCTGCCTAGGCAGGTCCAAAGGTCAGAACAAACCATGCCTACCTGGTAGAAGATTCCCAAAAGTGGTTTTTTACGGTTTAAAATATAACCCTGTATGGTAATGCGATAATTCTTATAGGTTACATGCAAATATTGTAGAATTTGTAACTTGTTTCAGATTGATTAAAGAGAATTAGAACATTCAACAGAGAAGATGATTTATTGTATTGTAAATGGCAAATCACTCTCTTTTTACTCTCTCTTTTTACCTCTTTCTCTCACTTTCTCTGGCCTGCTTTGAGCTGCGTCTTGCAGCCCAGCAAGCCTCTCACACCCATGCTCTTTCACAATAAATTCCCATGCTCTAAACCCATCTTTAGATATCTCTCACTTCTATTTTACCCTCATAACCAAATCCCACTGAGTTAAATCCTACACAGGTCTACTAACTCCTTGTTTTGTCTAGAAATATAAAAAAGTCTACTTCGTGCTGCCCTTACAGGCTTTTGCTTAATCTTAATAGGTTTCTCCATTAGAGATTTATGCCCTGAAGGTATTATAATGCATTTTAGTATTGCACTCTAAAGGAAACAGTTACAATACCTGCATACAGAAGTATATTAAGGACAAGGGAAAGTTTTGCTATTTTTTGAGTAATAAATGTGAAGCACAGAACAATGACATAATCAGACCTCTGATTAGATCAGTAACTGTGATTCAAAGTTGGGCCCTTGGGTTTTATGAAATCTCATGGGGTTTTAAATGTTGCCTGGGTTTACTTTTGACATGAGCACTGTCAGTGACTCACTGACAGTTTTGGTCATGAATGGACGTATTGAGTTTATTTGCTTTTATTCTCAGTTAAGTACATCAGGGGTCTCATTTAAAAACAAGGTTCTAGATCGGATGGATGCAAACACTTAGGGACACCAAGCCTAAAGCTGTGAATAAACAAATTCGAGCAAGAAGAAATAATTTATTTTTATCTTTTTTTTTTTCTTGACAGAATTTTTGGACATATCTTTACTGCTGTTATTAAGGTTTTTATTAATTTCAAAGTAGCTCTTCATTTGAACTGCTCATTTATTTCTGGTTACAGACACAACCACCTTTTGGTGAATTGGAGAACTTTGGGGTTTTGTGTCCTTCTCTGTTGGTAACCCTCTTCAAAAAAAGTTAGAATGAAGCCTCAGCTGGAGCTGTGTGAGATTAAAAGGCAGTTGCTGGAAAAATTGTGTTTCCGCAATTCCAAATAATTTGGCACAATGGTTGTTTTTTGTTCCATTTTGCCAATGTAGAAATTAACTTTTTCATTACTCTCCTTTCCTCAGGAGTAGCTGCCCCTCCTCTGTCTGACTCAGTTATCTGCTGTAGCAGCTGGTGGGGACAGTGTGAGTCCAGGTGAGTGATATTCTAACAAGTTTTGCAGGTATTTGGGTCTTTCTCCACTGGAAAGGTAATTGCAAAATTAAGTGAATGTTCTGCATATTCTTGAGAAGGGATGGAGAGGCACTGTTCTAAAATATCAGCAAGTTTGCATTAATATATCCATGTCTACATGGACAGACATTTCAAAGCTCTTACATAAGTACACCTTCATTAGGATTACCTTCTTCTTGCAGTTTGGTAATGAAACTCGTATTTAAAAATACTTCCCCAGGAGGCTATCAAGACAGTGAGCATGATCTACTAGTGAGAAATTATTCCTCATTTCCCTCCCGGGGGGAGGCCTTATAGTTATGTGGAATTTTTAGACTTTTATTTTTATGCCTTATAGTTTACCTGAAACTGAGAAAATCTTTGTCATAAATCAAAAAGAAAAATAGGCTCTCTACAAAACATAGCAAAGGGTATAATTATATTCTCATCATTGTACAGGGGAGGCATTTATAGGTACTTGGTGGTTTAAGTGAGCTGTTATGATTGCCTCTTTTAAGCATAGTTACCTTATAGAACAGCTTCAAGGGTGGGTTTCATTTTGTTTTTTTAACAACTCATATTTCTGTAATTATGCCTCTAGCTCATGTAATGGCCTTAAGCTAAAAGGACTGTGACCTGTTCTATCAAATCAACACAATATTTGTAGTTATTAGTATGATCTTACAATTAGCTTTTAATTAAATGTAGTGTTGCTCTTGCTTTTCCAGTTTCTGAGGCAGCACTGAAGTCTGTTTTTGTGGTTGAAAATCCAGCTGTTGAAAATCCATCCTTTGAGGCTATTCATCCTATCTCAGAATCCTCTCATATTTTCAGCATGCCATTTAAGCTTTGTCCTGTCTAGATGTTCTGGATCTACTGACTTCCTTTGCCCAGTATTTGCTACAGTTAACAGAACGAAATAGAAACTTCAGCTTTGGCTTAACGTTTGTCTGCTATTTTGTCTCCGAGTTTTTTCATTTCTACTTTTAAAATACAGCTGACCTTTTCTTATAACATAAAGTTGTAGGAACATATGGTTTTGCTGGTAAAAGTGTGTTGTATCGAAATATCTACTATGATATCTAAGCAATAATATGGCTCTAAAATTTCAACAATGAGTTCTGAATTTGTAGAAAAAGAGGTGCCCTGATTTCACACTGTATTACTGGGACTGAGTACAGGATTTTCAGTTGCCATGTGTTAAACCACACAGAAACAGATAGGCTTGTTATCTGTCAGTGTAGGCAGCAGTGAATTACTCAGTGGTTAAAAGATTTGGTGGCATTAATGAACAGCAATGGAAATAAAACATGCTTTTCATACTAAGTATTTCATAGCAATAAAAAGCAGCAAAAAACCCATGTATTTTTGTTCATAACCTCCTGACTTGAGTCCAACAGAAACAACATGACCAAATTGTTGTGGCAATTTCTGACACTGGCTGTTTTGATTCTCAAAGTGGCCTAGCTATTTAGAGAAGAAGTGTTGAGGAAAAATAACTGCACATCCTAAGGCAAAGTGGCTGGGTTAAGTTGCTTGGGTTTAGGGGCTTAGATTTTATTCCTACTTGGGATAAATGCAGACATGTAAACAGCATCGGGGTACAGTATAGGCAGAACAACTTAATGCTATTTTAAACACAGTGCAAAACTGGCTGATGTTGCTGGGCGAAGTTGCTGGCCAGGCTAGTTTCTTATGTCATCATTAAACTTTTAATATGTCTAAATTTCCTAAAAGAAAAATGACACAAGGACTTGCACAAGGACTGCTTAATTACTTGGATTCTGGATTCAACCACTTCTACCTACACAGTCATGTAAAACATGGTAGTGGCTTTTGCAAAGGTCCGCAAGACCCTGCTTGTCTCAGTGCTTACTGGAAGAAAAATTTACATACTCGAAAGCTTGTCAGCATTTCTGGTGTGGGTTTTCCTCTCTGTCTCTATATTTCTTACTTTCAGCTCACAGGCTGCCACAAGTCTGACAATGCTCCTGCTTACTCTGAAGGGATAAATGTACTTCAGCACTGGGTGAATCAAACAATTGATCAAACTTCTGTGTTTTTGAATGCATATTCCCATGACTGAAAAAAACCCCAAACTAAACTTAATATAAACTTATCCAACTGCCTGCATTTTTTATTTTTATTTTTTCAGAACTAGTTCAAGGCTGTTGTGTTAACACTTTTTGGTATATCCCAAGTGCTGTAAATTCCAACTTTTTTTAGGCACATTATAAAAAATAGAAGAGAGAGAACTGAAGAGCCATGATTTAAGATAAAGAGTGTGATTGAGCAGTAAGTGCATTTGACTATGTTCTTGTGGCTGTTTAAGAAATATAGTAATTCAGGAGTTGCTTTATTTTAAGAATCCCTTAGCCTTGAAGTCAGTATCCAGATGCCAAATTACCTAATTTGAAACTGATGTGTGCAACTCAGGGAAGACAGATCCCAGCAACCACAGCAGCTCCTCTGGTAGTTTCCAAAGGCCCATGAGGGATAATAGTTGGGAAAGCAGCTCTCCAGTCTGCATTCACACTGTGGTCTTTCTGCTGGGACTGCCAAATGAGAAATGTTACATGCTCTAAGAAGTGAGCTGAGGCCACCAGTTCTTCCCATATGTCACTGAGCTGCTGCTAGAAGTTAATGACTTTTAGCCATTACCATTCTGAGCTCACTTCATAATAAGCAAATGGTGACAAGCTACCTAGCTCATTAATCCTACAGCTATGAAAAGTCCTTTATAGGTCTCTCAGAATTAGTCCATACCTTTAGCAGAAGAATTTTACTGCTTACAGAAGGTTGAAAGATGTTTGGGAAGCAGGCTCCTGGGAGGATGCTAGGCAAGCAGACTTCTTTTCAGTGTGGGTTGGCTTTTTAATGTTATGCTATGCAAAATAGCTACATGTGAGGAAACATTGACTTTGGTCAGTGCTTGGATTAGTAATTATTTATATTTTCATTTCTTACTTTTAGAAAGGAAGCTAAAATGATTTTAAAGTAAAATTAAAAACAGTCGTCTGGAAATGAGTAGTGGGACTCCTGGTGTCATGTGGGACAGAGGAAGACTGTAGTTTCAGGTCACATATATGCTCCAAAAGACATCAAACTTTTAAACCTGCATGTCACAGACAGAAAAGTATGTGGCAGGGTACAGAACCTCATCCATAGTGAAATCAAACCCCAAATTAGGGTGGCAGTGACAGTGGGAAGCAGACTAGAGGACTACACCCTTTTGAGTAATTTGATCCATGTAATGATCCAGGACTCATATATATATTCCTCTATCATGGAGTCTAGTGTGAATTTGCCCTCAATTACAGAAAGAATGATTAGTGGGAATACTTAGTCTCTATATGAGTCCATGGTGTCATTTAATCAACAAGCGCTTGCACGCTGTGCTTTGCAAAGGAGGCAGAGAAGGCAACAAACTGTGCCAGTGTGAACCACCAGCAGCAGAAACCCATATCCTGTATCTGATTTTACTTACCCCTTCTGGGCTATGCTGATTTTTTAAGATTGATTTTCATCTGGCTAATTGATATTGCTTTTAAACACAGTGTTAGTAGCTGAACTTCAGTGCTCCAACCCCACTGTGTTAGGTCACGTTTGACTTCTGTAATTAGTGGGTCAAAACACAGCTCACTGCAGACAAGATAGTTTCTTACATCTGTTATTAATAGCTGACTTACTGAATCTTTTAGACAAGGTCTCCTTCTCCTACATGCTCTCATGTGCTTGCTTTCTTGGTTGCACTTGCCCTCTCTGTTGCTCTTGCCATCACTGCTGCCTGCTCTCATGCACTTTCTTGCTCTCCCTCATGCGCTTTCCCACTTCTCTTGCTCCCTCTTCTTGCTCTCTCCCCCTCTCATCCTGTCTCGTTCACCCTCACTCTTTCTCATGCCCTCTTACACACCATCTTTCATGCGCGCTCTCTTTCTCTCCATTTCCCCAATATGCAGTAATAACCAGATTCCTGATTTCCAGCTGCCTTTAAAATATCTTCTCAATTCATAAGCATTTAGAGATGCATAGTCATACTCATGCTGGAGGCCTGTCTCTCATAGGCTCAATTACCTTGTACATATTGTTACTGAAAGATTTTTTTGATAAGTGAGACATATTTAATTGGATTGTAGACTGACTCACATTTTACAATATAAGCACCTACATTTTATTCTGTAATTACAGTCGTGGAACATTTTCTGTTTCCTCTTTCTTCTGCAAACTAAAGCTCAGTGTGGACTGTGCATGTGATTTTTGGCTTTAAGCAGCCCCAGTCAACTTTTCATCAGTTTTAGCTGTCTGACATATGTAAAATTGAAGATCTACTTTTAGAAAGTTGTTTGGAATTTTTAGGTTCTGAAATTTATCTTCGGTATTTCATGTAAGAAACACAAATGTGAAATTACCTGGATATTCATATTTTCTTCACCACCTTTACGCCCCCAGTAAATAAAATGAAAGAAGAACAAAGGCTGAATATTTTTCCATTTTGTCAGAAATCCAGTCCCTTCAAAATGAACACATTCTGATTTATTAAAATAGTCATACAGCTCAAAGTAATTTGTGCGGGTGTGTTGGTTCAATTTACTTCGTAAAGTAGGCAGCACCTAATTTAATTTATTTTGTATCGTAAGTTTTAGATGTGAAACTGTGTTTGTAATCTCAGAGACATGATACAAGTGGCTTATTACATGTCTTTGCTGTAGAGGGAATTCTCAAGACACACAGACTCAGATCTCACACAGTAAACTCTATTTCCTTGACGTGTCATGTGAAAATAAGCTACTTGTATTAGTGTATTTCTATGGGTTTTTTTGCCTGTGACTGTTCATTTAGTAGGTACAGGTTTTGTATGCAAGAGACATACAGGGAGAAAGAAACGGGGAGGTTAAAAGGGCTTGCAAAGTATAAAGAGAATACTTTTTCAGCTGAAGTTAACAATGTGTTCAACTCACATAATTAAATTAGCCTTAAAAATTAATTTACAAATGTAACTATTATGGGTTTATACTTGAAGGTCACAAGTTCTAATCTCTGTTTAAAATCTGGCTATAGACTATGCATGTGTTTAATTCTAGTCTTAGGGATAAATCTTTTGGCTGATTTTCATAAGCTGTGGCTGGATCATTAGTAGTAATAAAGGCTGTGTCTTTTGCAATAAATATTGGAAAAGATTTTTTTGTGATGGGCAAGCAAGCTAAACTTGTGTCAGGTTGGGATAGTTTTTTCACAAAAGAAGTAGGCTGATGGGATTTTATATTTTTCAGTTGAGTGCGTAGCACTTAAGACTATCGCAAGCTGAAAATGCCCCACTGTTCTGTTTATCTTGCTGAATTCCTGAGCACACAGGTTTTTTTTCTGCTGGAGAGCTGCAGGAGCATAGGATACACACCTCAGCAGGATGTGCTGGCTCATGGAGAGAAATAGATGGGATGAGGTTTTCTGAATAAGACTGGCTAGAGACAGGTTGGTGCTGTTTCTTAATCCATGTATGCAATTGCATACCAGGGCAAGTGACTTTCCTTTCACAAAAACACTGTCTTCAGAATATGTCTATTGAGTTTGTAGTTAGTCAAAACATGTCTGACAAAACCATTTTGGCCATCCTTAATGATTAAATGTGACTATTAACATAAAAGGGATCAAATAGTTTCATGCTATAGCACTTTGCCTTCCAGTTACTCTTGCCTTTTTGGCCCAGGAATGTGCGACAGATGTCAGCAGAGTTGTTTTTATGGATATTTTTAAAAACTTGAAAAAATTATTTTGTTCTATTCCTGGTACTTGGGCACAAGTTTAAAGGAAGCACAAGAAGATATGATGTGTTTTTATTTTCTATATTTTTCCAAACTGTGACAGTTCGATATTATCAGTATGCCTGTCTGTTAGCCAATATTGTAACACTCTCAGCAATAATTCATCTAGTGAAAATATTCACTAAATTCTAACTTCTGGTTCTCAAAAGAATTTGAAGCTTCTGGGGTTTTGTTTGTTCTTTTTTTTAAACTAACTGTTGCAGTCCTTTTCTACAGTTGTAAGCACAAAAGGGTACCTTAAATTATTACAAACATAAAAGCTAAATTGTCTTGACTTCAGGTGTTCTGGGGTAGATTTATGACAAAAATGGAGCATGGTCTGCTTTTCCAGTCATAAGGGGATAATTTAATGAATTCATTGGTTTCTGGCATATTTTCTTCAATAATGCACACAAACGGGTTTTTTATTTTTTTAATTACTTGATTGAAGACAAGGTAAATCTTTCCAACCATTAAATGAGAATAGTGTGTGTGTTCCTTCTTCATAAAAGCAATGAATTCTTGTATTTTCTCATGTGATCAACAGATTGGCTGAGGTTTTTTAAAACCAAACAAAGCCATACCAAGCCAAAAAAACATTTTTGCCACATAAAGAGAAATTTCCTAAAGACATCTGGAGAAAGAAAAATAATATTTGAGAGTAATTTTTAATATCACTCTGATGTAGTGCTCAGTCATACTGGTTTTTTACCTTTTTTGTCAAAAGTGTCTGTGGAACTCTCTTGTTCTTAGAGAGAAGGAGGTCATAAGTGACAACATTTCTCCTGGAATCTGAAGCCTGCCTGTTTTTTTTCCTGTTTTTTATTCCCAGCTGACTTTGCTGTTTCTGAAACAGCTCCATAAAATAAAGCAGTAGTCTAGCACAGCAATGAGTCTGCTTCCTAAACAAGACAGACCCTAGAAACGTTTGCCTTTTTTTTTCAGCAAAATTGTCACTTTAAGCAAATGTAGAATTCACCCATAATTATGCAGTGTGTATTTAAGGTACTACAAATATCAGTGAACAACCTTTAATAGGACATAAAAGTTGTCAGGATATGTTGGTAAAGGTTTCCCAGAAGAGACTGTATTTCAGCTAGAAAAGGGCAAACCTGCCAACTTATTTTGAGATTAGAAGCACAATCAGTGGGAATGTTCCACCAAGTGCACAAAGAGATATTGAAGATAATACTTCATCTTCAGATGAAGCATTGCCCTTTCTCCAAAGTAATATCTAATTATTAGTGCTTGCCCAAGAATAGCTGTGCAGCTTCATGCGTCTCACCTTTTTAATACCTGCACTTTTAGACTTGGTCTTTAGGAATGGTAACATCTAGCATAACCTTTAGAGTTTAATTTTTGGTATAAATTATGTAAAGAAAAATCATTTTTTCACCACTAATAATAAAGCTAGCAGGTCACCCTTGACAGTGACTAATAATCTTCAAATAGAACTCCATGATGAAAAAACAACTGCTGAGACACTAGTGAAAGCAAATCAGAAAGTTATTAGCACGCATCATATTGTCACAGCCTAAATAGCATGACCAAGCCTTGGTGGAGAGTAAGGGATTTAAGACTTTAGGATAGATGCATTCAAAAAGTTTGGTTTTCTCACTGCAGGTAGTGGGTATGGATGAAATAGTAACATGCATCAAGGGAAAGAAAGGGCACAATTATCCATCATAAACAAACTTTAGCAGTGTTTTATCTTCACTTCATACTGATACTTTCTACTGGTAATTTAGCTGTGCAATGGGACTTGGATGAGCAAAGCACTGACATTTACAGCAATTTTACAGAAATAGAGAATAACACAGTAATTTCTATGTTCCTGTAGAACTCCATGACTCAATAGGTGTGAGCATGTGGTGTTTTCAAACAAGTGAAGACCCTCTGTAAGGCCAGTGGTCAGAAATACTTGGATTCTGGGAGTCTGTGACCATGTTTTTTGTTTATAGAAAATGTGTTATTCCTGCTCTTCAGTAGGTACAGGAGAGCTATAAACGTTTTTTCTTATTGGAACTGTCATGAGGTGTTCAAATATTTCTAAGCAGTAAATAGGTGTTGTATGTCTAAAAATTGAAGAAGTTGGCTAACCTTGCGAATTAGTAAATGGATAAACCCAAACTAGACATATTTTCATTTGGTGTCACCATCCTACCTTTGCTAGTCCTGTAAAATTTATGCCTTTCTATTCAGTGTTACTAAAACATGCATATTGTAAGTTACTTAACAAAAATGCTTTGATTCTTACTTAAACTACAGAAGTGCAAGGCTCCAGATGTTAGCTTAAGATTTCCTGCAATTTCAAGCAGAAACTCTCAATTTTGTATAGCAGAAGAAAAAGAAGACTTTTTTCTTTTACTCTTAAAGGTCATGTTGTTTTTCAGAAAATGTGCTCAGTATTTCTCTTTCAGTCACATTGGGATATTAACCTCTGAGGGCAGAAACACAGTGGGCTTCCTTCAATAGTCTAATTTCTCTTCATCCATATTCAGCATGATGTGCTGTTTCCTACAGAACTGAGGAGCAAAATTGACAACATTACTGTGACCAGACATCTTGTTTCAGCACAACCAATGCATGAGTATTCATGTTATATCCCTTAAGGATCAGTTGCTTCATCCTCCCAGAAACAGAATTCAATAGAATCTGATTTTTCTGGAGATTCTGATGTCTAAAAAGTGGCCAAGAGTTTTTTCACAAACTCGTGAAAAAATTCATTAGACAAGTGGACAGGGGGATGGACTGGAAAGACGCTGAACGGCTGGCCTCAGCACACTGTGATAGTGGCTTGAAGTCTGGCTGGAGGCCAGCCACTGATAGGATACCCAGGGGTCAACACTGAGGCCAGTACTGTTATTCCTGACCCAGACAACAGGGCAGAGTGCAGCCTGAACAAGTCTGAAGGAAATGTGAAACTGGCAGGGGTGATTGATGCACCAGATGTCTGTGCTCCTGTTTGATGACGTCTTGAAAGGCTGACGAAATGAATCAAGGAAAGCTCATGAAGTTCAACAAAGGCATGTGCAGGATCCAGTGGAAAATAACTCAATGCACCAGTACAGACCAAGGTCTGAGAAGACACTTTGCAGAAAAGATGTTGGGGGGCCCAGTGGATCAAAACACCCTTGTGGTAAAGAAGGCTCTATTAGGAAGAACATAGCCAGCAATTTGAGAAAGGTGACCCTTGGCTCTAGTCATGCCTGCCACATCTAGAGTTCTGTGTCCAGATCTTTCCTCTCCAGTACAAGAGGAGGCATGAATATACTGGAGAAAAGGGCACAAAGATGATTAAGAAGTACATTCAGGGACATACAGAGAAAAGCTCTGAGCTGGGATTGTTTATCCTTGAAGAGAAGGATCAGCACAAGGAAAGCGTTTTGCTACAGAGGGAGTCTGTTCTGGAATAAAGATAAACTCTACTGCCTGGAGAGGTTGTGGAGTCTCCAGCCTGCGTGATATTCAAAACCTAAATGTGCCTGATTCTGGACAACTTGCTGTATGTTGAACTGAGGGGTTTGGACTGAGCAAACACCAAAAATTCCTTTCTGGGACAAGCAGTGATTCTGTAAACTTGGTAAAATCCTTGAATCCCTGGTACAATGCCAAATGGAAACCATTACAGCCTTTTCATGGAAAATGAGGCCAGTTGTTATTTAGCCTGTAGGTAGACACATTCTGCTTTCTACTAGACTGATCCAAACAAATAGGAAGAGAACTGCAGTTTTATTGTGCCAGGACTGTTTTCTAGCTGTTTCCACAATATTGACTCCACTTAAATGGAGATAGAAATTAAATTTCAAGTGCTGAAAATATCCAATTAATAGAGATTGCTGAGCAACTCTTTTGCAAAGCTCCTAATCTGCAAACACTTTTCTGATCAATAGCAACTTTTCTGATCAATATAACCCCAAGGTGACTGTATTCGGTCAGCTGAGAGTGAGACATGGAGCTCTTGAAAACCTGGAAAAATTCATGTCTTTGGGAAAAAAATTGATTTTTTTTTTAGTTCATCCTACAGAGTAGCAAGAAATTCAGCATTCCTGATTCCCTTCCCTTATTGGTGTAATCACCTCTTTGTTGTACAAGGTGTCCAAAGCATTCTTTTTCTACTATTCATGCCTGATTCAAGGGTCATTCCCTGATGGGACATCTGCTGGTGGGTAAATGCTTGCACACGTTCCCCAAATCCTATGTGTCCTCTACTTCAGCCATTAATGAAGTCCAAGCCAAGAAGTGACATGCCTAGAGAATTTCCAGCAGAGCTGGGAGTGGATTGAGATATATTGGCAAAATTCAACAATATGCATTACAATGTATTTTTGCTGTGATAAGTTTTAACCTGCATTTCATGATAAGGAAAGCCTCTTTGAACTCACCTGCAGTGTACAGTGGTCTGGTTAATGAGTATTCATGCGGAGAAGATGGTGTCTGCTCTGATGGACAGAAGATCTGTAATTGGTTTCAGGATTGATGAACATTTATGGTGCAGTCTACCTCAGACAGTGTATGCTAGAAATATTAGCATCCTACTTCCCTTGACAAATGAGTGGAAACAATTTAATTTTTTTTTTTTCTGTGCAAATTGAGTAAGTGACAGTTGCTAATTTTACACCGTTTTTCTGCCGAGTCTCTCTCTAGGTGGCAGAAGATTGTTGCATGTGGTGAATTTCTTTCTTAGTGTTGTCTGGGAAAAAGTGTCACTGGTTCAGATGATGCTTCTTACTAACATGGAATTGCTTTTATTTGATTTCAGAGTGCATCAGAAGTAGTTGGTTCTCCTCTATGACCCTGATCAGAGAGACACCTGTTCTCAGTATCTGTCACTCAGCCAGCAGGAGCAGTAAAGCTTGTTCAGCACATTGCTCCAAAATGAGCCACAGACACACCAGGTCCCCTGAAATCTTGTTGCCTATAAGATGCAGATAATCAAACAGAAGAGGAACACCAAGGAAATGGCCTAATTCACAGATCCTTGGGGGAAAAAAGGAGGAAAAAATTTCGTGCTTCCAAATAGCTTCTCTATTACATCTTTCATTTATTGAAGGGAGGTATCTTTTCAAAAGGTATTGCAGAGAAAGGAATAAATATTCAGGTGACAACAATATGCTACAACCTGCAAGACAGAGATATCTGTTACAGGAATGCAGCGGAATTTCAGTAGAAAGGATGAATTCTTACATTCAAAACTGAAATGCTGTATATGAAACTTGTTTATTTGCAAAGTGTTTTTCCCCAAATGTATCAGTATTTCAAGGGCACTTACGAAGAAAACCAGATGGATTTACAGATGGAACGAGGCTGTTATGGATTTGATATCAAATTTTTGTTGTTTGAGAAAAAGTAGGAAAAATTGCCCTGATATGTAGAATTGCTGATAAATATCTAAACACTTACACATGAAAATTATTGGGTAATCATTTTATTTTACTGCAGGGATTCCAGAGAAAATGTAACACACTGAAAAATTTCTGTTAATTTATCCACATAAGAGCAGAGATATGAAATCTTTAAAAGGATGAAGACAGACTGCATAAATCTACCCTTAGTCAGCTTATTCTCAAATATACTAGGATCACATTTAAAACCAATTTTAGCCCATTGATCAGGTGGAGGTTGAGAGATTAATAGATTTTTTTTTAATCATTAGAGTAGCAGTCCTTTGTATCTGGCACTTACCCAATAGTCTGTCCTGTGCCTTGTGAACATAATTTCATCACTTCTGGCAGGGCAAGAAAGCTGTATTTTAAGATGCTGTTTCTAACGGGCCAGAAAAAAAACCAAACCCTCAACAAAATCATGTTTTGGAAGTTTACGTGTAACATAGCTTTTCTGAACCTGCTTACTTCTCTCAACTCTGGAATTGAAATACTTTTCTGCAACTTGGGGATATACACGCAAGAATACATAGCTTAGGAGCAGACTGTACTTCTTTCTGTGTGTGTATATGTGCCTGGGTCTCTATTGTAGGAAAAAGCCTTTTTTCTTTTCATGGCTCCTGAGATTTATGCAGATGGCAGGCATTTCAAGTTGTAATTGTGAGTCGCTGGATGTTAACCCAAATACTTTCTTTCTTTTCAGGCATGGAATAAGCAATAGGGGGGGAAAAAACAAGGGGCAAAACAGCTTGCTTGGTTATATAAACAATCAAGTGACTATTGCTGCCCATCAAGTTTTTCACTGCAATACGGACTCACTTCTCCTGGTGAGCTGCTGGTGCCAAGACTGTTACATGTTGTACTTATCATCAAATCAGCTTTCTATACTAATTAAACCTCTTGGAGCTCTCTCTTGGCATCTCTTGTGCGGATTGGCTGTAGTTTTGGACATAGGCATAAATATGTGGTGGTGTCTGTGTAAATTCTCAGTACCATTTATTTTGATTCCTGGAATGTGAAAGAAAGGGTCTAATATTTTCAGCTTCTTTCTACTACTTTAATTAAAATCAATAACTGTCACTGTGATAATGGATGGTCTTCCTGGACAAGAGCTATTGGCCTGTTCAGGGAGAATGGAGTGAAGGGGAAGGTGTTGTAAGATTGTGAATTTTCTTACCCATTAGATATGATGTCAAGATCTTTTAAAAACTAGTTTTTTGCATTTGGTATTCAAAGAAAATGATACCTGGGAGTAGACAGTATTTAAAAATGCAAAACTGATCAGGAGCTGTTTGGTTTTTAATATAGTCTCAGAGCTGAATATGGAGATTCTAAGCATTGACCCTGACTTTTGCTGATGCTGTATTTCCAACCTGAAGGGATTTTTAGAATAAATGGGAATCACACAGAGAACTCTGAGTGCTTTGGCTCTGTTTTGACACACAGTCTCCATTCTGGGTACTGACCACCATATCTCCACCATTCAGTTAGAAATTAAATTTTAAAAAGTGAATTTGACCTACAGGTCTCATTTGGGAATAAATGGAATTTATATTTTAAGGTATCATTAAATTGTTTGTTCTATACTAGGCAAATACAGAGTCTTCCTACATGTGGAATTGTTTAATGTGCAGAAGATATCCCCAGTATGACGTACGTAAGAAATTAATATATCAAATACATTTTGTAAACAAAGGAGGATATTCTGTTAGGCTGTGTCTTTCAGAAAGATAAAATGCAGTTCAGCAGTGTCAGAAAAAAATTTTGTTTCTTCTCTTATACTATTCCTTTTTAGTTAGGCCAATATTTTTCCTATGTCATTTTTCCCACAAACTCGGTTTATCAGACTAATTTTTATAGCCGCTTTCTTTAAGACAGCAGAGCTTCCATGAGTATGCTTTCTTGCTTTAGTATTTGGGACTGAAATGTGGGAATAGTTTCAAACTGTAAGGTAATATAGATGGGTCTTGGAAGGGTACTAGTTTACACCCATGGAAAAACAGAATAGTGAAGTTCCCAGCAAGGCTGCCACAAAGCAACACAGCCTTTAGCTTATAAAAGGATGCAGAAGACAGAAATCATAATTTAGATGCCAATTAAAAGTTGAGTTGTTATCAAGCAGTTCTAAAGCAGGAGGGTTGATTTCTCTTTCTGGCTCTCCTGTCATCATCTGACTTCTCTGTATTCCACACAATTGGTTTTTATCCCTGATAAGCCAGTTGGACCATTTAGTGAAGAAAGGCTCATGATTCAGTGTGTTCATACCATCATGTCTATCTTAATATTTTATTGATAGGCAAGGCAGCTTCTGAGGATGGTGCTATTGACAGAATAATAAATTCAGAGAGTGGAAATAAGGAAAAACATATGTGGGAGTGTTGAAATTAGAGCTGTCTGGAAAACCTGGTAGCATAATCATTAGAGCTTTCCTTATTTGTTTCTTAAAAACCACCTTGTCTGCACATATACAAAGCTGAGGGTGAGTTTCTGTACTCTAATGTCTGGGTCTTGCTGTTTTTTTCTGCTCAGACTGGCCTCTGTAATGAATCTGAAATGAAACAGCAGGAGTGAGTTCCTTTTTGTTACTAAGACGGCAAGACTTGAAGTAACATTATACTGATTCTCACTGGGCATGATGCTGGTGGATGAGATGGACAATTCAGTCTTATCTCAAAAATAGTGTGAATGTGTAAAGAAACTTAAATAAAATATGATAATAGATCTGCTCATGGATCTATATCCCCATTTGTAAAAAACAATGGTTTTTGCAATCAAGGTTTATAGCAGATAACATTTCGTTTGTTAGGACATAGGCTTGTGAAATCTAACTAATAGTGAGGTGATTGATATTAACATGCAGCAATTGCATGTGGCAGCTATAAAAAGCCGAATCAAAGTGTTTCATTCTGTGTATGTTTCTATAGTTTTAAACATTTTAGCTTCTACTTGGCTATGTGTTGTGTCAGAATACCAACATTTCTTGGACTGGTATTTAATTAGATTTACAACAGTGTCTCAGAATTAACTGTTACCTCAGGAAAGAGGCAAGGGAAGTAGGGAAGTGTTTTCTTGTTAGTGATCATCTCCTAAAACATTGGAAATAAGTGAGCAGAAGATGGAGTCTGGGATTCATTCTATTTTTTGCTTAAAAACGTGCAACTGCATTTCAAAAAGTATCCATAATTTTGAAAAAACAAAACAAAACAAAACAAAACATTTTCTTTTTTAACTGAGCACAATATGGTGTAGCTAAATAATGTATTACTGGATCATTACATGTGGAAAAAACATCTTGCCATTATGTTTTGGATCTTGATCTTTGTGTTCATGCTGAACTCCTGTCCCTGTGATTTTAGCTAGGTTCTGGTTTCAAACGAGGAACCTGTTTGACTTTTGTGTTTTGTGTGACTGTGCTTGCAGTCACATTGCAGATTCCACCTGTGAATTTAGCTTACAGCCCCAGGGTGTGTTTGAGGCCCAACTCTCTGGTCACTCATGCAGCAGAATTCATTGCCTTTCTCCAGTCTGAAGTTGTCCAGCTGTCTCATCCTGTCCTGTAAAAACTGAGTACCTGAACTTTTATAGTTACCTTTAGCACAAGCATTTGGGACCTCTCTACCTGTTTTTTGCAATCTACATGCGAGGTCAGATGTGGGAAACTGGGATTAAGAGAATTATTTATATTTTTGTTGGTAAGAAATGGAGAAACTGCAGTATCTTGGCACACCTCTGACTCTATTCTGACTTGTCCAGCACAAAATTTTGTTGTTATGTTGGACCTACAATGTTTTCAAGTGCTCCTTTAAGAAGCTGCCCTGAAACTGGTAGGGATCGAGGTGGGAGCAATCAGTGGGTAGGATTAGCACTGCAGGCCACATTAAGTATTTTTACGATAACAAAAATCAGTGATTTCCATTTTATCCATGCAATATGTTAGTTACTTATAGTTACTTATAAACATTCTATATTCTTGCTAGCAGAATATGAAGAACAATGGAGATGATTTCATGCATCAGAGTGTCCGTGCACACAGACAGGAGATCCCAGGAGAGGGAATAAATATGGGGAATATGGGAAGTCTGGAGCAGACTCTAATGTGTAACTAGGGGTTACTTTATGAAAAAATCCTCAAAAGATAAAAAACAATCTGAAGACTAAAGAATGAAATATCCTTTTGGTTACATGGAAAGAGGGAATTTTCACGGAGACTGGCTGCTTGCTGACCTGGCCAAACACGTGTAGAACATAAATTTTAAAATTATTACCAGTTATGTGTTTTGTTTTCCACATATAATTTTTTTTGCCTGGATGCCATTTTGTCTACTCTTAAGGAGATTCCAGGCAAAAACTGAGTTATTGTAGCCATGCAGATGGGATGCTTCATGCTTCTTAACTAGACTAAAAGGGATTAAATAATAATTGCTTGACAGATTGAGCAATAGGTGTTTTATTTCTTAGTCTCTCTAATTTCATTATTAGAGAACATTCTCTTGTAAGGTAATGAACAATGGCATTCATTGGTTTTTATTAGAAATGTAGAAATAAAAATCTTGAAGAAAACCTGTTTTGTGCCTTTATGTGTTCTGGATGCTGGTATTTTTCAAGAGTTTTCTGACTAGATTTCTTTCCACTTTATTATTTTGCACAGGTTTTCCTGAATGAATCTTTGTGTCATATAGACCTTCCCTGAATGCATTCTGACCTTCTCTGTTTGCAGCTGCTGAAAGAAAAGCACAAGACCTATGGTGGTAAGGATTGGACCAAATGTCCACCCCACTAGGAAGTGAGATGCTAAATAGTCTTAGGGTTGTTTTGCAATCTCATGCTAATTATTATTTGTCAGCTCCCCATGGATTGGATTAGAATTGTGATTGCATATGAGTTTACAAGGTCTCTTTCTGTTGACCGGGAGGGCAGCATGTTGCATCTCTCACATGAAAGAGTAAACAGAACCCAAGGCTCTTAAAATTCAACAAGTCCAAGTGCAAGTTACTGCACCTGGGTCAGGGCAGTCCCAGACATTAGACTAGTCTGAGAGATGAACTAATCTGAGAGCAGCCGTGTGGAGAAGGACCTGGGGGTTCTCATGCATTAAAAGCTGGACCTGAGGCAGCAATGTGTACTTGAAGCCCAGAAAGCCAAATACATCCCGGGCTGCATCCAAGGGAAGTGGGGTGAGTGAGGGGATTCTATCCCTCTGTTCTGTCCTCGTGAGACCTCACCTGGAGAGCTGCATCCAGCTCTGGGGTCCCAAGAACAGGAAGGACATGGACCTGCTGGAGAAAGCCCAGAGGATGGCTATGAAGATGAGAGGGCTGGAACATCTCTCCTATGATGACAGGCTGACAAAGTCGTGACTGTTCAGCCATGCAGAACAGAAGGCTCTGGGGAGGGCTTAGAGCAGCCTTTTGGTACTTAAAGAGCTTTTACAAAAAAGAGAGCGATTTCTTTTTAAATTATTTTTTACAGACAGACAATGAAAGAACAAAAGGGAATTTTTTTTTTAAACTTAAAGACAAGATTTAGAATAGATATTAAGAAATTCTTAATTGTGAGGGAGGTGAGACACTGGAACCAGTTGCCCAGAGAAGTTGTGGATGTCCCATTCCTGGAAACAACCGCTTGGATGAGGCCCTGAGCAACCTCATCTAGGGGTTGGCATCCCTGCCTGTGACAGGTAATTGGGAACCAGATGAATTTAAGGTCCCTTCAAACCCAAGCCTTTCTATGATATCACTCTATGATTTCCTAAATTCCTAATTCTAGCTGAAAAAATATTTAACCTCAAACTAATAGTTTTTATGGGTCTTTTTCTAATCAGTAATAACTATAATGTTTTCACAGGATGTGTTTGAGTGCATCTAGTTATGAAGGTTCAAAAAAAACTCTTTGGATACCGCAATTTCTGAAGCATTGTGATTCCACCTTCTGAATGAATGACTTTAATGTGTCATAGCTGTCTTTCCCAGTCATCAGCTGCTTTGTAAATCATGGCAATTGATAGCATATCGGGTTCATGGGAAGCAATTCGACAAGATTTTTTTGTATTTTCCCCCTCATCTCTCATTCCATTTGAGCCTCTTTTTCATGTTAATTTTAATGTAAATCTTTTTTTGTTTGGTTGGGTTTTTTTAAGGCTATGTAGTGTCTGCAGCTCAATGCATTAGTGGTGCCCAGCAATCTAGGGCAGACAAGTTCCAAATCAGTAATTTAATAAGTCATACATAAAAAAAACCAGCATAGATTTATTTTGTTTTAAAATTGAATAGGGTCAGCTGTGTGAGCAATGTATCTGCCAACTACTGTCATTGTCCTGCCTAGGCAACCTCATTTATCTTCGTTAGTAAACAACTTAAAAGGCAAAGAAGGTGGATGGCTTAAGGGAATGCTATTAGGACACAAAATCTCTGATGTCTTGCCTAAATACAAGATGAATAACTTATTACACATTTACCACCAGCAGGCAGTTAGGGGATGCAGCTAAATATATGACTGTTATTAGCAGGTGACAGTGGAACAGGCAGTTGTCACAGCTGGGAGGTCAGAACAATTAAATCAATCACAGTCAGGATGTCTGCAGAGAAAACAATAGAGGTCCAAGCTTGTAAATTCTGACAATCACTAACATTTGAGGTGCATTCATTCAGTTGCAGAGTCTTAAAATTTAAGGGCCAGTGACTGGAAATCTTAGACGTAGCTGATGAATCTAAATTTTTTTTCCTTTTTAAACCTAAATTTTTTGGCATGTGGAATGTTTTATGTTTTCTGGTGGGAAACTATGATTTTTGATGTATGAAGCAGTTTAAATAAGCCACAACAATTAGTGAACAGGCTGTTTAGTTTTCCAGTCACTTAATTTCTCATACCATCAATTCAGTAATTCTATTGCAGCTAATATCACACCAATTTGGAAATGTAGTTTAAGCATGGGCACACAGACATGCTGGATGGTGGGTGTTCTCTGCTGAAGAGCCACAGTAAAACCACTATAAATTAAAAACATATAATCTGCCTGCAGAAAAGCCAGCATGAATTTGCAAAGCCTTTCTGGGGCCATTAAAATATCTGTATTTTCCAGCAGAACTCATTACACTAAGTGCATCCCTGTGGACTCCAAGAACCCCAGCTATATTCGAGAAGTATCTCAAGGGCAACTGCTTCCTCTGGGTCTGAAAGGAGAATTATTTTGCTCTTTTTCTGAAGACAACAAATACTGAGAGGATGTGTTTAGAGGAGAAAAAGAAGTTATAGAATATACCAGGTGTTATGTCAACACCTGCAAAGCTACTTGACATGTCAACTGTGGAACTTGGACAATTCTATTGTGAAAAAGTTTGAAACACTTTAATGATGGGGTCATGTATGCTTCTCAGCATTGAGACTGCAATAAGTCTTTCTCGTGCTATTGACCCTTTTTTCACTGAAGTAGAATGTTTCCAACATTCTTCTCTCTTTTGCTCCAGAACCATTTCACAATACGCTATACCTTACTGTTTTGCTTATTTCTGAGAGTTTTTACTTTTTTTTTTCTGTGAAGTTGGCAATTATGGGAATGTGCATTTCTTAGATTAAATTCAGTACCTGAAGTTGCTGAATGCAATAAGTTATAATGCTTCAGCTTTCTTCTTATTTATTCTTTGCAACATGGAACACAACATGTGGTAAAAAGTTGATGAAGTAGAGGTCAACAAAGCAGTCTAGGAAGGCAGTGAGAGGTTTTCCTAAAAAGCTGTCAAAGCAAGGAGTATAAAGTATAGCATGGCAAAAAGATACTTGTTCGCTAGCTTGCTAAAGCTGCAGATATCTCCTAAGCAGCAAATTTTTTCTCGGTACTCAAGGCATCAGAGCACAGGTGTCTTTGTTGGAAGATGGTGAGATGGGTATATGAGCATATGAAAATTACTTGCAGAAAACACTAGGAAACAGTTGAAGATGCACTTATCACGCATTTGGAAAATCAGAAGTAGCTGAATAGCTGTTTTTAGCAGTGTGATGACAACACACTGCTGCTTGGACCCTTTCTTAAACTTCCCAAGACTCCCTCTCTCACACACTTCAGAAAAAGATAAGGAACAGTGCTGATCTGAGGTTGTTCTGTTCACATTAAAGCATCTTTTGAAAGATAAATGTGGTGATCATTGTGAGAACTGTGCTGTTGCTTGGCTTACCAAATGAACAGGGCAATGCAAACAAGTCTCTGCATGAAGAGACTTGACACAAATTACTATCAAAATTCTGAGGTTTATGTTACACAAGACTTAAGCTACTAGGTAAAAATAATTTGACGAGAGTTTCCCCTATTAGAGAAAACAAAGACAAGTGGACTTACACAAACAGGAAGAAAATAAAATTTAAAATATATTTTGAAACATCTTTTCCATTAATTTCACCTTGTCTTACATAACATTTTACTTTGTTACTTAAGAAGACCATTACTATTGCAGCATTAAAGATTAAAGGCCAAAGATCAAACGTGCAGTAATAATTTTTAAACTAATTTTTTAAAAGATAAAAATATTTATGAAAGATTGAAATTATTCAGAGATTGTAAGGGTTACTTCAGTACAGATTTCTGAGATTACTATTAGTAATATTAGTTTGATTTTATTATTTGATCAGGAACTATATTAACAATATCATTATTCTACGGAAAAAGTAGAGACCTCAGTTCTTTTAGCAGATCTGCTGCTGCTTCAGTATTTCTCATTTTGCTGCTCTGGCTTTCTTGTATGAAAACTAAAGGAATATGAAAGAAAAGACGTAACAAGATGTTTCTGTTCCCATGGCTGAAGGCATATGTTAATAACTACTGTATCAGTGAATACATTGCCAATTTATGAAAGAAGAAGCAGACTTCCTACAAACAACAGTGAAAAGTAGAAGTCTTTCTTAGGTAATGGTTTATCTGCCAAATTAATAGGCAACTCTTGATATTGCTGTAGATTTAAAATAAATGTATAAAATATTGAAGCAATTGGTTGATAAAGTAGGAAGCTGCATGAATGAAGGAAAAAAACCCCAGGGTTTTTAAGTTACCTGTTAACTCAAAACAAACTCTGAGCACAAACAAATTTATGAAATATTGAATAGTATTATTCTCTAAATTATTTCTTTTATTGTTTTCCTGATAAGCAGCCACTCAAGGAGATCGAGTTAAATGTGTCTGTCTGTAGTCTGATCTTATTACAGGTTGGTTTGTTTTTTTGTTGGTTGGTTGCTTGCTTGCTTGTTTGCTTTGGTTTTGTCTGTTTGGTTTTGTTGGGTTTTGGTGTTTGGTTGGGTTTCTTCTGGTGGCGCGTGGTTGGCTTTTAAATTGTGAAAAGCAGTTGATGGGAAGAGCTAGCTAGAGTTTATCTTGTCTGACTACTCTGCTCTCTGAGACCTTAAGCTGGTCACTGAGAGAAGTGTGTCTTGCCATTTTATTTGTATAATTCTTAAGAAAGCACTTAACAAAAAGAAAAAAAATCTAGGCCTACCATAGATTATTTCTTTATCTGTTAATACCTCACTGAAGTGAGCCCTGTAGTCAGAGCAGCTCATGGTTCTTGATGTAATTCTGAAATGCTTGTACACTCAGAGTGAAACTAGCAAGGTACCATCCACTTTTAAACATTCTGTAGGTGGGACTAATAACCTGAGCTAGACTTAATGGCTAAACTTAAGGTGTTAATTAACAATTTAGTGTTGAAAGCTTGATGAGAACCTCAGAGCCAACTGTAAAGCTTATCTCTTTTAGTTCTTGTGAGGGGGGTGTTTTCCAGCCCACCAGGATCCTCTTAATACAGACCCTGTCACAGGGTTTCACATGAGCAGAAACCAGGTAATTTTTTACTAAGAAAGTTCAGGTTTTTTCAGGATTTCTACCCAAAAAGTGTGTTTTAATGAGAAGGGCTATGGCAACAGCTATGGCTTTTTAAACTGGAAGATTTTCTTCTGCTTTGGCGTTATGAATTGGTAAACTTGAATCCTGCAGCAAAGCAAAAGATCTCTCTAGTGTCCTGGGAGTACAGCTGGGCTTGCTCTTTTGAAAAAACAAAACCCAGAAAACCTCTGCTGTTGCCTTCTCACTAAAGGACTTGTAGAGGGATCCAGCTGAGAAAAGCTCAGGATAGCAGCATGCTGGAGATAGAGAGAAGACATGTGAGTTCTGAGAGCTTTCTTTAACCAGCCGGGAGATGTGAAGAAAGAGTAGTTTTGGTCCAAAGAAGGACTCCCAGTTTCATTGCTTGATTATATGGAACTGCCCCTGCTCTCTTGGCATACCTAAAATAAACCAGCTTGAGACAGCAGTTAACCACAGCAATTGCAGTGCTTGTTTGCATGACCTAGAAAACAGGGGAACAATAACACTCTTTTAATCTCATTCCTGACCAAAAAGAAAACAATCATCCCCTGTCCCAAACACAAGACCTGATCACCCTCAGAATAAAGAAGCATATTTTTTTGACAAAATAATGGGCAATTTTCTTGTGTTATTTGTCAAACTACATCATATTTTTTTCTCAAATATTTGTAGATGTTCGTGTGGAAGCAAAAGGCATCACAAGAGTCCATCAGTGGAGTCAAGCAGATTAGTCCAAGGCTGAAGTGGCTTTCAGGAGACCCTGACTTTCTTCCTGAGATAGTGAGTCCTGAATAGAAGGGCAATAATTGCCTTCCTTAAGGTGTTTTACCACGAGGGGAGAAAGGTACAACTGCTCCCAAGCCTTGAATTCTTAAGGCTTGTGAGATTTTTTTTTCTGCCTTATTCTTTGGAAGGTGTCCAGACTGGCAGGTGTTTGTTAGTTAATTTATAGTTGAATTTCATTGTCACTGGTAAAATGGTGTTAGAAAACACTGTGCTGCAATTGACAACTTTGTGACTATATAACATTTTGAAAACCATGTATGTTGGCATACCTGACGTTTTTTTTAAATTTTCTTTTCTTAGAAATAGCAACTTTGGATACAGAATCCAACTGTGGAGCAAGTCGGTAAGGCCTTAAGAAGTAAAAAGATACTCTCCATACTATGTTTATGGAGAAAATTTTTTGGAAGTGGTCTAAAGCTTGATCACTTTCTCCCTCAGCTTCTACTCATTCAATATCCAGCCATCAGGAAAACTAGAGTTTTTGAGCTATTGATGTTTCTTGATTCTAGGGACTATGTGACTCCATAAGGTTTATAGTTTTGTTACTCAATGTTAAGATTCTTTTTAATTTTTAATGAACAGCTTCTCTTTTTTATGAGAGGGGGGAGAGGAGGGGCAGTAATGAGGAGGCTCATTACAATTTTTGATAGTAATAGACATAATTGTCTTGCGTAAGTGTTAATTGGAGTAAAATTAGTTGCTAAATGCACATGTACTTGTATGCAAATGTCCTTGGCACCAGGCTCACCACTTTTCACAAGCTGAGACCACCATCATGATGTTTGTACAAAACACCTTGAATCAAGAGTAGAATATAAAAGAAACTTCTAAGGCGGCTGTTGAAGATAAAAAACTGATTTAATTTCTTAACTATATCACAGCTTCCTACTCCATTTGCTCTAACACTCAGCTCCTGGGGTCACTCCTGTGAAGGCATTTTCTGTTGTGCCAAGACAAAATCACATATAAACCACATGGAGTATACAAAAATTATCTCTTATTAACACCTGCAGTAACAAGCTGGGACTATAATTTCTGGATGGAGATTCTATGTTCACTCTTCTGGTGTTTTCCCCCAATGAGTCTGACTGGCCGAACATCTTCCAGTCAGATGTGGAGGAGTAAAACTCCATGGCATTTTGGGATGGAATGACCCATAATTTTGCTGAGCTACCTTTGTTTTTTTCTCTCAGGTTTTTTATTGTGTCACAATGCTTTCACAGTCTTACTTGAATACTGCTAGGATAGTTTCAGCTCACTGCCTTTCTTTCTGTGTCCTTTATTTATAATTTTTCTCTTCCACAAACTTGGTAACTTCAATATCTCTTGCTTTCTGACTGAAGTGAGGCTAAAACTATGGTTTCATCAATTTTTCATTAAAACCAGCCCAAGTCACGTGTTTCCCCTATCTTCCACTACATATTTAAGAAAAATCCATTAGAAGTACTACTTATTATGGATATATAAATTGCTTTTGAAACTAAGCAGAAACTTCTGATTTCTGAAATTTTAATTGGCAGCTCTGATAGCAACAGGGCTTTGCTTATATTTTTTACATTGCAACTGAGAATTCAGTCAAAACTTAGCAATAATAGGCTGTGTAGAGCTAGGAAATTGCTTCATCTTATTGTCATCAGACTGAATTAATTTATTCTTTCAAAGCTATCTGGATTCAACAGCCTTGGCTAATTTAACAAATGCCGTTTGTCAGTGCTGTGTAAAAACGGTCATTCCGCTCCCCAGCTATGATGTTCTAGGTCATAAAACCATGTGCATTTCAGCTGTGACATGCAAAGGTTTAATATCTTTTCATTTTATCTCTATTGGGCTTGTGGAGTTTTTTTTTTCTTCTTTTTTTTTTTTTTGCTTGGGTTTATTGTTGTTATAAACAACAAAATGTAATGATATAATTCCACAGTGGGGAAAAAAAAAGTTTGCAGAAAAAAGAAAAAATCTTCCACTTGTGGTCAGTGTTGGTTTTGCCAGGGACTAATCCTTATAAATCAAGGAAGAAAAAAAGTCTTAAGACTTTTGCTTTTGTGACATCTTCATCTATGGTTTTTGATTACCTCTAAGTTAATATTAAAAAGCATGAAGTTGTTACATAGGCCCTAGAACCCTGAGTTCAATTTAAAGACTGAATGGCTAATTTCAGTTCTGTCCTCTCAGGCCATAAATTTCACAGATTATGAGTGTGAATAGCTGGAAGCAATGTTCTCTTTCTCTTTAGATTTAAATTCCACTGCTGTTCTTTCCATGGTGTCATTTTTTCACTTCTGAAAGGAAGAAAAGGAATACTGGCTGCCACAGGAAAATTCTCTAGCACTTCACAAAGGAAACATACCTACTTCTCTTGTTCTTAGGATAACTAATTTAGGGGCTTTAAACCTTTTTTTTACATGCTGTTCTCATCTATTTATACTTGGAGTGCCTTTGTGGTTGTTTTCCTTAAAATATGATTTTTTCTGATGATAGCATAAAAGCTTCTCAAAACACAGCACAGTCCATTTGGCTGCTGGTTATCTGTTGGCTGTCTAATGTAATGTTCAAAGCACAAGAAATAGAACCACATGAAATAAGAAATGCAGCATCTTGCTTAGTAGTGTGGTGGAAGGCTTATTTTCCCTGAATGCTTTGCACAAGGAAGCAGTGGAAAAATCATCTGTTAATTTGAGCAACTTTTTGGAACCATTTTGTTTTATCATCTCTATGTTCTGAATGCTCTTTAATACTATGGCAAAAAAAATCTCTTTCCTTGAAAAAGTGATGATTTCAGCTTTGTCTGTTCCTCAGTCTGAAAGTATTTCAGTGATAGAATTAAAGGGGGATGCTTGGCAGCATGGTATTGTTTTGCAGGGTGTTCATGAACAAGGAAACATTACTTTAGTTCTTGTTAAAGAAAGAAATAATGTGATTCATTAACAAATTTTCTCAAATTGCTCTTTGCTGTGTTGATCATACCCATAAAAAATAGTAGTCATGAAGAGCTGATCCCACAGGCAGACCTGTGTCAGCTCTGTCATCCCTGGTCACTTAACTCCGTCTCCCAGCTCACTTCAACATTCGTGTCACCTTAGTCTACAGCATGATCTCCAAACTGGAAGTTTTTAAGTATCCCAAGTTTTTAAAGCATGCTGGTTTGACTCCTTAGGAAGTCTAAACCAAAAGTATGACGATGTGACCAGATCAAATCCTGTTTATATTTGTGCTGTACCCTAAAATGTCTAGCAGGTTTTGTGGCAAAGCTTTCATAGTGTTACTAAGTTATTCTGGACTTCATGATAACAAATGAATGTTATGTTGCAGGCTTAACACAGTCAGAAATGTCTGTGGTTTGGTGCTTTGTCTTCTCTTGCTATTTCATCCTTTTTTTCATTCAGACTAGACACATGAATAAATACTTTTCTAATTTAACAATTTACTATGCTTGAGTTTCTAAGCTTATTTTTTTGTCTTCTTCTTATGGAATGATGAATCTTCGTGAATCCCTAGTTCCCTCCTAGGAGTTGTCTGCAATTAATATCTTCCCTAGCTGTCTTTTCCTTGGTGTGTATTAGAAGGGGACTTTAAAATAGTTCACTGTCATTTCCTCCTCTGTTTCTCAGTGGGTTATTTCTCTTTCTTTTTCCCTCTCCCCTTAACATGGTTGTTTTAAATATCTTTCTCATGACAGTTCTTTAGTCAAACTTTTTCAAAATATGAGAATGTTCCTTTTAAATACTCTCCAAATTACTATTCAAAATGTAAAAAATGTTGTATGTCTCCCTTTTCTGATTGCTTTTTCTCATTTTATTTTTTTCTAGAGAGAAGTTGTGTCATTTGTTTAAGTTTGAAAGTGTATCCTGACAAGCTGCCGTGGTTTTACTTAGGCCTTGGGAAGACTTCCTAATTATCTGTACAAATAAAGAAGTCTTGGTCCAGATGTAGTCAGATCTCTAATACCTGGCTTTTGAACCATAATGTGGGCTACCATCAGGTGTGGGCTTGCAGGAAAAGGAATCAGGGATGTTGTTCAGGGTAGAGTTTTTATCTGCTATTTAGGCATTATTCTTTATCCCTGATTGCTTCATACCACAACTGTAGAAATGCATGTCCTATTTCATGTGTGTACTTATCTTTCTATTCTGCTGGGTATATTTTGTAGTTTTAAATAGTAGGGCATACTAAATTGTCACTCCTATTTTTTCTGTCTTTGTAGTTTTATGAAATACAAACAACTAATTTCTCTCCCTCCTGGCAAATCTGAATCGTAGATCTGTGACAACTGAGCTAATCAAGGCAAAAATGAACAGCTTTGGCTCATCAGTGGGAATGGAAAACTTGTAATGCTGCTTGAAATAGACTCTTCTGGTCTTCATCGCCTAGCCAGATCTCTGAAAATTCCTGTAAAAATCATGTTACCTTCATCTGATATTTTCAGTCATTTGGGGAAACAGAAGAAAACAGTTTCCTTAGGAATTTAGTGTCCGCTTCTCAAGTAATTCAAAGCAGAGTAATGGGATGCCATAACAAATCTATTTGTTTAAATGCCCTTAATAACCACCAATAACACATTTAATGATCTGAAACGATCATGGTTAGTGATGGTTTCCGTGAGTCTTAGGGGATCAGTTATGCTGTTCACATTTAAGTGTTAGATGAAGCTGCCAGACCAGATGGGATTCTGAAGAGACCACAGAATGGATTCCTCCAGAAAACAGAAAGTGGTAGGACTGATTCCTGTTTTCCTGATAATAGATGTCATGGGAAATTATCCTTATATTTTGGGTGACTACGTCAGATATCTAAAGCCAAAGGAACTTTCCCAATTTTGTTTTGATTTCCTCATTTTTTCCTTTCTCTGTCACTTTATGCTTAATTCATAATATATCAAATTTGTGGATGTATATAGTGGTTTCTTAATTCAAGCATAGCAGGAAGATTTTAGTGGTTATTTTTGGGCCATCTGGAACATGAACCTTAATGTTCCTGAGCTATATTTTAAAAGGGGTGATGGACTCATTTGCCAAAGTTTAATTTGACAGAAGAGTGGTTTTATCTGTTCTATCAATTAGAGCATAGTCTATTTGTTATCAGTCAATAATTTAATTTAAGCTAAGTACTGTAACTGTTAAATGCATTATGTTGCCCATATGGTGGCTGTCCTGTTGCTGTCTCTTTCTTCAAATATACTTTTATTTTAAATTGGAGAACCTATTGCTTCTGCTTAAAGCATGTAAATAGGAAATATAACACTGAAATATAACCAGGAACTCAGCCCACAGAACTCTGATGAATGTGGAGGCTTAAAGCAGCAGAACGGAAAGCAAAATGGGCATGATGCTGTCCTGTCAGAATCACTTAAAAACTTTTTATTCATGTATTTAACTAAAGAGAAAGAGTTGTTACTGCTATCTTAAATCAATAAAAACTTTGTGACCAGTACATATTCACTTATCCTGAATAATTCATTTCTAGAGAGTAAGACCCTACTTTTTAAAACTGTGTACCTCAAAAATATAGTTTGGAAGAAATGTATGTATTCTTCAGCATCCTTCATGGTAGGGGGAATATTGTTTTTAAGCTATGTTTGTATTTTGTAGTTGGAAGTTTCCACAAACCTATTGTGGAAGTTTATTTTGGTGCCACTCCTACAGAAATGCCTTGAAGTGAGCTTCCCAGCATTACAAATAAGTAAAAAGTAGCTGTGGGAACAGCAACACTTTTTTTTCTCATTCTTCTGAGTTTTTCCTGAGCCTTAACAGTCACTATTGATGATAGTAGATATGAAGTCTTTGTAGGTGCTGTATTTTTCTCTTTCTATTGTGTTAGTCAATATTTGCACTGTACTGACTATTCCTAACTATCATGAGATTCAGCTAAGAGTGACTGGCATTTGGCCACTGAAGAACATGCCCACAGTAAAGGTCTCACAATTTCTGCCTGTGAAGTTGGTGCTGATGAAGATATATCAAAAGGGAGAAGGGTGCAATTAGATAACTCCTCCCTTCTTAAAAGACTGAATTTTAATAGGTTTTATGAGCTATGCAGCCCACTTCAACTCTGTCTTTTTCCAAGAAAATATGTGAATACCCAAAGAAAAATTGAATGTTCGGTACTGAGCCTTGCAAAGGGTAACTTGGAGGCTCTCAGGATTATTTCACCTTTTTAATTTAACTCCTTTTTTTTCTGAAAGGTGACCAGTATCAGGGAAATTGCATTGGGCTTTGGTGTGCCAAACACTGCGATTTGTAACCATATGTCTCACAGAAAACCGTCAGTCGAGTGCACTCAAAAGTTCCAAATATTTGAAGGAGTAACCTACTGACAAATTAAAATTAAATAGTAATTGTGAGGTTACCTTGACAGTAATTTTTATACTTCTTTTTTTGCTCAAGAAATCATTCCAGAGCAGTTTGAGAAAATGAAAGCTGCATGAAATTTATGATTGTTTCAGACCATGTGCCTGATTCTCCATCCGGAGTCCTATTTTCAAGCAGTCTGTCTGGACTTTCGAAATTATTCAAGGAATGAGGTACAAGACTTGCATGCACAGCTCTTGTAGAAGTGGGGAGCTGATAGCCCAGTCTGAGGTCAGAAATGCTGTAAATGGGCAAAGACCTCCAGAGAGCTCTGCCACTATACTTTATACTGGAGCAGTGTTCTTCCTTAGCAGTCATTCAGAGCCATATACTGGATTTTGCATATGTCAGGCCATTTGCACCATCTGCAGCACAAGACTCTGTTGAGCAGAAGGAGGATGGGCACTTGAACAGTTGATGGCAGACTTCCGTTTGGAGCAGGAACTGTTACTGAGGCAGAAAACTGAGGAAACTAAGATTTTGGCATTTATGTCAACAAGGACAATTATGACTAGTGTTGTGTCCTGAGCCTTAGTAGCTCTCACTTAAATGCTTGTACAACGTGTAGAGTTTATAGGTAATTCCTGTAGAATAGTGATGGTGTCTCTATGGGCACTGCAAGTATCAGTGCAAGGGGGCCTCCCATTCTGAGACAAGAAACAAATATATGAAATGAAATATGTGCTTTATTGTCTCAGCTGCTTGTGTTGGAATGAGTGGCTCATCTTTGCAGACTGAATACTTTATATATACGTTTGTCAAAATTATTCTCGTGGCTACTATATCTTAAGGTGTTCCCTTTTGGATCCAGATAAATGCAGTCCCTAGGGCTGGCTGTGGTCGTGGTGAAATGACTGTGCTTATCATCATGGCACAATGGCTTTGGATTTATTTGAAGCAGAGAAGACACTCATATGTCTGTAGTGGTTCCACAGCTGTCTGAATTATTTTTAAAATCCCAGCACTGGCACATCTCTAATTTAATTCACGTTTCAGCAGTGACTGTGGTAATAAAATCTGAAATGTCTTGTTCTCCTTTCATTAAAGTCAGGAGAAAAAAGTGAGATCTGTATCAATATGAACAGAGGTGCTCCTGACCAACATAAAAGCATCCTTTTATGTAACAAAAAAAAAAAAAAAAGACAATTCTTGTTGTTCTAACAATCTGTCTATTGCAGGCTGAGTTTCTTTTCAATCAAATGTAGTGCTGAGACATAGTTCTTCATGCCCTCAAATGGTTAATTGCAAAGTTGAGTTTCCTAAGGACCACACCTCTTTCTGAACTGAACAGCTCAATTCACAAGAGAGAGACAAAAAATGAAAATGTCTTGGACTTAGAATTTGGGAAATTAATAAAAACAGGATCAAAATCATGAGTTACAGACTGGGTTTCAAGGACATAGAGGCCTGCCCTGCGCTTCTGTGTACCATGATGGGCGCCCTGTCTGGTTGGGGCAGGCAGTAGCATCGAGGCAGGGGGGGCACAGAAAAGCCCCAACATGGATTCCTCCTCAAACAGGGGCTAGGTCTGCTCAGCACTTGATCTCTGAGATGGGGTTGCCTTTCCCAAAATTGACTCGCGGTAATAAAAAGGGCTAATGCCCCCTGCCTGTGCTACCTTCTTTTAACAGGTATCTCATTGTTTCAGCTGCTTGCCAGACAAGCATTTTCATTTAGTTTAAAGGTACCTCCTGAAACAAAGGAGTTGAACTGACTTTCACAGAGGTTTGAAATCAGTGAGAGATAGAGGTTCTTTTGTAAGCCTGCAGAAGCTAAAAGCTAATTTTCTTCCCAGTATCTAAACAGGGATTATACCACGATGCTTTATAGTAGAATCTTCAGTAGGGGGTGAAACGTCTGCTCAATAGAGCAGCCCACCACCAGGAGTGTGTCTGATTAATCCTGCTGTGCTGGGAAGGGGCATCAATCCTATCAACCCCTTTGGACAGTCTTGTACTTGTTTCAACTATTATGTGTGCTAAGTTACTGTAGTAAGAGTTGATAAAACAATAAGGTTGAAAATAAATGGGGGTTTTTAGGACACATATATTGTGAATTTGCTACCTTAGCATCTAGGTTTAGGATTCATCTATTATGCTGCAGTATGGGAAGTTATAATTTTGATGAGCTCTAATTACACAGGTAGAGTAATGTTGGTACAGTTATCCATTTATAAATGCTTTGATCACTTGACACACAATAATGCTCAGATTTAATGCTTTATGCAGTACAATAAAACTCCCTCTCTTGATAAAAAAATATACACCTCAAGAAGGTTAATTGCTTTCAGAAACAAAAGAAAATTTAAACTTTGGGGCTAATTAAATTCTCATCTGCCGTTGTAAATTATTTTAACTACACTATACAGAATGTAAGTAAAGTTTATCTACTTTTCATTAGAAAATGGTATCCTAGAACTAAAGTGAAATCTTCCAATGAGACCTTTTCCCATTAACAATAAAAATAGTCCATTGAACCTTGTTATGTTTAAAATTATTTACTACAGTAGGAGCATGTGCAAAAGCCAGAGTGATAAATAAGCACAAGCACACTAAGCAAAGAATCATAACATAGCTAGAGAAGCATTCATTGTTATTTTGATTCTCTTAAATACATCTCTTAAAAAAGTGCTTCATCAGAAATTTAGGGAATTTATTACTGGCTTGACACTGATAAGACTGAAAAAATGATTAATTTTGTGGCATGGTCATCTGGGACAGTGAGGAAACATGTTGCCTTAACAACACTTGTCTATAATGCCTTTTACAAGTTCTAAGTAACCCTGCCAATTTAGATACTCAAATACTTAAAAGCTGCTTTTTTTTTCCTAAGTAAGATAAAAGAAAGGAAATATCTGTGATGACTCACATACATTAAACCTAATTAAAAAAAAAAAAGAAAAAACCAAAAAAGCAGACAGAAACAAATACACAGCACACTCTGTGATGTCCTGCTTTTCTTGCAGCAGAAGATTAAGTCTCTCTCCAAATTGCTTTGAGCTCTTCTAGAGGGATAATACATACAAATGTCAATGTTTGGGTGAGTCACTTCCTAGAGATAGGCTGTATTCTTATCACATGGTCTGTCATTAGCTGGCAGAGTTGGAAAATGCTAACACATTTGAGATGTGATTCTCCAGTTTGGCTGCTTGCAGGAATTTTAGGTCTGACTTTTCCCTTTCGGTTGAACCAATCTTGCATACACAATCTTGAAAACACACAAAATGTGTGTTTTCATTCTAGAAGGAGAATGGCTTGTGTAAAAGGGTAGTTTATGGAAAGGCTTTGTCAGAAAGCACTTTAATACAAGACTATAACTAGGTCTTTGTATCGAGAGAAGAATTACTTGTTACTGGTACTAGGCCCTTCCTTGTTGTTTGCATTCTTTCCCTAAGCACTTTTTGGTTTTTGTTTTGTTTGTTGGGTTTTTTTGGTCAAAGCTCTGAGAAGTTTTAATGCTTGAAAGAAAGATTGAAAGTATATAGTTTTGAATTTTTATCCCAAGCATCCCATAAAGTTGTCTTTTTAAATTTGCCTCTTCAGAAACTAATATTTAAATGTATTAAATTTTTTAGTAGATCTGGCAAAGAAAAAAAATTCTAGTCCTCACAATTGTGAAAGGAAACTATAAAAGATGAGCATAAAACATTGTTAAAACTCAGAATAAGTTAAAAATCTAATTTAAGGATGTTTTGTAATTTGCAGATTTTGAAGTATACATTTTAAACTTCTGCATTGTCAAAGCATCTTTTATCAAGTTGTACTTAGCAAGAAACAAAGCAAAACAAAAATACTGGAGAACATACTTGCTGGAACTTCATGAAAGTGTGCTCCTTCTGCTGCTGACATTTTTGTTGAATTTTTTTTTTTTATTCCACTCATGAAAATAATGGGTATAGAATAAATTTCCAACATTAGAAAGACACAATTCTTGACACTCCTGGTGTCAAGTAGAGGACTTTCACACCTACATAGACCTGTGGCTATAGTGGTGTCCTGGTTTAGGGCAAATATTTTGGAGGAAACCTCTGGGAGGTCTCCTCTAGGAAGAGCCGATTCCAATCGCCCCTCCCCCTACCGGTCCGGGAAGAATTTCCTTAGAGAAAAGTGGAAAAAACTATTTATTTAACACATAGAATATTTACAAGTATAGGGAAAAAAATTGGATAATATGAAAACAATGAAACCTCTCCTTCCTCTGAAGAGATGGTAGATTCAAAGTCCGTCTGAGTCCGGTTCAGTTCTCCAGTGGGGGGACGATTGCCGGGCCCGGCTGTAGCAGTCGGCGAGGGTGGGGGAGGGGCCCCCCGGGCGTTCCCTGGTGTCCTGGGCTCACGCGATGCCAACCAGTCCCAAGAAGAGGGAAAAAAAAAAAAGAAGAAGAAAAAAAAAAATAACGCTGTCTGCTGGAATGCAGCCTCTCCGCTCTCTTGACCTTGGTTCGTAGTAATCTGCGGGACGGGGGGCGATGATCCCGGGGAGCTGCGAGTTCCGGCCGCGCTGGAGCCACGCGCTCCCTCCTCTGCTCTTCTCTTCCTGCTTCCTGCTGCCGCTCCGCCTCTTCCTCCACCTTCACCTTCACCGTCCCCCTTAGACCAACTCAAAGCTGCAGAACCCAACGTCCAGCACAAGCCAGGGGACGATTGGGGATACAAACAGGCCATATGGCTAACCCAGGACAAGTGGAAAGGGCTTCTCCCTAGATTCTTGAAATTTAAATTGTGCGTATACAATTTAAGGGGGTTTTTTGGGAAAGAAAGGTAAGTAATATTTTTTTTCATTCTACAGCCCATTATGAAACTGTCAAAGTTTCAAATGTGTGTGGGCTTTGCCTTTTTCTGCACGTGGCTTTTCGGGAGTCTGGCTTTTTCAAATTTTCAGGTTTAAAAAACAAAGCTGCCACAAATGACAAACACGTCATGGGAAAGAAATAATAAAAATGCTGCCAAGACAACACACATCTTCCACAGCAAACCATTGGCATTTTAGTACGCAATAGTAACATTTGTGATTATATTTTTTTGTTCGTGTTATGAGATGAATTTAGTTACCTTTGCAGAGAGGAGCCGAACTGTGAGCACAAGAACAGTGATATTTGATTTGAATCTAAAAAGGCTGTGAAGTTAGATTCACATTTCTGTAGAAATTTCTGCGTTCATTTTTTTGTCTAATATATGAGAATATTCAAACATTTATGTATAAAACCTCATTATAGCCTTCTGATGTAGGAAAATAGTATCATTTTGCCTGAAGAAGGGTAACTGGGAAATTGAAAAATTTAAATGTTGCAGTGAAGGGTCTCATCAAGATTAATGCTGCTTTTACCCATGAGAAATTTTTGATGCAGATACAGGTATTTATTAGATTGAGTAAAACCGCATACTTGACAGATCTTCTCCTTAGATGAACCTTTTCACAAGGGGCTGTCTGTGAAGATGAAGTACTGGTAAGGAAGTGCAAGGAGCTGTGGACAGCCGTTCATTAGATAGGTATTTCAGGCTACAATTATTAGGAATAATTCAGTTTTATTATTTTTTAATAAATTTTAACTTATTTGTGTTAATAGCAATGTGTTGATGTATTGAAATAGCTGGTGACCTGGAACTTGGTGTCACATCAATGGCAAAAAGGAAACTAACTCCTTGTTGGTGTATAGACTAAGCTAAGGGTTTTGTCTAGCATCTTCCTTACTGACCCGCTTCGTTGCTATGACCAAGTCACATATCAGGAAAATGTAATATTCCTCACATTTACTTCTTTGGGTAATATGCATGTGGCTTAGAATGCCTGTTTGGTTAGCTGTCAAAATTCAGGTCCCACATTTCATCTGCAAGTGCCCCAGTAAATCCATAGGGGTTATTAGAATTTAAAAAAAAAAAAAAAAAAAAGAGGGACAGGACTCTGTTTGACACAACCTGTAGCTGAGTGTTCACTCTGAGTTGACACTGAGCAGTTAGAAATTCTCATTTTCTCCTTCCTTTCCATTTCACAGTGAAATATGTTGGCTAGGAAACCACAGTAAAAGTGCTGCTAACCTGATGAAAAGCTTTCAGAAATGTCCCTATGCTAAATCAGGAGGAAGTTAAGACCTTTCAGCTTGTTGTGAGAAATTGGAGGTAACAGTCTACTGGAAGAACTATCACCTGTCAATGGGAAGAAGAGAGTTAAATTAATTGTTTCAGAGTCAGGACTTAGCTAATGTGACTTGAATGTCAATAAAGCAATAAAGAGTGATAAAGTAATGCCCTTCATACAGGGTCATTGGCTATCTGAGGACAATATGCAGTCCCTGATTCATTACTACCTATGCTTAAGATTTTTTTCAATGTAAAATTCCATCTAGAAACATCATAAACCCTTTAACGGCATAAATTTTTCTCTAAATATTCCAGTGAACATTTTTTATTTTTTATTGTTTACTTTCTGTAAAAAGACTTATCTAGTACAAGACCTTTCCCCCAACCAAATGGGTTTTATTTTCATTTCAAAGGACTAGAATCCAGTGAGTAGCTTTTTCTTTTCTCTGCTTAGCTAGATGCATGGTTTTTAATGTATCCATTATTTGACTGGTCTTGAAGTGGCTACAGGATGATTTGCTCATCACACAGATGTCCATGGAGGCTCAGCAGTCTGACTGTGATCAAGTACTGTAATATGTTACCTCAGTGATAGACTGAGGACCTTGGATTTTCCCTTCTACACTAAAACATTAATTAAGCAAGAGGCTGAAGGCAGCCTAATCTTTTAATCATAGTCCTCTTAGGCTCTGTTACACACAAACTCTATTAAGTAAGAAATGGTTATGATGAGGAGGAGGCATAATCTGATCAGAGACCAAGCCTGTTCTCTGCACTCAACCCTGGGTGTCCCAAGGCAGAGCAAAACTGCATATCTCCAGGAAGTGCTAGGGCCTCCTCCTGACAGTGTTATGTTGAAATGGTGGCTGCACTTCTGAATAACATGTTTCCTTAAAATTACAGTCAGGGTAGTTCTTGCTCTTCTCTTAATGTGTTTCTCTTGCTTGTTTTTTACCTCTCAGATCAGACTCCCACCTCAACTGGACCGGGTATAACTTCACTTATCAGGCTGAATGTGCTAATAGACATTTCATAAAGGTAATGCCTGACATGATATAGTCAAACACCAGTATCAGAATCAAAAAATCAATTAATAATCTCCTTTTCCCTTGAATCATAGTTTGATTAGTGTTACTAGCCAATATTTTACTCAGGTTTATTTGAATTTCTAAGGAGCAAGACGTGAAGAAGAAATTTTTTTTTTTTTTTCAGAGTAACAAAGAAAGGATTTTAGAACTTACAGAAATCCTTTTTCTTTTCATAAAAATTATTTTAAGTTTTCTTCCCTCGAGTGTGGCACAGGAAAATCATCTCCATAATTACTGTATGGTCATCAATGCTTGCAGCTGTGCATGCTACCAGGCGCTGTTTAAAGCACATTTAAAGTATTCCTACCCACAAACATGAGACTCTTACCAATAACTGACATCCTGCTCTAAACCCTGGCCCCCTTGTGCCTCTGAGGGGGACTCATGACTGCAAGAGCACAGTCAGAGCAGAGGAAGTGTTCCAGCCTGTGCACTGGCACGGCGAGTGGGAGCAGCAGAGGACACGGGGAAGCTGGCAGCTCAGCCTCGGAGAGAGGCAGTGTGGAGTGAGGAGCAGCAGGAGAACTGCCAGCAGCACACTTGAAAGCAGAATACAGATATGTTTGTACATGCCTTCCTGACTTCTGTCTCCTGACCTTCCTTTCCCCATCCGCCCATGCTGGAATTACCATAACCCACTTTCAGCACAGACAGTTCCTCTCTCCAACTGGCTAGTCATTTCAGGAGAGCTTTGTTGTATCAATACAAAGTTAGGAAGACTCTTCCTTATTTCCACTTCCCCCTCCTGCTGCCTTCCAGCTTCTATTCTAAAACTTGGCAGCCCTAAAATTGTGACACCTTTTCCCTAGCTATGTTTTGCTCCCTTTCTTGCAGCTCTCATTTCTTCTGTGGCGCTGTACTCAGCAAGCAAATAAGTTTTTTCAACAGCTTTCTTTTTCAAAAGCTAAAATTGTTACCACCAGGTTATCAGGTCATGCCTTCAATAGCACTAGCCTTCATGATTCACAGAGGTTCAGTTCTAAGAGGGAAATATATTGTTAGTATAGAGTAATTATTGTGTTTTTCAAATGTTTATTTATGGCAAGCATTGTAAGACCTTGTGTACTCTGTGCCTCTGTCTGTTTATGGATGCAAATCTCTTCTCTTCCCCAGTTATTTCTATTTCATTAGCACCCAATCTATTTCATTATCTCAGCAATCGCTCAGGATCCCTTAGTTACATATGCTGGGGAACTCAACATGACCACAGCAGAATTCTGAAAACTTTTTACTTGTTACTGTTTGTTTTTCTGGATGTGTATTAAAGGGACTATGAATGCCAGCTGTTGGAAGTACATACAGGAATTTTTAATCTCATAAGAGTTCTGATCTAATTTTTATTATTAACCTTAATCCTGAGATAAGGGACCTGTTTAGATGGTGCAGACTGGATTCCTTTTTCCCTTAACTAGAAACATCACTGAGGTAGCAGCTGCTGTACAATTTTCTGCAGCAAAATTCATGCAGAAGCGTACAACATATTAACTAGACTATTTCAGTGCTAACATGAAAGTACACAGGCTTTTTGCTGAAGACAGATTATTCTTAAAATAAAATTATATACATACAGATGTACAAATGTACAAAGGTTCACATAAAAATAGTCTAAAATCAAGAACAGTCGTGGTAATTTCTATTTCCAAAGTAGAATTAGAGTCTATAAGTAAATCAACTTGGCCTCATAGGTGCTGCTCTTGAAGTAGCCCAGCAACTTAGTAAATAGGGGGAACATGAGTGTAGAAAATGTAAGGAAATGAGACATAAATGCCCACAATTAAAAAACCAAAACACTTTTTCTTTGGGGGGCAAGCACTGGCCCTAGGAGTAACATCAACAATTTTATGTCATGCTTAGAACTGGAATCTCAGTGGCATTGCATTACAAGTAACTGTGCAGAATATGTTTGCCCTCCAGTAAATAAATCAATGATAGAATAAATAGCGTGGCAGGATAAAAGAGAGGGAGGCACATTTCCTCCTGAGATGCAAGCTCATCCTTTTAATAAATTAAGAGGGAATTAGGGTAGGAGAAATAAGTGGAACATCCTACTGCTGAACAAATACCTGAAATGCTTGTTACAAAAAATTGCTAAAGCAATCACAGGAAACCTGAGGTTCAGATTGAAGTATTCATCCCTCCAGCTGTATACCTAAGAAGAATTTTTATGAATTATACTGTTTTGTTGGGCTTTTAAGTCTAATGTAAAGAACTGGCTTATTAAAAGTGGACTGATATTTATCCTTAAAGCAAACTACACAACAAATAAAATTAAAACTCTCATAAACTGCAGTTAACTTGAGGACTTTATCTGCTATTTGCTAGAGGATAGCTGAGGGAAACAGCAGGTACTCAGTTTTTAATCAAAACTTAGGTATAGAGTGTTAAGTTGGCATATCTGTTTTGAAATCAAACTAGACACACATTCATCTTTTTTTATTTATCCTTTGTTGATTTTTAGATACTTCCATCTGTATTTCTAACCAGACTCACTTTGACGATAAATATACAAAAGTTTGTAGTCTTGTATCTGTGACAATGGCCTGAAGATGCAACAGCATCCCCACAAAGAAACAGTTAATATCTCTTATTTAGACTACCTGAGGGAAAATAAACCCCACACCAGTTTTTGGCCTCAACAGTAAAGCTGTATAACAAAACTTTGAAACAGGGGATGCTTGTGTTTTGCAGGAGATTTTTAATAGTCAGACTTGCTGGTGAATAGACCTTCTCAAGCCTGCAAGCATGCTGCTTTTTCCATTGTCTGATCAAGGCACACTAGCTCTGGCTCACCAAGTTCATCTCCTTGGATATAAATATTAAAAGGGCAAATATATTTTTCTCTAACATTTTATTAATAATCACATAGGACTTGTATATTGTCCTCAAGATACTAGAAAAATATGACTCCCCTCAGCAGTTAACAGCAGCTCCATTTAAGGTCAGAAAATGCAAACAGAATGGAAAAAGTGTGCTACCACAGGCTCAATGAATTGAATATCATTGATTCTTGGTTCCAGACTGTCCTTAGTTTATTGTACACAGCCCAAGCCAGCAACAGAGAAGAACCAATTTCCTAAAAATCACGCAGCCAAATATACCAATGCACAAAATACATACTTGAAGAGGGTAAAAGAGTCTGTGTTACACTTATAGAATTAGGTCTTGTTCATCTTCCAGAGTACATAGAGGAGATTTAGGTTCCTAATAAAGACAATTCTCCACCAGCTTCCTTTATACAGTAAGCATTTTTCAAATCAGTGATGGTAAACCTAAATCACAAAAAGAAAAGCAAAAATCTAGTATCTGTGTTCAGCTACTTAAAGCTTTGTTCTGAAAATATTTTTTCAAGTTATTTCATGTATTTATTATTTTAATGAAATATAGATTATAAATTGTGTTAACATTTGTCTCCTTTAATTTGTGTATTCACTAGATTATGATTTCTATCACAAGGATTCCCATTAATCTTTCTTCTTACCATTAAATGCTTTTAAAAATGCTCAAGTGGCCTTGTTGGCAAGTTGTTTAAGATGGTCTCTTGAGGAAGCAAGTAGGTGCTCTCTAATCTTCCAGGAGAAAGTGTCGATAAATCATCAAGACAAGCTAGATGCTGGGAGATTTTCTGCCAGTTACTTCTGTTTGACTGTCATCACAAGATGTTTAATATCTGGGTATTTGCTAGTTATCGTTTAAAAGCATTGTTTAACTGCAGATGTTACTGAGGACGATGCAGAACTTCATACTTCTCCTGAGCCATGATGATTCTGGTAACAGTGCCTTGATTTTGCCAGGCAGTGTTTGGTGAATGTGGTAAAGTGATGAATCCAAGGAATGATTCTGATTGGAGAGACAAGCATGGAGTGAGACATCTCTCTCTTTCTAAAGAGGCTGCAAAAAAAGCATAACTGAGTAGAATGTTCCTGGCTAGCCCTGGTCATCAGACTGGGACCATATCTATCCTTAGACATTAGAGTACAGTACTACTTTGGTCAGATAGTATATTCTACATGAATATAGGAAAGGAAGCATTCCTAGAAGTCAGGAACTAGTCTTCTGATCAATTTCCATCATCCAAAACAAATGACAATAAAGAAGTGAATAATCTCAGTAACACAGGAAGATTTTTTCGAGCCTATAACCAGGTCACAACACAAATGTTACCTGGGCATTCTCTCATTTGTAACTATGCACTCAGCATTTCTAAACTTTGAGACTGCTATTCATTAAGCTTAGCTTTGGATCATGTTCAAGTGAATTAAAAGTACATACGTCTGTGGCTATGTTTTTATCACAAGGTGTGTGGTCTCAAGTTATGTGACCATTTTTTCATGCTTTCATCTTTAAAGAAATTGTACTGGATCAGAGCAGGTGGATAACAACAGATAAACAGTCTTTTCTCTCAACAAGTTTGATGAACTAGGAAAAAATTCAGGATGGAGATGAGGGAGGTCATACTTACCACTGCAAGTTTGACAAAAGGATGAAAACCATCTTAAAAATGAAATAATGTTTGTTAAAGCATACTATATGTCTTTCTTCATATAGAAGCATCTGCTTTGATTATACATGTAAATAATTTAAAAAGCACTTCCTGCCTGCCTTTAAAAAAACACAACACATCAGGGACAACAACAGAAAACCAGGAAAAACCTCACAAATCCATAAAGGATAAGACCATGTGCCTCAAACAGTTGTCTTTATATAGGAATTGCCATGTCATGGAATAGTTCTAACATCTTGGAGAGCAAAGCAGCTTTTTAAAGTCATGCTTCTGTTTATACATCATCTTCTCATCAAATTTTCTTTCTTCCTTGATTCCTCACATACAGCTTTCCACCACCACTAGAAAAACTGATCATCTTCATCTCTTCAAGTCCTCTTCTTTCCCTTTTTCCCTCAAAGAAATTCTTTCAAAGTCAATTCTTTTTATTGGGAGCTTACTTGCCAAAAGGTAAAGTCAATAGTAAGAAATTGCATAAGTACTTTCTAGGAGTGAAAGAGAAGTGGCTGCTAGTCCCTCTTAAATCTGTCAAAATATAATAGATTTCTTGCTGTGTAAAAGGTTTAAAAGGATGTACTAGTAAAATGGTTTAATGTAAACATATTTAAATGTTTGATGCCTTCTACTTTTATTACTTCTCTTTGCCTTGAATGAGTGCTTCTTTCTTAATCATGATTTCACCTATTAAATAGCACTGATAATCCATCAGCTTTAATATCTTGTCCATCACAAACATCTGAGCCAAATGCTTCAGAGAAAAGGGAAAAGTCTATAGTGCTGCTGGGAGGCTGAGATATACTCAGAGGGAACAGGCCTTTGACTCTCTTGTCTACAGTCCTCAGCCAGGTCATGAAATATCAGTTGGGATTTCTCTTGCCTTAGTAAAACTAATATTCATTAAAGGTATGGAGAGTAATCTATCACCTTGTAAATTCATAAAAAGTTGGATGAAAGTAACAAAATATTAGCTGACTTTTAGGGGATGAAGGTGTAAAATGCCTTCATGTTTTAAATTCAATAGAAGCTGGGGTTTGTGGAGTTTACGAACTTATACTTGATTTTTGTACTTTATATTATTTGTAAGGGCTCTCAAGTGCTGAAAATCTGTAATCTGTTTTCCTTAGTTTACAAAGAATTTGAAACACAACCTTTGCTTGGTGGAAGATTTTTCTGAGAACTACATTTAAACTGTATTGTATTCAGAAATTCACCACCAGAGATAAGGGAATTACTGCTTGCGGAGTTACAAGCATTAACTCTCTCTTTCGGAAAGCACTCATGAAGAGTATCACATATATAGAGAGTTTTGGGGTATTTGAATATCTGAATTTGATGCAGCATGATGTTCAGAAACACAGCATTATTACCTGGCTTTCTTTTCATGGTAGAATATTATAAATAACATTTGTGATGTAATTATTTGGTAAAGAGCAAGATGGCTGCAGCAAAATTCATGGTTAGTACAAAAGATTGCTTCTTTTAGCTCTTGTTGCCCAGTGATCTTTTTCATACATAAATGTCTAAATTAATTTGCTAAAAGCTTGATCTTGTGGATTTCAGGTCAAGAAAGAAATACTACCAGTATTATTTTTGTGTCTGCTCAAAAATTACACAGATGGTTTCAACTCCAGGAGTGGTTACCCAGTATGCTGTACAAAGAAAGTGAAAGTTTTATGAATCTTTATCTTAGATGAACTCTCCTTCAATATGACACTACTACATCAGATCGATGACAGGTCTAGTGATAATGCTAACATACTGCACTGAAAACCAGCACCTGCTTTAGTATTGATTTTCATTGAATGTGTGGCTGGGTGGTCAGTCAGAAGTGTGCTTTTGGAGAACCCTCCAGTGCAATAGCCATATCAACCACTACACAAATTCTCAGAGGTATTTGACCTCAGATAAAACTCTACAGTGTATATTTATAGCTAGCACCAGAGTTAAATTGGGTTTTTAAATGGATTCGTGTAGTCACATTAGGCTGCTCCAGAGGTTATCAGTTTAGCAGCTGAGCTTGTTTGCTTGCTATTATTGTGAGCAAGAGTTATGAGCTTTAGTTAAAGATGGAGCCAATCCATTCCTGGTCATAAACTAGGGTGGAGAGGCTCAGGCTTTCAGCAGACCTCCTGTCCTCTTCCTCCATGCATTAACAGTGGTTTCATAGTGTCAAGCAGGCATGCTGTTTCTTAAGACATGTATCAGAAAACAAAGATCAGAAAATCAGAGCTTCTTAAGAAATTTTCTTCTTGTTGGCACAGACTGTCTTTTAAAAATACAACAAAGTTGTTGCATGTGTGGTGCCACTTTCAGAGTACTGTTATACATTTTCTTTAAGATAGCATCTACACTAAGAAAAAACCCATTTCATTCTGTAAACAAAATTCCCTTTTTCCCCACCCTCAAATTCAGACACAGAGCTAAAATCTGTTTTATCTGAGTGGCAAAATCAAAGGCGTGTTCTGCTTTCCTACATTTCCCCCTGGTAAGCCTCAGTCAGGCAACAAATGTTTTGGCATCCTGGTGCCTAATCCTTCTACATCATCTGTTCAGCCTAGACACTCAATCTCTCTTCTTTCATGGTTGCAGAGATCTCAGAAGGGTGCAGAGCATGTCCAGCACACAGTCTGAATCTAAAACTATCACAAGGTCTCTATGGCATATGCAAGGGTCTTGAATCAGTTTATCTCAATGGAAATGTTCTGCTAGTTAACCCCAGAGATAATGCTGTTTGGCCAAAGCAAAAAGGAGTGCCATGCCAGTGTGCTTGACCTGCACTTACTTCTAAGTACACGGTAAATTGAAATCCTAGATTTCTTTCATGATCCTTCTATTTAATTTCTTGACCTCCTGCCCCCCCCCCCCCCTGAAATTTCTTTTATCAAAATCCACAATACCTGTATCATATCTATTGTTTATTTATTTCCCTTTGACTATGTATCACTGAAAATCTCCATTGTGGAGTCTGTGATGCAAGTACATTCACAAAGCCAAGAAATGTTTGGGTGGGAACATACTAGGAAGAACAATGTTTATGAGAGATGGCTGCAGTGAAATGCTGATGCATGAAACCTTAATATTACAAGCTCTGGCAAATGCATTGTGCTTGGCAAACTGTGATGTGCTGACCCAAGGGTCATGCAGACAAAAAGTTAAACTGCTCATTTCAATCAAAATAATGGGAATAGGCATGTTTCAAATAAAACTATGCCATCAAGCTGCCTTTCTAGCACGATCTACACGTCAATAGAATGGGTTTACATGAGAGTAACCTTCAGAACATCATTCCTTTCCATTGGTATATATATCTTAGGAATAGTTCAACCATAGTATTAGGAATTGCTTGAACTGACTGCAAAATAAGTAAATTGGTATATATGGAGATTTTTTTTTACTTTGTTATTCTTTGTAATGAGATAGAGCAGTTGGCTCTTGATATTTCTTTTCCTTCAAAAAAGTGTGAAGCATAGCCTAGAATCAGGAATTACTGCATGGTTAAGACTCTCTCCTTGAAGGTGAAAAAAATGAGAAAGATTCATGCTCTAGAATTACACAAATACCTGGAGGAGGTGAGAACTGGTTCAAATAACTACGCTAACCATTGGCTGTTTATTTGAGCTTCTCTCCTCTCTGCATCTCTGAATTTACCTGTGGTCTCTGAAATCTTGATAACAGTTTTACTGGAGCTGATACCTCGCTGTTAAAAGAGGAGAGGCTTATTTCTTTCATTTTTGGTATGAAAAAAGTTGTGACCAAGTCTATGACGTATGCATATAAACCTGATCTTTAATGCAACACTGTGCTTATACTAAGATTGTGTTCATTGATATTGTCAAAAAGAGACAGAACATAAAAATAGAATAAAATATGTTAAGTCAACCACAGTGTAAATTCATGGTCATCATATTACATGGTGACAGCCCAATATGTCTTGTTTTGTCTAGTGACTTTCAGTACATGTAGAAAATGTTAGAAATTCAAGCTGCAAAATTCACTGGTTACAAAGCATCCTGCTACCTGGTGATATGGAAATATTTTGTGCCATGGATGTGGATGTGCTAGTGACCTTCAAAATTCTGTAAGATATTCAATATAAATTGAGGTGCTTGTACAGAGAATATTCAATATCTTTAAGGAAAAGTCTGGGATCTTTTAGTCAACAATTGCGATTAAAATATGTTCTTTGCTAATGCCTTTGTGTAATGATATTAAGTAATCCATCCACTGAGAATCAAAAAGTTGGGGGTTTGATCTATAACTACTTATTTAACTTTGTGTAACTGTGTATAAGACAGGAGACCTATTGTGAATGAGATTATGTTTATCCAGTAACACATATCTGGAGTGTGGCAGAAGTATTTGGTTGTTTAAACCAGTAAATTGAAATACAATTTAGCCATCACTCATCTAGAAAAGGAACCTCCCATTTAGCAGTCTCCTGTTCAAATCTTAGAATGACAGAATAACGTGTGTTGGAAGGAATATTTAAAGGCCATCTAGTTCAACTCCTGCAGTGAGAAGGGACACCTTCCACTGGGCCAGTTTCCTCAGAGCCTTGTCCACCTAGCCTTGAATGTTTCAGAGAACGGAGCATCCACCACCTCTCTGGGCTTTATTTAATACAAACCTTGGAAGAGGGACAATTCAATGTCAATGTGCAATGTTGCCTGTCATGGCTTGCCTCTGATATATCCTTATTGAAGTGTCTATATATTCATTGCATTCATATCTAAGTGGAGGATAAAAAAATACTTTGTTATGTGTGCTGTGAAAGAAGGAATCTGTGCAGAGATCTGGTAGCGGACTAATTTAAGAAATGAAATTGCTGCCAAAATTATCAAGCTAGATACATGTATATGAGCTCCTTATAATATTGCTAGGGGGATAGGTTTTTGTGATAGTCAATAGGAAAGTCTGCAATAGGTTGTCTTCTCTCTTATGGATGTCTCTCACCTTGCTGTAAACCAATGTAAATTTCAAATAATTATGCATACATGGAAACAATATAATGAAAATAATGATTGATATCAACTTCTTCCTCCTTTTCAGTGTTTCTTCTCATTTCCCAGCATGTTCTAGCTGACTTTTCTAGTTTGGGAGCCACAGTTACTCAATGTCTTCCTGCTAAATTGTGTGAGACATTTCTGTGCATAAAGACTTTTGGGGTGAAGACTTTCATAAATGGGTCTGATTGGGCTGATCTAGCTACTTCTGATCCAGATTGAGTAGCATAGAAGACTTCCAGCTGTTATTAATTCAAACTCAGCAGGCCCCAGGATCAGGTGCAGTGTTTAATGTATGTTTTACAGAAGTACTTGTATAAAGCTATTAATTGAAACTATTTGTAGGATGTATTCAGAGTGAGACTTGGTACTGATGATGAATGACTACATTTTGCTAGGTCATTATGGTACTAAGTAATTTTGTTGGTTAATACTTTTCATTTTGTACTTAAAAATCAAATAATAGTGATGAATTGCAGAGAAATGAAAAAAGGTATAATTGGCAAAATAGATTATTACACCCTGTGACTGGAGGTCGTGAATTGCAGCAGGAATTAAAGACAAAGCTTATACTAGTTAAACTGTATTTAATATGTCTAAGTAGTGAAAAAGGTATTTCTGTAAAACCATAATCTTCTTTGGTTATCTAAAGGTAATACGAAGTCCACAGCCCATACATTTTTAAACTTGTAGTGTACAAGGGGCTTAACACTACAGGTTTGATTAATAACAAGTATTAGGTCATGACCAGTGTGGTAAAGTGCAAAATCAAACTAGAACCAAAATCACGCCCTGTCCAAACCTGCTAAAAAGACTTTTGTCATTCCTTGTTTGTGCACAGCCTACCTCCAAAGATACAGCTGGCAAAAATAGTCCTGCTCAGAACAGAAAAATGATCTGATGATCAGTACTCAGCAACTGTGCAAGAAGGAGTTAGTAAACTGGCATATTTGATGTGGCCATGGTTCAGACCAAACTGAATATGCAAGGAATGTGTGTACTCTTCCTGTCCCTCAATATCTTCCCCCTCCCCCCATTTTCAGAAAGTTGAGGTTAAGCCTGTGCTCCATAAAATCCTGTTATATATAGCTGGAGAAGGACTCATTTGCTATCTTACATGTTTGTGAATCGTTGAATCATTCAGTGATATAACAGTATTTGAAATGGTTGGTTTGAATCTTTTTAATATTTTATCACATTCTTGTCAACATGTGTTAGTAAGGAAAAGAGCTAAAATAATCTAGAAATAGATAAGGTAACTAAATTATTTTTAAAATTAGTCACAAAAATAATTGATTTTAAATTGTTGCCAAGGAAGGTACACTGGGATTCCTTCATTGATTGTTAGGAAGACTTCCTACATAGGCGATTTCCTAAATATGCATGCTTTGTTCATCCTGACTTTCCCCTTGCAAATATATTAATCTTCACTCTAACAAAGATTTAAGAATGGTCTTGTAGCTTGAAAATTTTAGTCTATTAGCTTTCTAAAAAGGTTTTAGAAATAGTTCCATGCATTTCTTAGCAAGGAGCCTGTAACCTAGCTTTCATTTAAATTTTGTCCTTTACTTTTCAATTTCTTTCATACATTAAAAATAATAAAAATACCCCAGCAATAGAGCATTCTGAATAAAATCATTCTAGGAGGTGTAAACATTTGAATTCACAGTACAAAAGGGAATGTTTCCCATGCAGGGATTGTGGAATGCTAATAAGCCTGGTGCATCAACTTGCTGCAGCTTCTTACAAGTCCTGTAATTCAAAAAGTTCACCTTGAAGTTTGCATATAATTTTGCCATTCATTGTACATGTAACTCTCATTGTTAATACTGGCATTCTTTTCGTACCAAGAATGACAATCAGGTTTCAGTAGCAGCCTTGTCAACACTTTAATTTCTTTTGGTAAATGTTTTGTCCCCATGTCATTTTCCCCCCTAATATCAGTTATTGTGATAAAGTTTTATTTTCTTTTCTTTCTCCCATAACTTCTGCTATTGTAAACACACATTGATTTTCCAGTTAAACACACTGCTTTCTGAGCTTTTTGTATTTCAATCCAATTGGATCAATCTTCTTTCTTTTAAGCACTTATAATACTATAAATTTGATGGTGGGGGGTTTGTTGGAGGATTTTTTTTGTTAGGTTTGGTTTGGTTTGGTTTGGTTTGGTTTGGTTTGGTTTGGTTTGGTTTGGTTTGGTTTGGTTTGGTTTGGTTTGGTTTGGTTTG